>SSNR01000203.1:536225-649740 GCA_006937965.1 Callopanchax toddi
GGGGGGTAATCTGCACAATATATTTATAGCTATTAGAACGATGTTAAGAGGCATTAAAAAAATGTTAAAAGCTACATTGTTTACCAGATATAAGCTTTAAGGTACTGTAAACTTTTAAAAGCACTTTCATTGTTTTCATCCCAGCACAAAACACAACAGTTTACAGGATTTTCATTCTGCATGAATCTCATCATTCCGGAAGCACAAATATAATACAGTGACATCAACAGTAGGGATGGAGCCGAATCATATTACACAGTATTCAGATAGGCACAAATACCAGGTTTTTTCTGAATATTTATTTCAAACAAATACTTTTAAAAATATTAGTATCCGGGAACATGGAAAAACTATATCAAAAATTGATGTTTCCTCATGGGATTGCGGTGCATCATGCCCGGAGGAGTGAGTGACGTTCAGGAGTCAGGAACCATCAGACTTTGTTCATGTTATCAGGTGGTTTCTCTTACTAAGTACTGTTAAAGCAGGGGAACTTACAGTCACATAACCAGGTAACATTTATAGTGTTTAACTGAAACCTAGCAAGAACTTTTCATTCAAAAGTCCCACTCTATTTCTGCTGCCTCCTTCCTGCACCACTCTGACCTTTAGAAGACCCAAGATGGTCACCGATGATAAACGCTCTTGTTTTGTGAGCTGTAAAATGTCAAAAGACGATATCATCTGGGAGTCGACGTCTCCTTTTATGTCAAAGTTCACCTGTTCCTTCACAGATGGAAAGTTAACTTCAGGATGGCTTTGTGGGAGAGAAAAGAGATTTCTTTTATCAGCAGTGAAACCGATAGCATCTGTTTCTCCTAAAAAGGTAGAATTTAATTTGCTCATTCGGTTCTCAGCCTGCAGACCTTGGAACACTTCTCTTCCCACAGGTTGAAAAATCTTTAGGGTGCATGAGCTAAATGTTTATTTTGGAGATTTTTAAACCTGACAGAAAATGTGTCCAAATCTTGTGCAAATAACAAATATTGAGCGAGTTCACCGTGGCTCTTTCAGTTAATTACACAGCATGCTAGAACAAAGCTGAGAGGAACATTAGCTAAAAACGGGGTGTGAGTAACTGAATGTTGTTCTGAACCGATGCGGTCGTTTTTGTTGGGTGTCATGCATGTAAAAAGGCCGCAGTGTCCACAGAGTGAAATATTACAAAAACAGAAGTAAATTACTTTTTCATATCTGTGAGAAATGCTGCAGCATCTCTGGCTCTGTATTAATGGATGGCTTCTGCAGCCATTTGCATTTTCCTCTTGGGTTAGTCCATGGCATAAAAATGAGAACCACAGGAGGTGAGAAGACAGAAAAAGAATTTGTAGTGACACTTTTCAAATGAGCAATCACAGTATAACCCCGTAATTATTTCATGGTAAAGAACGGACAGCTCGGTACCCCTGAGTGCATCTGTTCACATCGAAATCTCAAATCTGTCAGACCCATCATCTCCAGACACCCTGTCAGGCACAGCAGCAGAGTCACAGTCCATTCATGTCCAGAGCTGGTGAGCACGGTGCTAAAGAACAGCAGGGCCGCCTGTCAATCAAACAGAGCGACGAGTCGATCGTCTCAGACGGTAGGCGTGTATGAGATAGATGTTTTATTTAAAGTTATGATCAGCTGAAAATAAAAGCATCAAAGGGGGAGTCTATGTGAGCATGGGGAGAAAAACTAAACACAAACAAGCTTTTCCCTGTTAGGCAGCGCTGTGCTGCCTGGAATGAAAACACACACACACACACACACACACACACACACACACACACACACACACACACACAGAGGCTCCTGTGATGCAGCATTAGAGAAACTTCACAACAAAACTAACAGACCATTATGTTTACAACACTTCAGCTCCTCTCACCGTGAGCATATCAAACAGATGAATAAGTGATCGCAACAACAAGGAGACGGAGTGACATCACAAACAATAACAGAGGCTGAATCAGCAAAATCATCCCCCAGTCTGCATGTTACTACAGAAAACTGAACAGGTGTTCACATCAGGAAAGAAGGAAGGAGGGGAGGGAGGGAGGGAAGAGGGAAGGAAGGAAGGAATAAAAAGAAGGAAGGGAGGGAGTGAAGGAGGGAGGAGGGAAGGAAGGAATAAAAGGAAGGGGGAAGGGAGGGAGGAATAAAAAGAAGGAAGGAAGGGGGAAGGGAGGAAAGAAGGATGAAGGAAAGATGGAAGTGAGGGGGAAGGCGGAAAGAAAGGAAGGAAGGTGGAAGGAAGGAAGGAAGGAATAAAAAGAAGGAAGGGAAGGAGGGAGGGAAGGAGAAAGGAAGGAAGGTGGAAGGAAGGAAGGAAGGAATAAAAAGAAGGAAGGGAAGGAGGGAGGGAAGGAAGGAAGGAAGGAATAAAAAGAAGAAAGGAAGGGGGAAGGAAGGAGTAAAGGGAGGGGGAAGGAAGGG
This sequence comes from Callopanchax toddi, assembly GCA_006937965.1. Taxonomy (NCBI): domain Eukaryota; kingdom Metazoa; phylum Chordata; class Actinopteri; order Cyprinodontiformes; family Nothobranchiidae; genus Callopanchax; species Callopanchax toddi. Next base: position 538,647 of record SSNR01000203.1, read on the forward strand.
AGTGAGGAGGGAAGGAAGGTAGAAAAGGAAGGAGGAAGGAAGGAAAGGAGGGAGGGAGGAAGGAAGGAAGGAATGAAGGAATAGAAGGCAGGAAGCTGGAAGGGAGTGAGGAAGGAAGGAAGAAAGAAAAGGAGAGAGGGAGGAAGGAAAGGAGGGAGGGAGGAAGAAAGGAAAGAAAGAAGGATGGACGGAAGGATAGAAAGCAGTTGCATGAATAATATACAGGTTTTGAAGTAAATTTTAAAGAAGAAAAGGAACAAATAGAAGAGGAAGGAAAGAAAGGAACTCAACAAAGGAAAGAACTGAAGAGTGGAAGTAAGAAAAAGAAGGGAGGAAATAAAAGAAACACGAAGGAGGAAACAAATTAACAAATGAAGGAACAAATTAAGAAAAACCATAAAATAGGACAAAATAATATGGAGTTCAACAAGATTAAAATCAACACTTTATTTAAAACTGGACATAAAATTCCACCGGAAACATTTACTGCCTGAAAATGAAATTCCACCTTTAGATGGCTGCCTTCAAAATGAGCAAGAAAAAAAAAAGAGCACCAATCACAACCTGTCCTTCCTTCCAAAGAGTACCTGGATTAGATTTACTGTTAGCTGGCTGGGCTCCCATCCATAAAACCACCATGCCAGCACAGCTGCAGAGGAGCGCCGCCGAGATGAGCGTCGCTTGGACGAGACGAGTGCAGCGAGGGAAATCCAGATGGTAAACAATGTCTGAAAAGCTTTGATTAGTTAACTCATGAGACACAAGCATGTAAACACAGTCAGATAAAAGTAATAAACTAGAGGTTTTTAAAACAGACCTGATGTGTTTGATTCTCTCTCGTGCCCAACGCACAATCTCACACCTCTGAGTGAGACGGATGGGTGCATGCTTTGAAAAATGGATGTGGCGGGTCATTTTATGATACATCAAAGGGAAGGGAAGAAAAAGGAAAACACCTGATCCATAATAGTCCCTGCAACAAGAAAAGGGAAGTTTAATTGTGGACAAGAAGGGGGACACATTGAGGGAGGTTCTGTACTATGATGCTAATGGAGCAGCATGAGGATGCACTCTAAAAAGAGTATTTGGGCTGTAGTTCAGTTGATGGACTTATTTACCTAAATCTGACCTATTATTTTGATTTAGTCAGAACAACTTAAGTTTTTGGGTTCAATCAAAGTAAAAGTCAGTGATATTTACATTGAAGAAAAAGTTAAGTTGAACCAACCTAATTGAATTGTTTCAACTGGTAACAAGTAAGGCTGCATGGTGGCGCAGTTGGTTAGCAATGTTGCCTCGCAGCAAGGAGGTCGTGGGTTCACATCCCGGCTCTGCGGCCTCTCTGCGTGGAGTTTGCATGTTCTCCCCATGCGTGGGTTTCCTCCGGGTACTCCGGTTTCCTCCCACAGTCCAAAGACATGACTGTCAGGCTAATTGGGCTGGTAAATTGTCCTTAGGTGTGAGTGGGTGTGTGGTTGTTTGTCTCGTTCGTCTCTGTGTGGCCCTGCGATGGACTGGCAACCCGTCCAGGGTGTCCCTCGCCTCTCACCCCTTGACCGCTGGAGATAGGCACCAGCTGCCCCGCGACCCTCTGTGGAGGATTAAGCGGCTACAGAAAATGGATGGATGGATGGTAACAAGTAATTCAATTAGGTTTATCCAACTTAAATTATTAAGTTGGTTTAACTTGAAAAATTGGTTTAGTCAGAACAACTTAAGTTTTTGGGTTCAATCAAAGTAAAAGTCAGTGATATTCACATTGAAGAAAAAGACAAGTTGAACCAACTTAATTGAATTGCTTCAACTGGTAACAAGTAATTCAATTAAGTTTATCCAACTTAAATTATTAAGTTGGTTTAACTTGAAAATTTTAAGTCCAAACTTACTCAAATTATTTAGTTTCGTACAAATCAAAAATTCAAATCCCTCTGCCTGAAATTTATATAAATTCAACTCAAATTATTAAGTTCTCCAAATTGAAAAACTGAATTATCAAAAACCACATTATCAATGACTTTGAACTTAAAAAATTGTTTAAATGTAAAGCATCTTAAATGTGTGTTTTAGCGTGTTATTTTAGTTTTTAGTGTAAAATACTTCCATTGTAATTAGAATTTCAAGTTGGCTAAAAGAAAAAATAATTCATTGGAACATTTTAAAGTTTGTGAGAATATCACAAATGTAACAATTTTGCACAAATGCAAGTAATTATGCAATAAACACTTTTCTATACTTTCCTACTCTCTGAATGGAGTTAAATATTTATGAATAGCTACGCCCTGCTAGCAGGTTAGTGACAAAAACCAGGTATCCATAAATATTCAACTCATTTCAAGGAGTAGGAAAACATTCTAAGTATAAAAAAGTGTTCACTGCATAATAATTTTTGAAGTCTTAAGAAATAGTGAGCTGCTTGGTGGCGCATGTTGTTAGCACCATTGCTCTGCAGGAAGGAGGTTGTGGGTTCGCTTCCCAGCTCTGTGGCCAGCTTGCATGTTCTACCCAAGCATGTGAGTTTTCTCTGGGCACCCCAGTCTCTTTAAGTTTGAAGTCATTGATAATGTGCTTTTGATAGTTCAGTGTTTTCATTTGGAAAAACCTAAAAATTTGAGTTGATTTTACATAAATTTAGGCCAGAAGGATTTGAATTTTTAATTTGTAAGAAACTAAATAATTTGAGTTAGTTTGACTTAAATTATCAAGTTAAACCAACTTGATAATTTAAGTTGGATAAACTTAATTGAATTGCTTGTTACCAGTTGAAGCAATTCAATTAAGTTGGTTCAACTACTCTCTTTTTTCAGTGTGGGCTACCACAGATATATGTAATATATCAAAATATTGTGCAGGGCTCTTTTAGGAATAAATCATTCTAAAACTGAACGTGATGATAAAGATGGAATAATGAGATTATCTATCATCATGCAACCAGTTTGACTCCAGTAACAAGACTTAAGGTTTCGAGTCGTTTGTTGACATGTCAGGGTGCATCCGTACATCGAGCTCGGGGACAGATAAGAGGAGCCTCTTTACAATAAGAGGGGGTAGAGGGAGAGAAAGAGGACTGTCATTTTCAGAAGCAGACCCTGCCAGTTGCAAGTGCTCATCCAATTACACCACGAGTGTCCTCTCTTCCTGTCCTCTCATTTTTCCTGCGCTCTCCACTTTCGAGACCACCTGATCCCTCTTTTCTTTTCTCTGCTCTCCTCATTTGTCCTTTTTTTAGTTCTTGAGAGGTCTTTAGTAATTACTGCTCCTCATCTCCTACAGTATTTCATGTGTTTGAAGTGTATTAAGCTGGAAGTGCAGGAGGACCAGATTGCAGATTTATTCCTGCAGACCTCCGTTCAGTCGTGTTAATCCTCCGGTTTGATCTTCACGGTTTTGAGTGGATCAAATGTTCCGGGTCCAAACCCGTCACATGTTAGGAAATATGTGCTGAAAACACGAGAAGGCTGAAGCATTTACCCTGTCCCCTCAGTTTTATGTTTAAGATTTGATTTAGTGTAATGATGCGTGACTCACCTTAACACATAAACCTGGGGTATTATGGGTAAATTAGCCTTCATCTTCCTGTTTTATCAGCATCTGGTGGTGCTGTGAGTGCCTGCCTAGTTTATTATTATCTTTATTACAGGTAATAATTTGGACTACATGTGCAAAAAAAAAAAGTATGCATCTGTATTTTCATGTCTAATTTGTTTGTTTTTTTGTTTTTTTAAGAATTCAGAAAAGTTTTCCTAGTTTGGGCTGATGGGAAAGTCTTCAGGGAGAGGATTTGTCTCCAGCATTTAAGGTCAAAGAACAAATGTTTGTTAAAGATGGTGCTGATGATTCACATGTCCTTGCAGATGCAGAATGAGAGTCTTTGTCTGTGTTTGAATTTCCCACTTCTTACATGTGACCTGTCCAAGGTGTCCCCTGCCTCCTGTCCTGTGACTGCTGGAAGGGACACCAGTTCCCTGTAAGCCTTACTGGATGGAGCAGGTAAGAAAATGGATGGATGGACTGTTTACATGCAGTGATTCAGCATTTATTCCATTTAAACGAAAGAAACAAGACCTTCAACAAAAAGGGAAATGTGTAAATTTGCCAGTGAATTATAGTTTATTAAAAGAACAAAACTCATGAAGTTCAAACTAGGCACTTAAAGAAATAGAAACGTTTTCCAGAATTCAGTTTTCCAGAATTCGGTGAAATGACCAAAATAGGATTCCATGCCATTTTCAGGTCAGCAAAAAATACAAAAAGTATATAAATAAACAAAAACAAGTGGAGCCTCATCTGTTTTAGGAGTAGCTACCTGTCATAAACACACTCTTATTGAAGGTCAGTCTTAAAGGTTTTCTCATTTTTTAGCATTGGACCTGCCAAATAAAGCCAAAGATTTAGGATGCCTATATGAAGGATACACAAATAAAACAAAACAAGTTCACAACCCGAACACTTTATAATGCTGCTTCCTGCTACTGGTGAAACTCTAGTACGCCTCGCAGGTCCTTCACACCAAATTTATCCTCGACATGTCCTCCGTTTAACTGCAGTATTTGCAGGTTTGGCAGCTGGTGGAGACAGGAAACAAGGAAAGGTCAAACCACAAATAATTACCAGGGGACCTCATGCTGCGGTAGCCCGGAACAGGCCTGGGAATATCAACTGTGGGGATGAGAATGCTTGGGAATACTGAGTGCCTTCAGATGGGGATAGTGTCTGGTTGCTAGTTATTCTAAACACCCACATTCTGACATTCCTGAGTGGCTGGTCATCATGTAGTTCTGCCTGTAGATGATGAAGAGATTAAGGTAAAGGCTGTGTTTGCAAATATCCAGAGTTTTAAAACAATAAGCCGGAGAGGGACTGGCATGGACATTTTATCAATCTACTCTCATGAAGCTTTTATTTGTGCTGAAGACTCCGTAGTGAGGAAATTGTTGCTAGAAGTCGTTAAATGACAGCATCACCTAAATTGCATAATGTGACAATGTGTACGTAACTGTAATGGACCCTTTAAGAGAGGAATAACAATAAAAAGGAGACACAAAGAGAGCTGAACTGTCTTCTGCTGGTTCTTGTTTTTGTAATGGCACATTTACAACCCTCCTCCTTTATCAGGGCTTGAGATCAGGAAGAGTGTCTAACAGAGTTATTTCCTAGTTTAGTTTCCTTATGTTTTAACCTCATGATCCACTTAGAAATCCACAACAAGTCACAGTAAAACATGAACATGTCAGAGAAACACACACATACACAATAGATCAGCCAGCGTCAGCTTCAGGCAACTCGTTTACAGACTGGGAACAGAGGGGTAGACGTCTACCTCTCTGACTGCAGCAGCAACAGGACTGTGCTCTCTGGTGAGGAGGAGGAGGAGGAGGAGGAGGAGGAGGAGGGGCTATTCCAGCTCCTGAATCCCATTAAGAGCAATACATGGTTTCAGGTCAGTGTCTAAAATTCTCCATTAAAAAGTAGCTGGATTTGTTTGAAACTATTTTAATTTTAATAAGCTATAGAGACACAAAGGCCAAGTTGGAAACATTGGTTTTAAAGATTTTGTTATAATTTTTTTAAAGCATTTAACCTATGTCTAATAATGGATTTACCATCAATTTTTGGTTTTGGGTGACTGAGTCATACAGCATCAGCACTCTTTATGCCAAAAACTAATATCACCCTATTGAACTGTATTAGAGGTGACTTTCATTTAACTTTTTTATTTTAGTTTTGGGGGTTGATATATTTTGACCTACTTCTGATTGCTTATCTGAACTCACGAAGAGGCTTCTTGTAGAGGCCATTTTATTCATTCTAAGTTACCAAATATGGTTATTTGCTTGTTAAAGGGAAGGAACACGGACAGATCCTATTCAAACTGATCAGATTTGTTTCACTCTGTCCTGCCAGATGCCAGTATCAGCTGTTCACACCATGGAGCCCAGCAACGGCTCCTTCACAAGAAGAAAATCACAGCAGAAAGATGCCATATTTCATCCAGAAATCTGGGACACAAAATAAAGCTGGGTTCAATTCAATAGCGTCTCAGTGCTCTGCCAAAATATTGTTGTTTTTGAGTTTTTCTTTACAGTTGCAGGTCTTACATCTTCATCCTGCAGTCGATTCCCAGTTTTACTGATGGATTGGGTGGATGGATTGCTGGCTTTAAAGTATATTTCTTCGTTTTTCAGCAGATGCATGACTCCTTCTCTCAATTGTATAATTTTCCTCCATAAAAAAGGTAAAGTTTCAAAACAATAGAGCAAAAATATTCACCAGAATGCATCAGTAAAGCCACAGTTTGAATATATTCATGCCAGAGATTTGTTTTATATGTCAGCTAATTTTCTCTCTGTAATTCATTCATTACATGTTAATACATTGTGTGGAACAAACGTCCAAGAGGCTGTAAATTATTCTAACATTGCATTTTTTCTAGTTTTCCTTTTTTTTTTTTTGTCATCCAACCATTGTTGGATGGATTCCTATGAAAGCTGGGACCAGCGTTCACGCTTCCCTCTGGATCGATTCATTTTTTCATCTAAACCCTCATCATCAGGTCAACATGACACGTAGAAAATACCACCAACCAGACACCAGGCTCAGCCTTTGTGCGTGGTTGTTCCACTAATGGATTTTGATTTCCTTTCTGTGGTGGAAAAAAAAAAGCGCAAGAGGAAGAAATTGAAGTCATTACAAAAACAGCTTTTCTTCAAGGGAACAGAAGGAAGGAAATATCACTGTTTTGGTATTAATTTTGAATTTAGATATATGCTTTTCAGATATTTTGGCAGGCAGAAAATAATGTTGGTAGAGAATTGAGCCATAAATCACAATCTGCTCTCTGCATTGTTCAGTAATGATGAAGGGAGCTCATTTCACATGAACAATTGTGTGTCCTGTTGATGTTAATTAAACAAATGAATGTATTTCTGTATTTTTTTTTCTGTAACCACTAGATTACCTTATAACAATGCCACTTACAAGCCTTCTAAAGGCATACTATGTAACTTTTTCATATTTTCAAATCTTTTTCTTGAGCCAGTATGTGCTAATATATCACAAATACTCCTTTCCCACTACCCTGGCTCTCGTACCGGTGCCGTGCTTTTCCGGAGGAAAAAACTGGTGCTAGTGCCCTAAAACAAGCACCGACCCGGCCCCCAAACTTTGCTGGTCCAGTCACAAGAACCCCTGACGTGACGAGCGGTGGGCAGAGTGATAGGGAGCTTTAGAAGAGAAAATGGCGGAGACCCAAAGTAACGTGCAGAGCAGATTAAATAAAAACGCTTTTATCAATACTGAAATACTGAAATCAAAGATGGCAGAATAACCAACACGCACACACTGAGTTCAGCCATGTTTGTTTATGTTTAGTGGGCACTGGTTGAGGCACCGGTGTAATGGAAATGAGGTAAAGGTCAAGTTTTTCGCAAGGGTTAGGCTAACCCGATGTGGCTAGCTGTTGTGCTAGCACCAGAGTGTTTTTAGCTCATGATTCCTGCTTTTTTTTTATTTCTCCCTGCTTGAACATAGCTGATTTCTTTGAATGAGCGATGAACCGCTCCAGTAGAAAGCAATGAAGGCTTCTGTCTAAGCAAAGACAATGCTAACGTTTTAACAGCAGTGATTTAAAGAGCAAGTTGCAGCTTAAACACTCCCTTAAACAAATGTTTAGAGAAATATAATAGGAACATTTTCTGAATAAAAATTTACACAAATATAAAACTTATTTAGAGTTCTGGGGTCATTTTTGTGAAAATTTTCAGTTTCTCCCCAAAACCGGGAGGTACGTAGGGTAAGTGGAGTGACGTAGCTGCAGGAGGGGAGTGGCCTTCTTATCTCAAGATAAAAATATTGATTTTGATGCGACTGTGACACAGATACATCTTTAAATGTTTACAATTACTTAATAAATAAAGTTGGTCATTAGCAAAGGACATGATGGAGAAAATACATTTTCAGTCTGGCCCAGAACGCCTTGGGGTCTTTACGGAGGAGCTGTGACCAAGGACAGAGGAGTCTGAAGATCTGGAATGCTACCCCCCTCCCCCCGCCCCACCCGATACACGGACGGCTTGGCGGAGGAGACGATACTAATTAGCAGATATTAAACAACAAAACTTACAGCTCTTCTTGGGGTACAGCCGAGTCCTGATGGATCCAGGATCAGGTCTGGTCTAATGCCTGCTACCAGCCGGAATGATGCTGCCTCCGTAAGCCTGTGTTAGCTGCCTCGTTAGCCTCATTAGCTGCATCTGTTAGCTGCCTCGTCAGCTGCTACAACAGCATCGAGTTGAGTTGAGTTGAGTCTCATTGGATGTTTCGATATCTTCATGCCTCGGTACCGCATGTGGAGCTCTATCATCGCTTGGATTTGAATCCTCCAGTATGAATTTGGCGACACCAGCAACGTAGCGAAAACACCTGTTAAGTCCCAGGTCCAGGTGAGGAAGATCGTCCGTTCTAACTCGTTTAGTCGATGATTGGACAGCCTCCACACAATAATTTAGCATTTTTGAGAAAAATAAATAGACACTGACTCGATTAAACAGCCGCTGTAAAACTAACAACTCACACCGAGCCTGTGAGGGGAGGGCGAGAGAGGGAGCCGGCACCTGCAGACGTGTGTTGCCAGGTTGGAGATGTATAAGTATTTTTATATTTATAGAATCAAACACAATGAATAAAACAAGCATCTCTTACACGAATTCCACAAAACAAAGGGCTCAAATGATCATACTAATGGAATTATTGATCGTACAGAGTGATAAATATCCTACAAAGACAATAATTACCATACATTCTGCAGCACGCTGCAGCGACACCTAGCTGTAGAACTCCCTGACCCTACGTCACAACTGGAGATTTTTAAATTAAGCCTTTTTTAGAAGCTTTGCTGAAAGGGACACTTTTGACTATTAAAAATGGTGTTAAAGTGCCTGTGACTCCATATTTAAATCACTTTATATTAAACAGGTGTAATCTTTGATGCCTCTAGATCAGCGTTGCACCATTATAACTCAAAATACGCTGTAATTATTTCCTAACGAGCAACTCAGAGATCAGAAGAAAGCGCCGCCTTCCGGTTCTGCTGGGTTTCTCCTTATTTGGCAGCCTGACACTTCTGCTGCAGCAGGGGGCAGTGCTGTCACGTGAAAGAGAAACGAAACTGAAACTAAACACTACACGGTCTATGGGCAATGGAGGCGGCACTGCCTTGCTTGTGGGAGGAGAATTTACCATATAAGCAAGTCCGGATCACTATGACCTCATAGCGGGCTGGAGTGAAAAAAACGGTTTGAAACCTGGGTCTGAAATCTTGAAGAGCTTCTCACTGGCTGGACTAGGAGACCGATGGACGCCGTTTTTTGCTCTTTCTGGCAGGTTTAAGGTGAGAACTCAACGTTGCAACATGATAGATAAGTCAGAAAACATGGAAAACCATGTCATGGGCACTTTAAGAAATGTAAAACAAAATACCCTCAATAAACGTTTCAAATAGTGTTGTTGGACAACAGTTTATCTGAATTTAAAAAAATAAATAACCTGCTATTTGCTCTTTAAAACAGAGACAAGGGGGTGCTAAAACCAAGCCAAAACTGCATAGTGTGCCTTTAAGAATTGTGCAATAAAATCTATCAAACATTATGCAGATATGTTCAAAAATAGGAACTTCACACTGATTTTAGTTAATACTTTTCCGTGTTTGAATACCTAGGATGCTGTACTTTAATTTGCACAGCTCTTCAGAGTTATGACTAAGTGACAGAAAGGGGGAGATGTATGTACAGTGGAGTGAGGGTGCACATGAATTACTCACGTTATGGGGACATAAATCTCTCTCACCCCATGTGGGCCTTCCTGGGTCAGGTGATAAAAAGCATGCCACTGTAAAGTAAATCTTTAAATTTGATGTTACAGACTTTGCTGGAGGCTTGGCGAGGATCATTTAAGAGATATGCACAATAATTATTTTTTAACATAAATGTTTGTGGAGGTTTTTTGTCATCTCATCCTGTTATAAACACCCAGATTAATAATAATAAAAAGTATCAATAAAAAAATAAGTGACATGCTTATTTGGGAGGTGCTTTATTAGCTTGGGGATAATTTGTTTTTATCAAAAGTACGAATAAAAACATGACATGAAAAGAGCAAAACCTCAAGATTAAAACCGAATTAAGCATATTTTAGAATGTTTAAGCCAGTATTTAACTTGTAGCTTGAAGCAATCCAACAACTCCAGTTTCCCCTGACATATCAGGCTTATAAACTGACACTACAGCTGCTCCTCAAATCCCGTAACAGAAGAGCTGTCGGCTCCAAACCATAAATTGAAGCCTGCGTTTAATAACAGGAAATTAGATTGTCTGGTTGATTCCTGCAGGTTGTGTCACATCCATTTCCCAGTAAGCAAGGGGTGCGTGAGCGTTAAATGTAATCCTGTCCCGGCTAAATAAGCCCTGCACGTCTGGTGTCGGGCTTAACGTGCGCGCCAGATGAAAACATCAGCCTGACAGGCTAATGAAGCTGAGATGGAAACATTCGGGATTGGAATAAAGTTGGTGTAAACACGTGTAAATCAACAGCCACTTACACACACGTGCATTTAATCGGCATCACACACACGATAACGTTAAACACATGCAACTCAGCACCTGCGCCTCATTAAGATAAGCATGCTCTCTGAAACGTTGTCACCACACTCAAATGATGAATCTGCTTCGTCACTTAGAGTTGAGTTCAATTTGCTCCAAGTGTGGAGACTCACATCAACTTCATATTAACTCTGCATTAACTTTATAGTGTTCTTGTAAGGGTTGCACTTGTTTTATAAAACTAATAGGATAAAAGAGTGACAGGAAGTCTGACCCAAAAAAAGTGCATCACAGAGTTTCTTTAAAGGGAAACTCCCCACAAAAGTTATTTTTTGTGTCTATCGTCATATTTCAGTTAGATGAGTTGGCGAAAACCTTTTGTAACCAGCCCAGCTGTCATCCTGATCCGGCAGTACTTCTTTAGCTTTAGCTTAGCAGAAACAATGTAAGTGAATGGTAACAACTAGCATTGTGAGAAAAAAGTCCTTAAACATCACTCAGTAGTGATACTAATGGTACTAATTCTGCTTAGCGACCTGACAAAGAAATTACACGGGACTACTTTATGAAAAAGCACAACTGTAAGCATCTGCTGAAAACATAACGCAGCGGCTCCAAAGACACCTGTTTTCAAACCTCAAAGATGAAGAAAAATAACACAAAGGCGCACAGAGGTTATCTTTAGCCTAGTAGCCAGTATTTGTGTTTATGGACTTGTGTGGAGCCACTGCATCCAGGTCCTGAAGCAACAATGCAGCCTCAGACCATCACACTACCACCACCGTGTTTGGCTGTTGGAAATGCAGTGTTAGTTTTACTCCAGATGTAACTAGAACACACATTGGTGAAGCTCCAGTTTTGTTTCGTCAGTCCAGAGAGTTTTTTCCCAGAAGTCTTGTGTAAAGTCGAGATGATTTTTGGTAAATCAGAGATGGGCCTTTGTGTTATTTTTGGTCAGCAGAAGGTTTTGACCTTGAACCTCTTCCATGAAAGCAAAAACACATCATTTGTATGTACTGTGTGTGTAGACCTTGAACATTTTCATTACAGCAAGGATGTATTCTGTTGAATTTGTAAGTCTGGGTTTTGCAGTTGTAACATTAGTAACTATACCACCTCTACACTTCAAATGCATGAAGGCAAGACTAATGAAACCTCAGGGGTGTTGTAGGCTGGTCTCTTCTGGTCTTACACTTTTTGAAACAGTATGAATGCCTCTGCTGACTCATATAGAATCCAGATTTGAGATAACAGTATAGCTTTAGGCTTGACATGGTTATATCTTCAAGAGAAAAAAAAAGATATTGAAAGCTCCAATTGGTGCAAAGTAAAACTGAAACCACAAGAGATCAAAGGTGAAATAGTTTCTTTCACAAATTTAAAAATAGAAGCAAAACATTGCATGCTTTTTTTATTTTTAATCTCATAAGATCTTCCTAACATGATAGCTGATGCGCTAAGATAAACTCCTTTTGAAGCTTTACCATCCAACTCAGCTGTGTCTCTATCAACAATGTGTGACAGTCTAACCTACTTAACTACTGGGGTAATGAGTTATTTGGCAAAGCCATGAAAAATTCAAAGCAGAACCAGATCTGTAACCTAATGCATGTCAACTGACTGTGACATGGAGAAAAAAAGCTGTACATTTTCACTGAAACAATTAACTGCACGGTCCAAAGGATCAGTATGTGGACTGAAAAATAATGAAATTGATTCTTTACTCATTTCTCGTCTCAAGGAAGATTAATGGTTGGTTCGGTGGCAGTAATGTGAATAATGATCAAACCCCTCCATTTTTACCACCTCTTTAACTTTTGTAATGGTTTTGCAGTTTGTGCTCCATTGAGAAACTTAATGTTTATGTTTATGTTTGGACTGACTGATTAAAAACATAATCAAAGAGGCTTTAAATGAACCAGCAGCTCAAGGAAGATGCTATTTTTTAAGCTTTTGGAATCACTGAAACAAGTGTCTGTATGTATTATATTATTAATAAAATCTAATGATGCCTGAATAGTTTGTTTTACTTTTTCCTCTGTTTTTTGAACTGAAAAAAGGTAATTATATGTTGCCTTTAATTAATTAACTCATCCATCTAAGGTTGAGCCATACGTTAGTAGCTATAAACATGAAGAAATTAACATTAAACATTAGGGATGTCCCCATCTGATCTCCAGTATCAGTCAGATGCTTTTCACTGGCTGGTATTGGATCGGTATGGCAACACTCGACCTGTTGACATACTGTTTATAGTTTTATGTCAGCCATGCCATAATGCAGCACTAACTCTTTGCTGGAGTGGACAAAAGAGCTGCTTTCATCAGGAGCTGGGAGCACGCTCATGATGACCAACAACAGCCACTGAAACATGTATCATGTTTAAAATCTCTGCATTTGTTTCACTTTTACTCTGCTTAATTGAAGTCAAAATACTCTGCTTCTAAATGAGACATAAATCAAAATATAATAAGAGCTCCATGTCTCTTATTTGCTGCAGTTTGTGAGTCTCCCATAACCTTCGATCCACATCTCAAAACCTGCTGGCTGTTCTACGTACCAAACTAAAAACTAAAGGGGACAGGGCTGTTCAGGGTTTGGCTCCCAGACTGTGGAACAGGCTGTCCCTGAAACTCCGTCTCTCCAATGCTGTGGAGGTTTTAAAAAAATAAAAAAACATGAAAATTCACCTCTTCAATCAAGCATTCCGTAACTCAGTGGTTCCCAAACTTATTTCTTCTGGGCCCCCCTTGATTTTACACATTTTTTTCCATCATCATCAACTCGTTTAACATCACCGGCTGGTATAGATCTTAATTGTTCACAGCAGTGTTTATAAGCACCGATAGATCAAGAAATACCTTCACTAGCATCAATAGACTGGTGATGTTATGGCAACTGTTTGCAGGAATAACAGGACAAACGCTGTGATGTGTGCAGATAAACTGTCTCCCTGGACTGTGATCCTCTATATAAAAATTCATTGAAAAATCATTTTAAGGAACTTATGATCTGTAGTCTGCGAGTCTGTGGAAAAAACCGTAGCAAAATAAAAGAAGCATCACACTGAGATTCTCTTTCTGCAGATATTTAATCTTTTATTACTCATACTGGTACCAAGGACATAAAGTTTTGATAGGGACGTCCCTAATACTTTTGATTTGTTCTGGATTGCTGAATTGTGCAACTAGTCAGAACGAAAGCAGTCCAAATCATAGCAGGTTATAACACACAGCTTCAGGTGAGAATAAGAAATAAACGCCTGTGAGAATGCTTAGATTTCACTATACGTATATAAATAAGTATATATGAAACATGCACACACACATAAATATGTGTGTGTATTAAACAACCACAGGAGGTCACTGTTTTGTGCTGCTAACAAACCAATGCGTTACTGAGGAAGGTCCAATAAGTTTTTACTTGTGGATTCCATCTTGTTTTACAAAGTTTGTATCAGTGTAAAACATCAACATGTAACTTTTTAGTTGTATGAAGTGTTTTAGAGAAATTTACTGGGTGAGTTTTATAGTTCACCTTTAAGTTTTATTCATAAATTATGACCCCCCAATAAAACAAGTTTTTTTAGTGTTTCAACCAACATAAAGTATCAGTACTTCAATGGTTGTGAATTAAGAACTTGTGCCAAAAACCTGCTTTAAAAGCCTCTTTTAAATAATAATGGCTTATCGCTGTGCCCACAGTAAGAGGGCACTTCACAATGAGAGCGCCTTTCAGATGAAGTGTGCAGTAGCGTGGTGCCCACCTGTTTTTTCCCCCCTGTCTGAAATACACTCTGACTCATGATCCTAGCACATAATTTGCACGTGTCATTGTGCATATGCACATGTGCAACTCAGCATGCGCTCTTTTAGGTGTGTATGTGGCACGCATAAATTCTGCGCTCCTTTAATAAACGCTTCAGACTCCACAGACCGCTCCAAACATCGCCACACACACGCCGGCATTCCAGTGGCTGCATGTCGTCCCCCTCATTACCACCACACTCACACACACACATACCAGCAGACCCACTGCTAGGGTCACCCAAAGGGCGAATACCCAAATGGAATCGTTTTATGACAGCAGGGCAACAGAGGGGAGTAGAGCTCTGGATTGAGAGGAAAAACAAAAACGGTCTGGCATGAGAGACTCTCCAAACATCGCCACAGAGCTTTAAAGTGCAGAAGTGCCCGTCGTGTTTTCTCCAGAGGGCAGTAAATTTCAGATCAAGCCACCTTTCTCATTACTATCAGGTTTAAATCACCTCCTGGATCTGTTACCTCAGGATAAGACCTCAGCAGTCTCTAAACATTCAAAGTGCAAAACATTCAGATGAGCCTCCCAGGAACATGCTGAGGTGTTGTAATGTTAGCTGTGAGGGTAACTAGCATAGCTGCTAATGACATGGAGGGTGAGAGCACGAGGAAAGTGGGTGGTGTGAATTTTCAGTTATCTGCCAAAGTGCCACCAAGCCAGCAGGAGCAACAGGGGAAGCTCGACAGTAAGCAACAGCAACTGATGTTCTGCCGAAAACAATGCTCGTACGAGTCTCAGAGAGCTGGAAATGGGTTCACACACAATCACAGGCGCGTTTTAAGCTGCTGCAGTGCACAAAGTAGAAAGACTTAGTGAAGACACAAGCATGAGAAGTTTTTGCAAAAGCAGCCTGGTGCTGATGTTCAAAAACAGTTCAGTTCTGCCACACGGGTGGTGCTCTGTGGAGTTTATCAGGGCAAATGTAAAGAACATTTTGCACTTGGATTTAGTTTGTTTGCATTCATGATGTTCTTACTGTAAACCCCCAGAATGCAGAACTTGTTTAGGTTTGACTTTCTCCACTCCCGGCTCATCGCTGATAGTTTGGCTCTCCAGTTTCAGCCTGTGAGGAAGCCACTTTTCAACCAGGAAAAGGGCTTGTTTATTCATCGAAACACGCATTAAATTACTAGTGGGTCATTGGGGAGCAAAGTGCACATTTGCCACATTAATTTGTTTGCTTAGTCAAACTTTAACTTCATTTACTCCTACATCCCCGATGGTTATAGGTGGTGGAAAAGTTTGAGCTCTGTTGCATTTAAATGAATCTCCCACCTCAGGTTTGAGAGAAATGCTAATAAATGTCCACATCCCGAATACTCACCCTTAAATTGGTGATACTGGGAGTGAAGTGGGTAGAAATTGCTTTGATCTATATGGTAAAACACAGCAGGTTCACAATAATGTCTAAATAATTTCCAATTTGCTTTTAAAATCTGTGAATGGCCCTTTGTGTGATGTCAGACTTTGTTTTCTCCCCTTTAACATCCACAGGGAAAAGGACAAAAGAAAGTGCAATGTTGTTTTCAGATTCAGAAGTTTGAGCACCATCTGTGTCCATGTTTTCTAATGTTTTGCTGCCTTTTTTTTTTTTGCAATCACTTGCAATTGGTGAGATTTGGCTGTTACAGCACATAGACTATATATACAGGTTTGGCCAAAAGTTTTGAGAATGTGCTAGTTTCCACAAAGTGTGTTGCTTCAGTATTTTTAGATCTTTTTGTCAGATGTTTCTATGGTTACTGAAGTCTAATTACAAACATTTCAGAGGTTCATGCAAAGATTCAATTAAAAACGTTGGTTCATCTTATTCAACACCTCTGCAAATGATCTCTGCTTGTTCTTAATCCACTTCTGGACTAACTCCTGTCTGAGCCCATTCTTAGAGAATCAATGCTTGGAGTTTGTCAGAATTTGTGTGTTTTTGTTTGTCCACCCATCTCTTGAGGATTGACCAGAAGACATCAGAACATTGGTGAATTGCCTGGCTATGGACCTCTTGATGGTTAAAGGGGGATCCTCTTGGAGGGTGTTTAGGTACCATTCTTTATTCATGGCCATCTTCTGAGGCTATAAGCAGCCCCACACATGGTCTCTGGATGTTTGCTGTTGGCAAAGTCCTCAAAATACAGTTCTTTTTCCAGATGTCCCAAACAGAGGAGAAATTACTTTCCTTATTACTCTATCATACATTTGAAGAAAATCCATTTTTCCCTGATGGATTTCTTAGAGATAAGGGACTTTTTGCTGCCCTTTCTCACATTAATGTGCAGCCCGGTCTGCTTGAGCAAGCTTAGTTCTGGTGGTGTCGTGGTCCTGCAGCTGAATCAAGTTTAGAAGACTGTCATGGTTCATGCAAGACTTTAAGAACACCAATGCCTTCTTCACATATGTTCTGGATATTTAATTTTTGTAGTGAGGATCATTTTGACAGTGAGGATTGACTTTGGAATTATTGAAATTCATCAATGCCTTTTTGGACTACATGAAAATTGCCATCATTAAACTGAGGCAGCCATTTGTGACAATATTGGTGCCATTCTCAAAACCTTTGGCCATGCCCATGGCCAGGGAATATAATTTGTTAATCGCTTTGGATAAAAGCATCTGCTAAATACATAAATGGGGGTCACATTAGTGAAACATTTTCCATCATTGGCCTCTTTTTTTACCGTAGGAAAAATCAAAGACCGTCATTTGGACAGATTGCAGTTCACATTCTGGACCACTTGGTGGTGAGTGAGCAGATTGTTTCATCTCTGGATGCATGATGTAGATCAGTTGAACACCATCTACTGAGAAAAACATCCAGGTTGCTATAGTAACCTGTCACACAAAGCAAGAGGCATAAGGAAATACACCTTTTCGGCTTCACTTGAAAAAGCTGAGCATGCGCTGGCGCTTCAAAAGGAGTTGCAAGTGCTGCAGCATCTGCAGCCTTATGAGCGCTCCTTAGCAGCATGAAGAGCACATGGAAACAAGCCGCATGTATCCCGGAGTGCGCAACTGGCTTGGGATGGCCTAAAGTTACCAAAGTCCCAGTATGACCATTGCCAGCCCAGCAAAGGTTCAGACCACAGCAGGTGAACTGTTCATATTTTAAGTGCAGACCTTTAATGTTATTGTTTATATGGAGCTACTGGGACCACAGTCAGATGTTTTTGACACTTTAGAGAAAAGAAGTTAGATGTGCTTGATGTGCAATGACTCGATGTGGATGCTCTGTTCAGCTTAACATTTAAAATGAATGACAATTAAATGCCATTATTTCAGTAATATTTTAAAAAGTGATGGTAAAAATAGATGACCAGATTTTTTAAAACCCAGTCAGAATGACGGACTACAAAAACGTCTAGCGCAACCTCTGGCCATAGCTCTATACTACACAACTACAGGTGCATGATCTAAACAACTTTGCATATTGTGAAAAAGTTACATCAGTTTGTGAAAATCAGATTCATAACTGGAAATATTTCAAGCCTGCATCTTCGGTAATCTTGTGATTATGGCTTTCAAATTTTGATAACCTAATCCAGTGTGTCAGATAATTGGATTACATAAACTCATAAGAAAAATGATTTTAAACAGAAATCTCAAGTTTCTGAAGTTTGTTCATTTCTATGCACTCAATACTTTGTTGGACCTCCTGCCTCAGAGCAGCGTGGCATAGAGGCGATCAGCCTGTGGCACTGCTGAGGTGTAAAGGAAGCCCAGGTTGCTTTGACAGCAGCCTTCAGGTCATCTGCATTGTTGGGTTTGGCGTCTTTCATCTTCTGCTTGACAATCCTTTATAGATTCTCTATGGGGTTCAGGTCAGACCAGGTCCCAAATCCTGCTGGAAAATGAAAACATCTCCCCCTTGTGCCAGGCCCCCCTGAACCACATCAGAGGCATCTCAAGCTGCTCATTGGTCCATAGTCCTCAATAGTCTGTTTTTAAAAAAATTAAATCATTTTATCAAATTTTCTGAGATACTGAATATTCAAGTCATCATCTGTAGAACAATCAAAATAAGAAACAAAAGGCTTGAAATGGTTCTACTGAATATGAATTTCACTTTCTGAAATGAGAAACTTTTTTTTCTTTAAAGCGGTTTGAGTCCATCGTAGTGACATTATGGTCTAACATACATTCTGAAGATGTAGCATCTTCAATTTATATTAAAACATGATTCAGAAAAACAGACAAAAAAACCCACATTAAAACAAGTCACCTTCAGTTGTGTTATCTAAAGATTTATTTGAAAAGAAAATGTTCCTAAAGATTATTGTCATTAGTATAAAGTATTTAAATACAGGCAACTGAGGTATATCCGTTTTTTCCTACAAGGAGTAAAAAGACAAAAAGCAAAAGGTTGAAAGTACTGAGAACAACAAACCCCCCAAACACTGACAGAAGTAACCCAAGAGTTTGGAACAAAGACAGGATGTCGAGTACAGTATGAAGTATTCTAGAAGAGATGGCACATCAGTTGTATTAATCCTTATAGAAAAAGGCAATTTCACATTTAGAAATTATAAATCAAACTAATTTACATTTTAACAAAATAAAGCCACAGACTCAACTCGATACAAATCTTAACATGTGATGATTTTAAAACTGAGGCAAATCTTTAAACATGTCATTGCAACAATTGATGAACGAACGTTTTTATGAACTTGAGGTTAACATTTGGACTTTTACCATTATGCCAGTAGCAGATGATATTTATATTCAAAATCAAATGGAAAAAAATCATCAAGTTATTTCAATATTTTGTCTAAATCCACAAAAATAGAGCAAAGGCAGCAAGTCCCCCCTGTTGTAACCATTAGGTTGCTAAGCAACTAGTCAAGTCTGCATGAAGTCATTGCTCCAGGCAGTGACTCGGTGTGACGTTAAACCACCTCCTGCTACATCAATCCATAACCCCTCATTTCTGCACCTGTTTCATTTTAATTACACAATGTTACTTTTGAGTTCAATTAAGCTCATTTCCCTCTTTGAAGAGAGCTGCCAAAGGTGACTGTGCTAGGCTAACCAACAGCTTGCTAGCATGCAGATTTAGTCATGTGCTGTAGATTTCCTCTCATTCTCAAGAAACCAAAAACAAGCGTGGTAAAAAGTCAAACTACGTCTTTAATTATAAATTTTTCAAATATTTGTTCTCCCAATAAACACACACACACACACACACACACTCTCATGGTAGAACACAACTATAAGGCATAATCATTAGTTTGGCCAACAGCAGGCAGCAATAATAAAATGACTTACAATGGTACACAAAGACATCCAGAGAAACAAACGGGTGGCGACGGACACATGAGAAAGGTCTGGAATCTGTAGATTGTCATCTCAGTTACTCAGGACCAGCGGTCGTCTGGAAAAGGCAAGATCTTCATTTTGGTTAATAGTCTTCATTCTGCTAATAGCAAGTCCACTGTCATCAGCAATAAAGTCATTAACGTGTTATATAGAGAGTTATTATAAGAGATTACAATTAAATACTAGTCGATTCAACTAAATAAAATCTGATTGTGATCATTCACCCATTTTAGTTTGATGTATAAACAGATTCTTACAATTGTGTAACTCCTTGTAGGCTAGACGAAGGCTGAAAACAGTTGAGGTTTTTATGAGTGTAACCACAGAGTCCCACATACAATACAGTGGTTCGGCCCTGTTGCATGTGTGTGTGTGTGTGTGTGTGTGTGTGTGTGTGTGAGTGGGTAGGTGGTGTATTCATGTGCGAGTGGGTAGAGCACATTTTTCTGTCCGCCACTCTATTGCCTACAACTTGTAAAGCATTTTGATTGAAACCCACTCACATATGCACTCACAAATAAACACTGGCAGACTCAAATGATAAGACGTGATGAATTGTGAAAAGGAAAAAAAAACAAGTTGTTGTTGTATCCAGTGAGTAGAAGAATAAAGAGGCTGATTTAATGAAGTACAGTATCAGAACGAGAGACGGTGCTCCTTCTGCCCAGAAAGGTCCAGTCTGCTGCTGTGCTTGGATGAAGTGCATACTGCAGAGTCAGTCCACCAGACATGGTCCATCCAGTAAAGAACTAAGTGAAAGGTCCACCTTCCTGTAGCCCAGTGTTCCAGCAGTCAGAGGGGACGAGTTAGGGGACAGGGACAACCCGTCCCAGAGCGCTTTAGATCACCACACGCGGCAAACGTTATCAGGGACCATGGAGGTGCTTCTGTTGCAGTGGAAAGCTTTGGCAAATTCTGGAAAATTCTGAAGGGAGCCCAGGACCCTGTGAAAGAAGCATGCAGAAATTAGAGGCTTGCTGACAAAACACATGAGGACAGTTAGTCCCACTATGGAGCAGTTATGCAAAAGAAACTGCTGAGGTAGCCAGTTGGAGCTGTGAATCTTTAGTTTCATTTTAAAGAAGGTTTTAAAGAAATAAACATTAGAGTGTAAAAGGGGGGGACAGGTTGCATCTGACAGATCAGGCTTTGTGCAGCATTCATTTAAAATATGATGACATTGCAGACAACAGCAACAATTAAGTCGTTTCTAGTTTGGTAATAAAACGCTGTTTGAATACTGCCAATGCAGGAAGAGGGTTCAGTTTTCTCGGACAATTGATGTAGATTTTTATGGACCAATCAAATGCCCTTGTGTCACTCTAGACGAGTACTTATTGAACCATATTAAAGCCCTAGGACTGCACAATCACAGTGCAGTCAGTCTCAAAATGAGAAAAGGAAAAAACAACAAAAGCCATAAGGACTGAAGTGGTCCCCTACAGTCCAAAAGCGCCTTTTGTTTGGAATTGAACTTGATGCATTAGGGCTGCTTACACGTATAGGAAACGGTTTGCTGTGGGAGTTGAGTGTAGAGAAGGTGAGAAAGGTGCCAATGAACAAAGTGCACTTAAGTTCAGCACGGGTTGCTGGGAGACCAAAGGATATCCACGTTATCCAGATAGTTTTTCAAGCTGCCATTTGAATATGGCTCTCATCGCTAAGGGAAAAAACCCTGGCAATGCACTGAATGAACAGTAGCATACGTTTATATTAGCGTCAAACTTCAGAGTGTTCAGGCTCATTCAGCAGCAGAACCTACGCAGCCTGACTTCCGGTGAGCACTTGACATGTGAGGCTGCGAGGTCCTCAAGCTCAGCGGGTAACTTTAATTTATTTATGCTTATATGAATGCCAAGTGCATATGGACATTTTAATATAGTCTCTGAATGTCACGAGAGACCACTGAAGGGATTGGAGTGTGGACAAACTTTGTTTAAAGTTCCTTGCTTCGACTGAAAATGGCTGGTCGGGCGCAGAAGCCTGCTACTGCTAGCAGAAGAGCTAATGCCGACATTGACTCGCAGCAACTTTCTCCGGATTCGACAGAGAAGATAATGGCGGCGATTGAATCGCTTGGCACGAAAATTGACACGCAAACGTCTGCCCTTCGTCAAGAGATTTCTCTCATTCGCCAGGAATTCCACACTACTGTTAGCTCGTTGCAGTCTGCTGATGCGCAAAACGCCAGGCGCATTGACAGCCTTGAACAATCCACCACGGAATGGAGCTCAACTACTATGGGCCTGGAAGCTACGGTGAAGAAGTTACAGTCAGAACTGCACACCCTGACGGAAAAATGTCTGGACCTGGAGAGCCGTAGCCGTCGCCAGAACATTCGGCTGGTGGGCATCGAGGAAGGAAAAGAAGGAGGAAACCCGCGGCAATTCTGCGCGACGATTCTGAAGGAGATCCTGGACTTGGAGGAAGCCCCGCGCCTGGACCGCTGCCATCGCTCGCTGGCTCCAAAACCTCAGCAGGGGGAAAAGCCTAGACCCTTCATAATTCGTGTTCATCATGGAGACGTGAAGGATCGCATCCTCCGAATTTCGAGTCAGAAGCGACAGTTATTTTACAAGGAGAAGCGCGTTCACATTTTTCCGGATTTCGCCCCAGAAGTTGCAAAGAAGCGAGCCGCTTTTGCAGAGGCGAGGCGGCTCCTCAGAGGCATGGCGGATGTCAGGTTCGGCCTTCGGTATCCAGCCACATTCCGGATTACGTTCAAGGATGAGGAAAAATCATTTACTGATCCTGTGTTGGCCGTTTCATTCATTAAGGAGAACATTCTGTCGCATGATCAGGTACCCTCCTAAACTTTCAATATGGATCCATTCTGAAGTTGGTCAGTCCTCCTTTAACTTTAAACACTCAGGATGTTGTTTTGAGAAATGTTATATTTGGACTTGAGATTGTTATTTTTACGATTACTTTCAGGGAAGATGAAAATCTACTCACCATTCCTGCATTTGTATAGAATGACATACCAGGTTGGATGGCATGTTGTGGCTGAGATTGACATTTGTTTTGTTTTGAACTTATGTTTTTTCTGTTCTGCCATGCTCTAATCAACAGATACCCCTTTAGAATATGATCACCGTTTTGTTCCTCGTGTCAGAGTTTTTGGCACTGTGTGCACTATGTTCTTTGGTTGCCTGCTGTGCTTTGGGTCGGTTTAGGTTGCTAGCGACCAAGTGAGTTTTTTGGAACTTGTTCCCTTTGGGCTAATGCGCTGTGTTTGGGATAGTGCTGGGGGGTGGGGGGTTAATGTTCACTCAATGGAACTTTTCTCTTATTTGGCTTTTTTTTTTTTTGTTTTGTTGTTGTTGTTGTTGTTTGTTCTGTTTATTTTGCCCACCTGTGGTCCCACAATGCTTTGAATACACCTCCTGCAAGAGTTACATATTTCTTGTGTCACACATGACTTTATTTTTGTACAATATTTTTCTCTTAGCTGAATATGCTTAACCCCCATATGTCCTCTAGGGGTAATGGTCAACCTGTTACATTCACTAATTGGAATGTCAAAGGGCTCAATCACCCTGCTAAACGCACCAAAGTTTTGGCTCATCTCAAGCTCCTAAAAACAGATATAGCTTTCCTGACTGAGACACACATGCGCAGGTCAGACCATCTTCGCTTGAGGAGAGGTTGGGTGGGACAGGTGTACCACTCAGCTTTTCACAGTAAGGCTAGAGGGACTGGAATTTTGATTAATAAGTCTGTTTCTTTTGTAGCATCTGAAACCATTTCAGACCGAAATGGACGTTTTGTTATAGTTGTTGGTAAGCTTTATGGTCAGCCTGTGATATTGGCCTGTGTGTATGCTCCTAATTGGGATGACTCCAAGTTTATGTGTGACTTTTTGTCTGGCATACCTTATTTGGATTCACACCAGCTTATTCTGGCGGGTGACTGTAATTGCGTAATGGACCCTACACTAGATAGATCGTCAAGTCGCCCAGTCCGTAACTCCAAGTCAGCTGAATGTATAAATGATTTCTTGCAAGCTTGTGAAGTGACTGACCCATGGAGATTCCTTCATCCTACGAGGAAGGAGTTTTCTTTCTTCTCACCTGTTCACCACACTTATTCACGTATAGATTACTTTTTCATACACAAGTCCCTACTCCCACTGGTTAATAAATGCGATTATAATAGTATAGTGATATCTGATCACGCTCCTGTAACACTAGCTTTGATTCTTCCCACTCACAGACCCCGCAGGTTCAGATGGAGACTTAACCCACTCCTTCTGTCAGACGAAGCATTTACTACCTTCATCAATAATCACATAGACATATTTTTAGAAACGAATGCGAACAGTGAGACCTCTCCCTCCCTACTCTGGGAGGCTCTTAAAGCATACTTGAGGGGGCATATTATATCCTATAATGCTTTTGTCCATAAAACGCGAGTTGCTAGGCAAACTGAACTTTTGAGATTCATCTCTAGTATAGACAGGGTCTATGCTACTGCTCCAACCCCTGATTTGTACAAGCAACGAGTGCTGTATCAAGCTGAATTTGATATGCTGTCTGCTGGTCAGGCAGAAAGGGCTTTGCTAAAAGCTCGCCATGGTGTTTATGAACATGGCGAGAAACCGAGCAGAGCTCTCGCTTATAGCTTAAGACAGACATCCACTACTCATGTAATTGATCAAGTTGAATCTGAGTCAGGCTTATTATCAGACCCTTTAGACGTAAATAAACGGTTCAGTGATTTTTATTGTAACCTATATACATCTGAGCATTCCTCTGATGAGGCCATAATGGATGCATTTTTTGCTGATTTGGACATCCCCACAATCGATGAGGCAAGGAAGGAAACTCTAGATTGCTCTATTTCTGTAGATGAAATAAATAAAGCTATCTCATGTATGCAGAGTGGAAAGTGTCCTGGTCCAGATGGGTTTTCTACAGAGTTTTTTAAGAAGTTCTCCCCCAAACTGAGCCCTCTGTTGAAAGATGTGTTTGACGATAGCTTAAAATCTCAGTGCCTCCCCCCAACCCTACGCCAAGCGTCAATATCTTTGCTATTAAAAAAGGGCAAGGATCCTCTTAATTGCACCTCCTATCGTCCCATTAGCCTCCTCAATGTAGATGTAAAGATTTTGGCTAAGGTGATGGCTCTCCGTCTAGATTCTGTTTTGCCTTCTCTGGTGACTTGTGATCAAACAGGTTTTGTCAGGGATAGACAACTATTTTTTAATGTTAGGCGTGCTTTTAATATACTTTACACATCGTCCCCTCCTCAGTGCTCCGAGGTATTTTTATCTCTGGATGCTGAGAAAGCTTTCGATCGTGTGGAGTGGGATTATTTGTTCTATGTTCTTAAACGCTTTGGTTTTGGGAGCATTTTTATCTCTTGGGTTAAACTATTATACACCAGCCCTGTGGCCTCGGTCAGGACCAATGATACTTATTCACCCTACTTTCCTCTTCAACGTGGGACTAGGCAGGGCTGCCCTTTATCCCCTTTACTTTTTGCTTTGGTAATGGAACCTCTTGCAGCTGCCATTAGGCGGCATCCAGACATCAAGGGAATCCTAAGAGCTAACAAGGAGCACAAGATTTCTTTATATGCAGATGATGTTCTGCTTTATGTGTCCGACCCTCTCTTATCCATCCCGCATATACTTGCCACTTTGAAGACTTTTGGTGGTTTTTCTGGCTATAAACTTAATCTCGGCAAAAGTGAGCTTTTTCCCATCAACGCAGCTGCAAGACAAATTTCATTTAGTTCTTTTCAATTTAAAGTGACCATTGATGGCTTCAGTTATCTGGGTGTGTTTATCACTAAATTTCACTCTCAGCTTGTGAAGGCAAATTTTACCCCACTACTGGAACGCACTCAACAGGATCTCACTCGCTGGTCCACATTGCCTTTGTCTTTAGCTGGGCGTATTAATACAATTAAAATGAACATCCTTCCTAAATTCTTATTTCTTTTTCAATGTATTCCGTGTTTTTTAACAAAAACTTTTTTTACAAAACTTGATAGTATTGTCTCATCTTTTATTTGGAATAACAAGAGGCCACGGATCAGGAAAGTGTTTCTGCAGAGGCCAAAGGTAAATGGGGGAATGGCTCTACCTAATTTTCAAATGTATTATTGGGCTGCAAACATCAAATGTTTGTTGTATTGGTTGTGGGACTCCCCTCATGCGAACCTTCCAGACTGGTTACAAATTGAATCTGACTCCTGTGGCCCAATCTCACTCTCAGCTCTACTGTGTTCACCCATTCCTTTACATTTGCCTGAGTCCCTCCGGAATCCAGTTGTGTCTCATTCTCTAAAGCTTTGGTCTCAATTTCGTAAACATTATGGCTTGGTCTCAATGTCAGTCTATGCCCCAATCGCAGCCAATCATCTGTTCCCAGCTTCTCTTTTGGACAGTACGTTCTCTCAGTGGTCTAAAAATGGTGTACTAAACATTAGGATGCTATATAGAGATGGTACTTTCATGTCATTTCCTCAGGTTAAACAGACATTTTCTCTACCAGCAAGTAACTTTTTCAGATATCTTCAAGTCAGGCATTTTGTACGTAGCCGTCTTAATCAGTTCCCCATGTTACCACAGTCCTCATCTCTGGATGCAATCCTGGAGATGCGGCCTGGGGTCAATGGTGCTATTTCAAGGTTGTACACCAATATATTTGATATGGAAAACAGTTCTGTGATGATAATTAAAGAAAACTGGGAGAGTGATATGGGTTTGGCTATTACTGAGGATCAATGGTCTTACATACTTAAGGGAATCCACTCCTCCTCAATTTGCGCCAGACATAGTTTAATTCAATTTAAGATTGTTCACAGACTTCACATGTCTAAGGTTAAATTATCCAAAATCTACCCTGATGTTGATCCTACTTGTAACAGATGTAAACTGGCCCCAGCAACCCTCTTCCACATGTTTTGGTCATGCCCCAGTCTCGGCCCTTTTTGGTCTTCAATATTTGAAATGTATTCAGCAATTTCAGGCCAGATTGTCACTCCTTGTCCATTTATTGGACTTTTTGGCATTTTGTCAGAAGGAATTTCACTACTAAAACCCCAACTAAATTGTATAGCCTATTCATCATTGCTGGCTAGGCGACTCATTCTTTTAAACTGGAAAAATGACAAACCCCCCTCCTTTGGCAGATGGATATGTGATGTAATGTTTTTCCTTAAAGTTGAAAAAATCAGGTATACAGTAAATGGATCGGTGGGCAAGTTTGGCGCAATCTGGCACCCCTTTATTTCTCATGTGGAGCAGTTGACTATGCTTCAAGACTCTAGATGATTTCCAATGTGACCTTTGTGTGATAAGTGGGTAACTACTCTATGGGCTTTTCACCCCCCCCCCCCCCCCTTTTTTTTTTTTTTTTTTTTTTTTTTTTTTTTTCTTTTTCTTATTTGTTTTTGCTTATTTACTAATTTTCTGTTCCTTGGTTTTTGTCTGTGCTGGCTTATTCTTTGTTTGTATCTGAAAACTTAATAAAGATACATTGATCAAAAAAGAACCTACGCAGCCTGCATGGTAATCTCACTAGTAGAGGGAAAGGAAAAATCCTGCCAGCATAGTACTGACAGTAGTAGAGGAAACAGGCTTTACCTGAATTTCCCTGGACTGTGTACGTCTACTTTAATGGAATTAACAGCTTGCTCTGGTCGATGAGTTCCACACCACACCTGAAAGACAGGTATGATACATTGTAATGGCAAAATAATAAATCTGAAGCCTACAATGTATTCATTTATCCATCCATCAAATACCTACTTCACTGAACCATTCAATCATGAATCATTTTCATTACACCATCATGCAGGCAGCCTTTCATCTCATTTACAAGCCCATCTATTAACAGCCCTCATCTCATTAGTTTATCTACACACTCTACAGGGGAACAGGGGAAAATTGGAGTTTTATGATTGCTATAAAAAAATTAAAAATCCAGATTTACTCCATTAAATTTAGGTTCTAGAAATTAAAACTGTTTTAGAGCAGAGAAATACAAACCGTTTTAAGGAACATCTTACTAAGGGTAATGGATCTGAAAGAAATCAGTGTATTTTGAACCTAAATGTAAATGACGGTGTGAGAATTTATCAAAATAAAATAAAAAAAATAAACACCCCGGCAAGAACATCAGTTTGATTTAAGATACCAGCAGCTTCATCTGTATCCGTTTAGACTGGACCATTTATCTTTCATGTCAAACAAATTAGGAATTTTATTATTTTGTAGCCGTGTTGATCATTTAATGATAAAAACCGACTCAACATATCCTGACGTGATCGCATTTTATTACTAGTTCAATGAATTACTTGATTATCCCCATTATTCTTAGTCTCCGCTCCAGTAGTTGATTACCTGAGCAAAGTTTAGGAAAAACAGCTGATCGTGGGAGAGGTCGATGCCAGGCAGCGGTGGCTCCTCTCCATGATGCTTCACATAGTTTTTGTAGGCCTAGAAAAAAAACAAATGCATGTAAAAATATTTTAATATAGTTGCAATTTTATGAGCTTCAAAAGGCAAAAAGGATTTCTTGGAGTTGATTGAAGCCTTTTGGCTTCTCATCTGGGGAGCTTTCTAAATTCAAACCAAAACCTTCAAGCTTTTAAAACTTTCCAGTTTGAATTCACAAAGCTCATGAGAAGCAAACAGTCTTCAAACAACAAATAGTCACCTTTAAAAACCTCTTAGGATTACCATGTGCTGGAAGACCAAGAAACAAACATGCTTTTGCATTTCAGTGATTCTAGCAGGAAATTCTTATTCATCCTACAGATCTCATTCAAATGCCAATATGCATTTATGGTAATAAACACGTTACAATTTTTATTGTTCAGAATATCAAGTAAGGTGAGCTCTAAAATAACAGGTTTGTTGCTTAAGTTCCTTTTGAGAGCTTAACGAGATATTTCTCTAATGCATTGATACAAGTCAGCTTTTGTTAAAACATATGAACAGTTACATTTTCTTAAACATTAGAAATGCATCTAAAAATCATGCAAACACACTGCAAAGTAGCCCAAATAAATGCTTTAAAATGGTTGACATTCACCCGAAACCAGTCTGCTGTCTCATTGCATTTAATTAAATCCTCCTTTGTTCACCTGTAATCTGTCACATTAGGTCTTTATCATTGCTTATAAACCAGCAAGAGGCCTAAAAGAGACCCATTTACCAATTTGATCAAAATGCATATATCACAAGTTAAATCAGAACAATATCTTCCCTCCAGTTTCAGACTCTTTACCTGATATGCCTGTCGAATTCCTCCATTGTCTGCAATGTTTTCCCCAAGGGTGTTGTTACCATTTAACTAGGAGGAGAGCACAAGAACAGACAGAGAGACTGAAGTTTCTCTTCTATATTTCAGCACATTTTAGATATCGCTTCTAGGGATAAAGGAAAATTCACCCAGGGAACAAAAGAAGCTTTGATCAAAGGGACAGTACAGAACAGAAGATAAGGGGGAAGGTTCTCCAGCTGATAGAAAAAAACATACGAGACCTTCAGCAAAGTGAGGATGAAGCAGCAAAACTGGCAGAACCATCGAAAAGTGACAGATGGATAAACTGGCACAGGTAGCAGGAAATAAGGTACACAAGATTCACCAAATGTTTTTAGAAGAGATAAAACGACTAAAGGAGTGATTGTGAACATACATGTAGGCCATTGGCCAGGTCCCAAGAGAAGTTACTGTACTGATCAACAATACACTTCGACAGCTCCAGAAACCTGTGGGTCGAGTCTGGTGTCCACCAGTCCTTCAGGTCACCATCCTTATCATAGTTACGACCTGAAACAACAAAATCACGTAGAGCAAGAAATTGTACAACTTCATCATTAAGACCTTTCCTTAATTACACATTTTAATTTGATTTTGGAATGAAGTCAGTAAAAATTAAAGATCAAAATCAACTGAAGTGGAAAATTACTTCAAATGATTCAGTTCAAATTAGTCTACCCCCTCCTGTTATTTGGAGGGGAAAAAAAGTCTCGAGGCAAAACAGGAATAAAAGCTCTCTGGCACCAGTTATAAGGGAAACAACTATTTAAAGACTAATGTAATCTACCACAGCAAGCCTGGGCAATAAAACAAAAGCAACAGAGTGAAAAATCTCACCATTGTCATCAAAACCATGTGTAATCTCATGACCGATGACCATGCCGATGCCACCGTAGTTGAGAGATTGAGCCTGGCCTTTGCTGAAGAAAGGAGGCTGAAGGATCCCTGCAGGGAACACTGAAAGAAACAGATTTAAGGCTTTAAAATCTGCACAAGATTAACTTTTACCTCCATAAATGTGCTTACCAATGCATGAGCGTATTACCTATTTGGTTTTTGCTGGATGAGTAGAAGGCATTGACGACAGCAGCTCCAGTGACCCACCTGAAGAAAGAAAACAGAACGGGGGAATGAAGGATCACTGAAGGAGACAAGAAGCGCAGCACAAATCATGTTTGATTAAAAACATTTAATTTAACCTGCAGCTGTAAATACGCAGGCCAGTGTTGGGATCCCTGCAGCGCCAAGCTGAACTCTATATGTGTGAGTGGGAGTGTGTGTGTGGGAGAGCGTGAACGCACGGTGCTAAAAACGAGGCAGATACTCTAGTAGGTCAGACTGCATCCTAAATGAAGTCATTTTAAACAAGTGATTTGAATCCTGCAGCTTTAAAATGACAACACATCTGGTTTGAAGCTGTTAATTCTAAACCCTCTCCACCCCACCCCTCAAACCACATGAGAATTCTTACTCTTCTTTGTTGACTTTGACTCTCAGTTTCCGCAGGCGTTTCTTCTGCACATACTCGAGGTTCTGTAGGATGTTT
This sequence comes from Callopanchax toddi, assembly GCA_006937965.1. Taxonomy (NCBI): domain Eukaryota; kingdom Metazoa; phylum Chordata; class Actinopteri; order Cyprinodontiformes; family Nothobranchiidae; genus Callopanchax; species Callopanchax toddi. Next base: position 569,192 of record SSNR01000203.1, read on the forward strand.
TCAAAGTACTCCTCTGCACTGTAGCTCAGCTGACACGAACACACAGCCAGAGAATCAGGAGGGATTAGCGGTGATGAAAGCTATCAACACTTGGTCATATACTTGACGGGGAAACTCATTAGCCAAAAAAAATTCACCGGGATGTTTTCATTAAAACTGAAATACGTCTGGAAGCTTCCCGGTATTCCGTTACATAAATTCAGTGAATTTTTTTTTTTTTTTTTTGAGAACAGCTTTTATGTCCTCAAACACTCACATCTTTGTACTCATTGTTCAGGTATTCATCGTCCATGATGTTTTCAGAATAGCCAATCCGTTCACGAATAGCTCGAGCCTGCACAGAAAGCCATTTGAGGGGGGAAAAAAAAAAACATTTTAAGAAAATAAATCCTAAACTGAGCAAGATATATATGTGGTTTTATACCTTTTCCTCTGCAGCTTTCTTGGTGTCTGCATCCATCCAGGTGAGGTCATCAAGGTTACTAACAAACACCTCCCGAATGTCTTTAATCATCTCCTCCATCTAAGCTCACAAAACAAAGAGATAAGAGGCATAAATATTTCAGATAAATTAAAAAAAGGTCAGCTCTATCAGAGAAGTTCATCCTCTCCCAAAAAGCTGCATGCACAAAAAAATAAAGCATTATGAAATTAAACATTTGCCAAGTTCAGAGTGTAAAAAATGATCTGAAAACGATTAAATTAAAAACGTGAGCCAAAACTTAAATACATCATCTGTATCTGAATTTTTTTTTTTTTTACACTTTGGGAGTAAATGTGGAAAAAATATATATTTTAAATCCATTTTTTACATTTTGCACATTAAAGCGGCTCTCTGGATTATTTTTCTCTGTATCAAAGTTTTCTAAATGTTTTAAATGATATTTCAGGTCTAAACTATGATCTATGGGTTGAGTTCCACAACATCTGTCATTCTGATGAAGACCCTCCTTCCTCCTAGAGACCCCTTTCCATTATTTCTTGCCGCCGACATTTTCAGCCAATGAAATTCAAATGTCTGCATTCTCTCAACATGCACGCGCATCGACCAAACCTGTACCAGTAGGGGGCGCTGTCGTACAGGACGCTCCGTGGTTTCTCTGCCGTCTCAGCCGTTCACTGAGGACTCACAGCTCATTTCTACTAAAAACCTACCCATTCCCCAGATAAAGACGGGTTTATTTTTATTTTTAAACCTTTCACCTCACAGAATGGCAAGGCTTGACAAGATTATGCGTTTATTTTGGTCAGAAAGTTCATCCAGGGCCGAGTCAAGTTCAGCTTCAGAGTCCAGCAGCAGCTCTCTGCTAACAGAGCTAATATCAGAAGCAGCAGGAACAGAGAGGGCTCATCAGACCCTCGTCGTGTTGTTGGAATAAGATTGTGAACTGAGAGTGATTAAACCCTACACATTGAGCTGTACAGTTCATGTCCGAAGTATATGCGCCGCGTGCACGCGCGCACACGCGACCGGACGCGCGTGTCGAGATGTTTTGAGGAGGAGCCTTTGGACGCTAGATTCAAAAACTGCTCTCCTGATGAAATCCTCCAGAGTGCCGCTTTAATACATCAACATGTTATGAATCAAATTAGCAGTTTGTTTAGTAACTTAATGCTGTGAACAATCTGCTGAGTTTCTGCACCTTGACTCCAAAGAGATTCCATTTGTTATGCAAACTCCACCAATATGTTCCAAAGTCAACATGAAAACATTCTTATTGTAGATGTGGTGCAAGGTTTTAACATTCCTGTAATGAAAACCAAGAGCTTCAACATTTAAAATGCACATCACTGCATGCTGAGAGATAAACTTCAGCAAGAGGCATCTCTGCTTCTCTCCACATCAGCGACTCCTTGTTTGCTTGTTGCACAACCTCAGAGTTGTGGTTTGCCACAAACTTGGAGATCACACTGAAGCTTTTCAATAACCTTTGTGAAATTGGATTGTAGGGATGCAAACTGTCTCCAAGTCTGATCAAAAATGTGTTGAACTTGATATATACCATGCAGACCAGCTGACCCTAATCAGAGCTACAAACAAAAACTGCTGGCAGCAGGTTGAAATTCTCAGATTAAAACTAGATAATGGATGATATTTTGAAACAGTGGTGATCTGAACTGGATTCCTGGAACGTCACATGGCAAGTCACCGAGGTTTTGCAAAATCTGAATACCTGATCAAATATTTTCAGCCACAATATGATATGTGATCTATTCCAGAAACGTAGGAATGTATTCTTGGCAGGTATTGGTCTTTATGAAAATTTCATGTGTTCCATCTCTAAAATAAAAAAAAAATCTGTATTGCATTACAGTTCCAAGAATTTAAAAAAATAGATTTATTCTCAAAGTTATGAGTACTTTTGGTTTTTGTGGCTTAAAGACAGCTTGTTAGGAGCAATGAAGTGTGCTAGTTGGAGGTCAACTCAACGCTTGAATTTAAGGATGTGCTGAAAACAGCTGTACATCTTCCACTTAACCACACACACACACACACACACACACACACACACACACACACACGGAATCTACATGTCAGGATACGCAAACATCTTTATGTCATCCGAGACTCAGAATTACGACAGGGTCTCACACATACTCGTAATCTGACGCACACAGCTAGCACACACACACACACACACAGCTGAGATTTACAGTGTGGGCGGTGTGAGGATGATAACAAGGACACCTTGTTCAGCTGCTTTCAGTGGATGCAAGCAAAAAAATAAATAAAGAGCACCGAGGACGAGACAAAGGTGACAGAAACAGTCAGACGAGCTGCCTGAAACACATGTTCGTCATTGTATGCATGAATATTAATACCATCACTGTCCATTCAAAATGTCAGAACAAACATAATGGATTTTGATGAGCCCAGTTTACCTTCTACTTACCAGCTCTTTACTCTTTTCAGAGAAGGCCTCCTGCACGTACAGCCGTCCCACCGCGTTGTCCATGTTGTTGTTGACGTACAGCGCACACTGTCGCCACACGGCCACCTCCGACGTCGTCCCAGACAGAGCCTGAGTGACGACAGCGAGGCACAGACATGAGGGTAAGCAAATCAGCATTTTTATGCACGTTTATGGTCATTTGTACAAAAATGACACTTCAATAATAGTGTGGATTATAGAAAGCAGGGCAAAAACTGCGTTGGCGTTCAATTAGATTCAATTCATTTGTTTATAGTTGCTTTCCCGAGGGTAATTATTTCTTAGCCATTTGTTTTCATTAATTTAATATGGTTGAATATGTTATTTAAATCTTGCAATTTACCAAGTTTTAAAAAAATAATAGAGTTTAACGACTGCATGCAAAGTTTTCCCTCTAATCTTCTAGTTTTATTTACAGCCTGCAGAATAAAACATCCATTTAAAGTCAGCACGAGACTGATGGTTGGATACCTTGCGGAAAGCTTTCCTGGTGTCTCTGTAAGTCCTGCTCAGGCCCACCACCATGTTCATGGCGAAACGCCACACCATGTAGTTCTGCAGATCCCTGAGAGGACAGAAAACATCGTTTCTGCAAAGCTGTGATGCACCAATAAGTGAGCAGCCGTTTTTAATGACATGCACAAAAATAAAGTCACTGCAAAGACAAGGGACACCACACCTCTTTGTGTATTTGGCCAAAACTAGGTTGAGTCTCCTGTAATAGTTGGGGGAGTAGTTGATGACTTTCTCTGTGTTGGGAATGCTGATGTTGACTGTATCCATTATCTTAGCTGTGAAGTAAATCCAGCTGAATACCTGCAGGTTGAGTCAAAAAAAAAAAAAAAAGAGGGGAGTAGCATGAGCAATAGAAAGTGCAAAAAATAAAAAAATAAAATTCTCCAAAGCAAAGACTTTACCTGCGAGTCAACTTCGAGGGTGAAGTTGGCGTTCAGGTCATCCAGTTCCATCTTGTTGTAAAGCAGCACCGGGTTGTTCCGGTCCTCTGGCGTGTCAGTGGCCTGAAAGAAAGCAGGACAGTGAAAAATAAATACCAAAGGTCTGTTTTCTGACAGGTGCACACTTTTAAACACACACATTTAGCAGAGTGAAGGCATCTGGTCTGTAAATGTCAGAGCTTGATGGCTTTGACTGCCTCATAAAAAGTGGAAGAGAAGTAAAGCGTTTCTGTGGCAGAGCAGCTCAGAACAACTAGAAACCTGTTGATATGAAGGTGGTTTTAAACCGTCATCTACTGTATGTTCATCACATGACTGACAGAAGTGGAACCAAGTCAATGTTAAAAAAAATGTAAATCACAAGTCAGTCAAGTAATCCATTCAAGTCTAAGACATGCATGTTTTTAAATTCCAAGTTCTAACTTTGAATCAAGTCATTTAAACATTTTTCACCACAGAGCAATACAAAATATCCACGTTGTGAAACAATCTGACAGAAGCTCAACTTAAGGGGAGAAAAGGATTGTTGAATTTCCCAGTAAATACACGTGTTCACTCTGTAGAAATAAGTAACCAGGTGAGACTAAAGTCTACGGTTTTTTTTTTTAAGTCTTTGGAGGTAAAGTCAAAGTCCAAGCCTTGTCATTTCTTCAAGTTGAGACAAAAGTCAAAACTCGTCTTGACTCGAGTCCAAGTCTTCCACATAACTTACGACTAAAATACAGTCCCTCCTCATGTTAACATGCTACAGTCAGACAAATGACACCACTGATTCTTGCATTTCATCCAAACAATGAATGAATTTGGCTTTTTACCACTAAATTGCCAAAAACACTGCAGAAACAAGGAGATTCCATCAAAACAGCCTGTGTTTCACAATGATTCATGACTAAAGATCTGAATATGCCTTTATAAACATAAGCCTGGAAAATTCTTTGCATCTTAAATCATCTTAAGCTAATTTTGGTTAAATAGCTGGACATGCCAATCATAAGGCACTGCAGTAAAGTCTTAACTGGGTCGTTCAGATTATTTCTGGGTATGCACTGTGCCATTTGACAGGTTGGGAGTTTGAGCTACAGTTGGTGATAAGAGGTTATATAGCTAACTAAACCAAGTGCAGCATAAATGATAAAGAGCACAAAGCAGAACCTTTAAGTGTTGCTAGTGGATGCACACAAAAAAGGTGGGGGACATTCTCCCAATTTCCCCAGAGGACCATGAGTGCTGGTGTAGAGAAAGAAAAATGATCCGAGCTTACAACTTTATGGTTCAAGAGCAAGGTGAAAATTAGTCCAGAGCTAAAACCAGTTTAGGTTCTGAAGGTTTATAAGATTCTGGGTGTGTGCAGAAACAAGTGTGTATCACTCATCTGCATCCATTTAGTATGAATCTCAGTGGACTGCAAGTATGACTGGTTGGAGAGAAACCTGAAGACGTTTTCAGTTTGATTTGCAGAGAATTCAGATCCATGGCACTTTATAAAAAAGTTTGTTTTTAAAATGAGTGATCCAACTGCAACATTCAGACTATGAGAAAGTATCTTCATGTATTGTATTTTTTAAGTCTTCATTATGTCCTAATTTGTTTGCAATTGATCCTAATTGAGGAATTGATCAAATATGAAAACTAAATGGAGAAACTTGAAAAAAAAAACTTGAAAAGGGTTCCAGACATTTAAAAAGACTGCTGAGAGAAATGTTTGATGAAAATTAAATTCCCGCAACATGGAGGCCTTGAGCGAAGAAATTTAAAAAAACCTTTAAGATTCAAAACATTTCAGAATCTCCTTCACAAGCGGTCACCAACAGTCACAGCCCAGTGAGATTCTAGTTTTAGTGGCCTCACACAGGAAGTAAACATTTAGGTAAATAACTGTCTGGAAGTCTTCCCAATTTGTTTAATTAGCAGCACCTGTGAAGGGACAGACTTTTAGGGATCCAGTATTTCTCAGGCTTGTGCTTCAATACATTTTATAGCACATTCAATGTGTCAAGTCAAAACATTAAAAGGACCCATCTGGTATTAGATGGCTCCTCTCTGGAGCCATCAGCCATAGGGGTACTGGGTAATTCATGTTTTGTGCTTAAAGATGCAGGTTTGTCAACAACAGCATGGTCTGATATCATTTATGTGAAATATTAAATCATGCATTTACTCTTGTTGTTCAGTCATGTGCACAACTATTTAGCTAAAAGGAAATTAGAATAGTTCTTTTTATTTTTTTTAATGGCGATTATAAAAATCGACTACTGATCATTGCAGGTGATTCACACTTACATTAGCAATGTCCCTCTCCAAGTCCATAACTCGTGTCACATCCTCTCTTATGTGGGTTTCATTGATTTCCAGTCCCCGATCAGAGCGGATCAGCTTAGCCAGGTCAATCATGAACTGCTCGTAAGCTCGACACACCTGTTAAACACAGCCCTTAATGAGTTTTGGATAACGAAGAAACTCCTCACTTTTCCCCCCCAGTCGGTTTAAGTGTAGCTGCTGCAAGTGCCGCTTTCTGCATTTAACAATTCAGGAGCTAAAAGGTTAAAATCAGAGCAAACTGTTGTGCTCCAGCCGCACCATCTGGTCTGAACCGACAGAACCAGATTCTGTTTTTAATCACAAGCTACATAATTTTCGTAGTAACTGATTGAAGCGACTCTTGCAAGATCATGTAAAATATTCAAATCAAGTTGTAATAATGATGCATTATGTAATGAAATAATGTTTTTATCACCTGTTCTGCAAACTAAGAAAACTCTCGAGGATATATGGAATGAGAATCGGTGGCACTGGCCCAGATAAGTACATCAGCTACAATCCACACATTTTAGAAATGAACGCAAACCTCTGCATAGGGACCATCACAGGCATAGTAATCTCTGGACAAGAGGCCGAGGCTCGTCTGTTGGTCAAACTGGAAAAACATGAGAAATAAGAGTTAAGCGGCCAAATAAATAGGGACTTATAAGGACTTCCAGGTTTGATACATACATGGATAATGTGTGAAGTGGAGTCCCGGTCATCAGTGCCAACAAAAAAGTTAACCAAGAGTTGAGTTCCATATTTCTCATTTAACCTGGCGATGACATCTTCTAACCTCCACGTTTTCCCTGAGGAAATAAGGAGGAAGTGGAACAAAGAAATGCAATAAATGACACGTTTATGATGAAAGGAGAAAAAACAAAAGCTGTACCATAGTCTGCCTCCCAGTTGTCCACAGCTATGGGCCAGTCGAACACATCAGGCAGCATGTCGAGCAAAGGAGCTCCTCCTCTGAGCTCTACTAAACCTTAAAGCATCAACACAGGGTGATTAGGAAACACAAAGAGGCCTCACTGGTGGAACCAGTCCTTTTACACCAATTAAGACTCAAACTAGAAAAAAAATTAGACAGCTGTATTGTTCAATACGTTCAAGCATAATTAAATCCATGCTAATTTAAGAAATCATGAAGGTGCTTGTGCTTCGACTAAGTCTAATTACCTCTGAAGAAAGCCTTTATTTCTTACCATGAAAGGCTGCAGGATGAAAGACAGGAATGCTTTAAAACTATTTTACTCAAAACTATTAAACTGAGACACAACCTTCAGTCATAACCAAAAAAATAAAATAAAAATTTGAATCAGGCAATGGATTTATAAAGGTTCAGTTTGCGTTAACATCTCGTGTGTGTCTGCTGACTCACTCTCATTGGTACAGGACTTGTAAAGGGTCTTAGCCTTGGTGAGAGCAGCAGCCTCTCCTTCCACTGTCTTTTCAAGGACGCCTGCAAAAAAAAAAAAAAGCAAACATGAGGGGGAAGAAATACCAAGATAAAAAGAGAAGAAGTGCACCTGAGGTAATGCGAGAAGAAAAGGGGTGTGTGTGACTGCAGGAAGGATGCCGAGTTGTTTTCATCTCTGTGGGTTCAAAAGAAATTATGTTGCTTGGATTCACTGAATCTCTTTAAATGAAGGCAGTTTGTCCCAGTGCCACCGAGCGCCATCAGGAAGAAAACCGGCTACAAATTACAAACGGACAAAGATATTCAAAATGGAGGAACTAAAAAATAAACCTCAGCCGTTTTTAATTCTCTTGTTTTCTAAAATATACTCAAGAGCCAATTTAGCAGATTCTGAATATTTTAAAGTTATTCCACACTGTACAAGTTGGAGGTGTGTGTGTGTGGGGGGGGGGTCAGCCTTACAAGACAAATAGAAAGGCTGGTATTGATGAACCTGACCATTTCCATTGTGAAAAAGATTAACTATATACATTTCGTCAAGGAGAGAAATGCTTTTAAATTGTATTTGTGGGAAAAAACTAAATGGAATATAAAATGACAACATTTAAAGAAAATTTAGACAACCGTCATTTTTTCCTGTTTAGCAGCAATCCCAACATTCTGAACAGTTCCTCTCAGGAACATCGTCCCAGTTTGGTTTCATTCTCTACTTCATTCAGCAGGTTTCCTCACAGAACTAACACTCAAATATTCAGGCTGTTTTAGCAAGCAGCAGCTAAACAAATGCATGTAAAAATTTACACGTTGTAGAACTACAGTGTGGAGAACAGAAGACCACTACTGTATTTACACTTCAGGTACTTTAAGTACACATTTGCAATAATACTCGTGTAACTACGGACTTCAAATAAGTACTTTAATAGTGCTGTACTCAGTTTTCCAACAGAAATAAAAACCAGTCAACACCTGATTGTTCAGCTACTTTTCCTGCCCTCTCAGACACCAGGCAGGTTCTGAGCCCGGTTCTGGTTCTGCTCAAGGTTTGATGCTTTAGGAGAGGGAAAAATAAAATAAAATTAAAAAAAGTTATCTTCACCTATTGTCCCACACCCACACACACACACACACACACACACACACACACAATCTGATGAGACTCTTAGAGTAAACTACTAATTTGCATTCTATCTACCATATAAAAAATGACATGAATCCACTGTTTTACAGTTGGACTGAACTCACTGCATACAGTTTGCTTGGACACTAGTTGGTCTCATTGCTTTTAGCTCTTTTGAATATTTGTAAATTGGCACCGTTTGACTTAAAGTGAATTACTTTTAAATGATTTCTTCAGTCCACTGAACACATGTGAAGACCACTGCTTTGCTTTTATTCCTTCAACACCTGTTGGCACATAAACAGGTTACAGCTGCCTCAGGCAGGGTGGCGTTTCGACAGATGATCAAAATGAATGATAAGTGTTGAGGCGTAAACACTGACTGGAGGACAATGGGACCAGTTCACTTCCTGTACAGTCCCACTGCCAATGAGGCTATAAAGAATTACCACTTCCTTCAGGAGCTGCTGTCAATTTTCCACATCAATTATGAGAACGAACGTAAATAAATGTGAACCAGCTTCACCTGTAAAGTGTTGTGATGTGGTAAACAGGCTGTGCATTCAGTGCTTTAAAGGAAAAAAAAGCTAAATTTTCCCCTCAGAAGTCTGTTCCAGCAGTAAGTTGTTGCTCAAATTCTCATTAATGCCAGTTATGGTTTACAGCTCAAGTTTTCCTTTACAAAACCTGCGAAACCATGTCAATAACGTAGACTGAAAAATTATTTCACACCACAAAACCATTTATTCCCTCCATCTCCCAGGCTGACACGTTCTTGAACAGATTTGTTGTTTTACTCTCGTCTTCAGTCAGTCGCCTTTTCTTGGGACCTTCATGTTGAGTTTTATTCATTACCACCGAATGCATTACAAGGACTGTGTTATGAATAAAACATGGTCTAGATCTCTTTTAAGTCTAACTGCCTCGTAATAAACTTCCTGTACATGCAAAATGTATGCAAATGACTCAACTCGTGATTGTTGGAGCCGTTTATGGACGTTTGGAAAAAAACAGCCTCCGTAGTTTGCAATTCTTAAAAATAAGTAGAATTTTGTACATTCATAAATTGTTGCTTTGATGTACAAAAAGTCCAAAAAGGAAGCTTAAACATGTTGAAATCTTTCAGGTGAAACAAGAGTTCTGCAGCATTACAGTTTGTAGTCAGTTCATCTCACAGGGCAGACAAACTAAATTCTACAAATCACTGGAATCTGCTAGTTCAGCATTTTTAACTCATTTTCTGCATTCACAGTTAAACATGGTCAGGCTTGTGAGCCATGTTGAGATGATTTCAACCCAAAATGTTTGAATGTAGCCTTTGTTAAATAAATTGTTTAAAAAAAAAAAAGCAGCAGCACAGCAATGCCCGAAAATACTTCCCTATTTGAGACATCTGCATGCAAAGAAAAAGTTGCACCAAAATATATTGCAATTGTTTAGGGTGTGCTGTAATTATAGGTTTGGGTCATGAATAAACATTTTATAGAAAGATAAAGGCTTTGTCAGCAATTTAAGCGATTATGGTGGAGCAAAGTTTTATTACAACACTGTTGTAATCAAGTTAGGCAGCTTCCATACTTATGATAGAAGTCTGGCCAACACTTCCATCATAGAAAAATAATTTTAAAAAAAATAATTTTTAAGTACCTTTAAGTCATGTGGCATTTTCACTTTATTTTTATGCAAAAATAGACACAGGCCTCTTTCACAACACTTTAACCTAAAGAGTAGGGAAGGCTGATGTGTATTAAGGCCTGTATTCTAAGTAGAGGAACTACTGCATGACAAAATTAAAGTTTAAAAACAACTTTTCCCCGAGAGCTACCATCCTGCAAGTGTTAAACATTTCCTGCTCCAGCACACCTGAAATCCAATGATTTAATCACCTCCTTGTGAGTTCTGCAGAAGCCCGTTACCCATTTAAAATCAGGTGTTGGAGCAAGAACACCATCACTAGCAGTCTAGTAACCAGAGGACTTAAATTGGGGATTCCTTGTTTAAACCACCAGCATATGTAGGTGATCAATGCAGCCTTCATCAATACAGATGCCTTTTTTTTTTTTTACTTTGAAGTAAAATTCCCACAAATCTGTTCATCTGCGCTGAAGTTAAGATTTTGTACCACCACTTTCCCCATTCACCACCTAATTTAGAAACAGGCCTACCCACTAGACTGAATCATTTAGATTCTCTACTTAATGGTACAAATCGCTGACCTTGCAATTTCAAAGGGTGAAGAAAAAAAAAAGTCTCAAAAAAGGTGGCAGCTTAATTCAATCTGACAAAAGAAGAGCAATATAATGGTTTGCTCTATTAGTGCTTTATGTGGCAGTAATATTTGTGAGCTTAATAATTTGGTCCACTCACCAACTTTTATTCCCCACCCCTTCCCTTTTTTCAGCTTTATGACAGATTGGTCCAATTATACCAACTACCAGTTTTACATGAACACACACAGATCCAGAGGCAGAAATCCTTTGTTAAGCTAACAAATTGATAAATTAGCTTCGTAGCAACACCAAGCTCCATCTTCACCGTTAATCCAGAGCTCTTAACCCTCACTCTGTCCTCATTTTAGGGCTTTTTCTGGTCATTTGGGGTCAATTTGACCCCCCCTCCAAAAAACAGCATGAGGGTTAAAGAAACCCTTTTGAACCTACAGTTTAAGTAGTTTCTCCATTCGGCAGGACTTTTCAAGTTACTAAATGTTTAGTAGAATACATGATCTAATTTAATCATCAACATGTATATAAATATGTCAGAAATACTGCAAATTGATTGTGCAACCATTCAACTTTGAGCTCCCAAACCCCCGTGGTTGTGTTCATTTTGCCACTGGAAGAAAAACGCTCCTGTAAAAAGGATTTTTTTTCTGCTCAAGTATACTCGATTGTGCACTTGTGCCACTTGCATTTGAATACAAAGAGGCTTCAGTACAATCAAAAGCTGGAGTTTCACAATTGTACGGTCAGATTAAACAAAAAGGTTCATCATAACTTGCAACTTGGGAAGATCACTTAATATACATGAAAATTTGGATAAAGTAATTTTCTCCAAATGCAATACTTAAAAAAATAAACTGAAAGGTTACCTGATAAGGAGGTCAGCCTTTTGACTTTGACGAGCCTTCATTGGTCTCAACATGACTTCAGTTTTACTTGTCACTCAGTTTTATCTCAGATGTTGCATCAACAGATACACATCACACACTCTTCATCTCAAAGCAGAACCTGGATCAATACAGGAAAGAGGCTGGATCTTAAATTACACGGGGAGCTGAAAAGAGACTCTCCCTCGAGTCCTACAGGACATCACTCATGTCACTGTGAGTTGGGATCAAAATATAACCAGGAAGCAAAGACTTTAAATTTTTAGGAGGAAAAAAAGTGGACTTGCGTAGGACAATGTACAAAAATAGCCAACAACTTGAATGCGTCTCTACTCTGTTTCAGTGATAAACTGATCACTTCTAACTTCAAGCCACCAGCAACATGGTGACAAGCAGCTTTGAAGACATGAGCGCATGCTCCCTTACAATTTTGAACTTTTGTTTCTTCTTTTAGCACTAAAAGTCACCTATCTAGGTGCAACTGGTTGCAAAAGAAGCCACATATGTCCAATTAAAGTAGTAAAACCAGAGACCTGCCTTCACTAATCAGCCGATTGATAAAATGCCAAGAATTCATTTAACAAGCTTAGAGTCTGACTGATCGAATTGTGACGACAGACCCATGTTAAAAAAAAAATTTTAAAAAGCAAAAAAGTCAGATCACCAGTGAAGCTGCAGATAAACAGATTTTATTTGATTTATTGTCAGCTTGAAGAGACCTTTACCACACAACTAGTCCCGCCACCACACAGAATTAACTACAAGCAGAAACAACTTCCAAATGTTGCAGTTGTGGGATGTTTGAGATTTCACAATGGCACATGAAAATGAAGATTTTCTAGTATAATTCATTCATACTCTTTAAAAAAAAAATCATGGCTTTGTTTCTACTCATTTCCAGACAAGAGTCAAGATGGGAGGATCTGACACTTTGTCCCTGCAGATATAGAAGCCATCCACTTGAGACAAAGTTGTTTGTTGGTGAATTTCTGTGCTTCTTTGTCTGCAACAGTCCCCTCCAACAAAGTGCTTATGAAAGGGGGCAAACAATAGTAAAAGGCCCATGCATCTAAAATAGAACTGTCCAAAAAGTGTTGATATTTTGCATGAACTGTACCAATTTTTTTTTAGATTGGACTCGTTAAGAGTTGAAACGGCATCATTTTCTATTTTTGCCATCAGCTATACTAAAATCTTTGCAATATAGTAGAAACTAGTATACACATCGAGTTTTCAGTGTTTGTGGAAGGAAAAAAATATATTACTATGTATACTGAGGTTTCCTTTTCAAGGTTAAAGATACTGATGATCAACCTGTGGATTCAAGTGTTTGTCAAATCTGAAATAAATGGAAGAAGAAAAAAAAACTTAAATCCGTTACATTTCAACTAAAGCAGATCAGACAGAAAATATCAGCTTGTGAAAAAAGGGACATCTTTTGTACATTTCCTCCTTTTTGCATGAATGGATCTCAATTTAGCTCATTTCTAATCTTCTCTTCAGATCATTACCGTGTATGCACTATTTATGCACTCATTTAATTGTCATGAATTTCTAACATGGAAACCCTTCACAGGGTGCTTCCTGCAAAAGGGCACAGATCATGTGCATGTCTGATGACAGACTGCAGAGTATCGGTATTCAACCACAGCAAAGACTTATCCTACACACACACACACACACACACACACACACACACACACACCCCTTCTGACCACATGGGTGTGTGCATTTGTGTTTAATTGAGAATGGATTTTGTGCCACCTGACGTTTGAGACATCAGGTCAGTTTGACCAGCATGACACAGAATTCATATCTTGAGCTCCCTGCATTAGCACTCACTGACTTTCAGAATCAGCTTTAATAGTCATTGAACCAGCGTCCTGGTACAACAAGATGCGTTCAGTACAACCTCACCAATATTAGACATACAGAACATGTAGACACATTACAGGAACAGGCAGACTGTGGAGCAGCCTTTTGATGCAGAGGGGGATAGATGGCAAACAAGAGGGAAATTGCATAAGGATAAAAAAAACTTGTTTCATTTCTCTGCACTCCTTAGGGGAGACAGAGATTTGACACAGAAAAACAAAAAAACCACCTCACTACAGTCAAAGCAGACAGAATGACAGTCACAATGTTGTCACACATGATGTAGGTGGGGGGGGGGGTCCGAGCCACCCCATAAAGTCACCACAAAAAGCGCAGCCTACAGCGAGGCCAAGAGGGAGGAGTGATGAGGAACGAGGAGCACGTTGAAGCGAGGGTGGATGTTTGCGTCTCAGTATCTTTTTTGCATCTGTAGCAAGTGATTCTGTGACCCTCCATTCCAGGGGGTCAAGTGTCGTGAAGACAGGAAGGGAGGGGTGAAGCCGCCAGCTGCATTTGCCAAGGGAGTTTGAGATACTGAGCCTCCAAGGCCAGTTGGGGAATCCAAATTCTCATCAATTTGTTTAGAGCAGGCAGAAATGGCTTTGCCTTCTACCTTCTGTTGTCACTGGATGTTAATGTAAACAACTGCAAGGAAAAAAAACTTGCTAGGCTCAAATTAGCAAATATTAGAAACTGACACAAGGTCTGAATGTTGGATAAAATAACTTTGGTTTAGCAATATTGGGTTTTTTTTAGCTTTAATAAAATTAATGACTGGGAACTTTTAGTGTTCATAACACTACTTTAGTACACTTTAATTACTTTAGGTCTGGTATCCAAACTGTCTGAGGTGGGACTCCCATCACCAACAGGCAACTGGATACTGGACTTCCAGTCAGGTCGTTCCCAGAGAGTCAGGATGGGTATCCACACCTCCACTGCCATCAGAATCGACACCGGGACACCGCAGGGCTGTGTGCTCAGCCCGCTCCTCTACACACATGACTGTGCCCCCACACACGACAGCAACAAAATCAAAGTTTGCAGATGACAACGTTGGTCGGGCTGATCTCTCACAAGCAGGGTGAACTGGCTTACAGGAACGAAGTGGAGCGGCTGTCAGAGTGGTGCAGGGTCAACAACCTGCTTCTCAACACCACAAAAACAAAAAAGGGCTTGTTATTGACTTCAGGAAAAACAAAAAAGATATAGTACAACCACTCATCATGGGGGGTACTGTGTGGAAAGGGTCTCAGTGTTCAGGTTTATGGGCATTGAGCTGGAGGATGACCTGAGCTGGAGGGCCAACACCAAGGAGCTGCTGAAGAAAGCACAGCAGCAGAGACCATTTTCTGAGAATCCTCAGGAAGAACCACCTCCCTTCAAACCTGCTGCTGGCCTACTACCATTGCTCCATAGAGAGAGTGTACTCATGTACGGACTGTGTGTGTGGTACGGCAGCTGCACCTCCCTGGAAAGGAAAGCGCACCACAGGGTAAGTAAGTAAGTAAGTAAAGTTTATTTATATAGCGCCTTTCACAGATATACATCACAAAGCGCTTGACAATATAAACAAAAAAAACAAAACAGAGAAAACATTGAAAATAAAAAACAAAACAGAGATTTGGGGGTACCAGATACAATATTTGGGCAAGATTTGGGGTACCTTCAGGGGATCTACATTGTAAATTATGAGATATAGTGGGACATTGACTTGTGTAAGGAACTAAAGTCTTGGGCAGAAATATTGGGGCAACTTCAATACAATATTTGGGCAAAAATAAAAATAAAAATAAAGATGGGAGCAGAAGAAAATGTAAACAAAATGGAGGGAGGGAGTAGCATTTTACACACAGTCACAACAACCGATAAACACATCAAGGAGGGTGGGTGGGTCAGGATCTCCACCAGCAGCAAGGACACGGCACAGCTGACCGACCTTCACTCCCAGTAAAGGGGGGGGAGGCGAGTTAGGGTGAGAGAGCGTAGAGAAGGGGGGGGGCTGAGCAGTCGCTTCATTCACTCTGTTGAGTAGGAGAATGTTTTCAGGGTCACCAGATAAGATAACAGAATGTGTTTGGAGCAGGCAGTCCTGTTTGTTACAGCCGCCTTAAATGTCCGTCACTGGCTTCATCCCGTCCAAATTTGAAAACCTGGCCAGTCCCATCTGATCCGTGTAGTTCGACACATCGATCGTAATTCACTCCGCGCCAGAGTTCGTTCGCAGACAGTCCTACGAGACAACTCAGTCCTCGCGAGTGTTTCAGTGTTCAAAGCACGCATCAGCCCCCTTTGAAGCACAGGAATCCTGTCAATTGCACCTGTTAGCTCCGTTGTTTTCCGATAAACCAGGTCCATGCAGATTCCAATGAGCGTGCACCTGATCATCATTAATCCAAAATTGTAGACCTCCAGAGACAGACTTGCAGGACACGCAATCTGATCCATTACGAACCCCACAGCTCTTGTCTCAGCCGCGGAGTCCCCTCCTCCGTTTTGAGAGTGTAAAAAATTGTATCCATTTTGTTGGGAAGCCAGCAAACCAAAGCCATATCAAGAAAAATAAAAATATTTAACCAGAAGGAATGAGGAAAATGCTCAGAAGACAAAAACAGCTGCAGGAGGAACACACAAGGGAGAGAAGGAACAGTGCGACCGCTCTCAACAGAAGCCGGAAGAAGAAAGGGTCATCAGAGCAGCAGAGAAAATAATTGGCTACCCTTCCCACCCTGAAACAGATCTACACCTCCCAATGCTGCAGGAAAGCAAAAGACATGGTTCAGGATCCATCACACCCCGGACATTACCTCTTCCGGACACTGCCTCTTCCAGCTTTTGCCATCAGGCAGAAGATCAAGCTATGAAAGCCAGAATAAACCGCCTCAAACAGTTTCTACCCAAAAGCACTCTGAACTCATCCAATGAGCAATATAGACCATCCAAAGTGAAATAGAAAACCAGTGCAATATGTACGTCTACATAGTTTAATGTATGAGCAAGTTTTTTATTTATTTACTTTGTTCTCACTCTTGTGTGTTATTCTAATGCCTCGTCTTACAAATAATGAGTCGACTGCACACTCAATTTCGTCGTTCCTTGCTTGTGTCAATGACAAAGATCATCTTATCTGACTTATATTCTTAATATAAAATTACACTTGGGTAAAAATGAATAACCCAAATTAAATATGGCAGCACAAAATGATTTATTTAAAGGCTAGAAATCAAGTTTCCTCAATTAACACCAATTATACTTTCAGTTACAGATGAGCTACAGTAAACGGTAAGACTCAGTTGACACAAAGGAGCACTTTAAATTCTCATTTTGTTAAAACCCCCTTTAAGACTTGTGATGTTTTGTGTGCTGCACCATGAACTGAAGACCAATAGAAAGCTATAGCTTCAAAAATAAGGAAAACCTCTGAAGTTTAGTTAATGCAGATATTTAAAAAAGTTATGAAGAGTATTTGCCTTTATGGCATCATGTGATGCTACTACTGTGCATGTTGCAGTGACACTGCTAAAATTAGAACAGAGCCCTGGTTTTGAGGCATTTCAGGACAAGTGTCTTAGGAGAGAATCACTGGAGAAACAGATTAAAAACGCAGGACTAGAAAGTTCTGGTTTAAAATACTGTATAATATATACACACACACACATTCATTTAGTTGACAGAATTTTAATAGAAGTGTGCCGAGCTTAACCTTTAACTCATCCTTACTGTAGCAGTGTCATGTAAAATGCTTAACACAAGTTTCTAAAATACAGCTATCCAATTCAGCACTGTGTTTTAATGCAGTGATTCCCAAAGCTGGGGTCATGACCCCACTGTGGATCCTGAAACGCCACATATGGAGCTCTGACACCATCTCCAGAAAAAAAAAAGTAAAAAAATGGCATTTAACCCTCGCACCGTCCTTATTCTGAACCTATAATGTTTTTTGGGTTAATTTAACCCCTAAGAGTGAGTATTAAAACGGTTACCAATATTACGTTTCTGCTTATTAAACCATGGATGCTTCTAACCAGTAACGTCTAAGGTCACATGACTAGCAGGCTGGAACCCTCTGCTTTACTAGATGTCAAATACGTTCTCAAAATAAAAACTGATAATGAGTTACAGCTCTGTTGACTTGCTTTAAAAAGGCACACTATGTAACTCTCATATCTTTAAATATTTTTCTTGAGCCAGTATGTCTCTTTACAGGGTTAATGTAAAGTCACTCAGCCCCATCTGCTGCTTGTGTCCAGAATACTGCGTTTGCAACTTCCAAGTCTCCGGTCTAGTGACCTGAACATTCAAAATGACAAGCTTTTTAGTCATTTTCATTGCCATTTTTTTTGAAAAACTTGACATGTAAAACTGTATTGCTCTGTTTTTTTTTCCCTGCTATTGTTGAGAATCTGATGAATCGGTAGAATCAACGGCCAGCGCGCAAAGCATTCTGGGATAGCCTTTGCCAGTGAGGATACACCAGACCCATCCTCAAAATTGGGGTGGAACGAGGACGCATGAATGAGTGTCCTTCGAATTTGGACAGCACTCGTCCCGTCGCTGTGACGTCATCGGCCTCGAAATGCGTCCTCAGAAGCATCCTACCCCTGAATCCGGACACAGCCAATGCTAACGTTTTTATGACTGATTTATAACGGACACTAGGGGGTGCTATAACCAAGCCAAAACTGCATAGTATGACTTTAAAAAAAAGGACTCATGGTTGATTCAATTATTTTATTTCCGATTTAAAATCAATAGCCTTTAAAAAATAAACGGAAGTCATTTCTTTCTCCTACTGAAGCTCAGCGTGTTCAGACCAAAAGAACAGAAAAACAGCTGATTTGAGTTTGTTGGCCTTCCACCAAGTAAGTAGATGTTGGCAGGTTTAAATGCACCAGTTTATTGGTGCACATCGTAGAAATTATAAACTTATCTTTCATAAACAAAGACCCACTATGTTAGCAGCCAAGGATAAGGATGAGAGTCAGGAACAGTACAACTCTGAAATGATCACTGATTTGTCTGATCATATGAGGTCAGCCACCTTATCTGTGCTTTGGCATTTTAAGTTAACTTTTAAAGATTGCATTTTGAATTTAAATGTATTCCTGTGACTTCATACAAAGTCATACAAACATGCAGGAAATCATCTGTATGTTCACGTGCACGCATCGATACTCAGGGTTTTCTTGAAGATGACGACCACATGCCGTTTCACACTCCCCGACCTATCCTCAAAACACACCCTTCGTCCTGGCTTCATGTTAGAGCACCCCCCACCCCCACCCCACCCCCCATTTGGAGCTGCATTTCACCACCCGTCACCTCCACCTATCATTTCTCTTTGGTCTCTTTCAACTTCTTGACTAATCCTCTCTGTTCCGCCTGTTGTGCTTCTCTGCTTCAGCTTCCTGAGAAAAAGTTATTAAAATGCTCATGGTCAATTGAGCAAATCATTTCACAGTGTGCAACACCTGAATTTGGAAAACAACCCCCCACTCACCCCCAAAAAAAGGCTCCTCTGCACACACACACACACACACACACTGCTGTGGTCACAATCAAGCATGGATCCTCATTACGATTCATTTATGGTCCTTTTACAGCAGCAGAGAACAACTTGAGGCATTTACAAGCAACTTCAAATCCTCAAACACAAGCACGAAGTTTCTTTCCCCCAAACAACCCAGAGCCCTGCAGTGTCCAGGTGTTTCCAGACTCCTGCAGCTGTTGACAGGAAGAGGGTCTATTCAGTGGGTGGTGTGTCCACAAAAGCAGCGGCAGCCCGACCTGGAATCAGAGGTCGCATGCTTCAGTTCACTCTTCAGAGCAAAGAGGTCACAGCTCCAATGAGGCCCGGGCCTTTTTTTTTTTTGTAGGTCAGTCAAGAAAACTTTAAAACGAGCACAAATGGCCCAAACTTTATGAAAGGACAGCAGTATGCACATCACATCTTGAGATCACGCATCATAGACATTCTGTTCACTCTCACTAACACACAGCCTTATAGGAGAAGGCACACACACACACACACACACACAGTACATGTGTGTACTGTACAGTCTGAGACATTCCAGCTCTGGCTGGTGAGCTCCACAGCCTGAAGGAATGAGCACAACACAGACGGTTGGGGGGGATTCAAGCTGCTGAATGATTAGGAGCAGCATTCCCGTCTGTGGTAAACAGCATTCAGAGCAATGAAGTCAATTATTAAAAAGCATCAACCTTTACACTTTGACCAATGTTTAGCCTAGGTTGCAGTTTGTCACCCCCTTCTCACAAAAACACATTTCATTGAAAACCTAAATCAAATAAAAACATTTTAAACCAAAGTGAAAACATTATAAAAAGAATCAGGTATATAAAAATATCTAAATTAAAATCAATTTTCCTCATTTCAACCACTGACTGATTGCCAAGGAAGAGTGGGACATTTTTTCAAAGAAACATGAAATAAAGGAAAAATAAATGGTTTCAAAGTGTTTGGATTAAACTTTAGCATTAAAGAAAAAAAATGATTCAAAGATGTTAAATTTTCACTCCACATATATTTATGATACACCGCATGCACCCTCAGGAGAGTCAAGCATTGTATACATTACACTTGGTCTTCAGAGCTCTTATACTGATCCACAAAAGGTAATAGAAAAGTCTTATGTTCAGGTTTACGCCAATAACGATCTACAGGTCTGTATCTGGGGCAAAAATAAAATGTTCTGTGGTTTAATTAAAGAGGCAAGTGGAAGTTAATCAATTCAGAAACAGTAATTTATAATCTTGAGTTTGTTTACTCCTGAAGCTTTCACCAGACCCAAGACCATCCATTAATCTGTACATTTATGTTACATAAAGAGTCTTTATGATCAGAGGGCGTTTGTCATCTAGAAATTTTTTACAGAGGGCTCAAATGGCTCCTACAAACAACCCAAGGTGAAATATGGGCCGCACCAATGCATACACTCATAAATCCACACACACACACACACACACACACACACACACACACACACACACACACACACACACTAACGTGATCTTTTGTGTATCAACTGTATCATATGAACCCTAACAAAACCCCACTGCCTGCTGAAAGCAGGAAAACAGTTGAACCACACACAAAGCTCCAACTTCTCATGTGTCGACATCTTGAAATAAGAATGTTTGAACAGCGTGTTAAACACCAGCTCTCCAAAACCCAAGCTCACATGGTAGAAGTGAGACAGCCCTCTACATCAAACAACAAGCTGTTCTAGTCACTTTCACCCTACAACAATCTTAGCTACTTGGTCTTGTTTATATATATTTGTTGTGTTTGTGAGGGTGCACAGTACCAGTCTACAGTGGATACACATGTCCATTCATACTGAATGAGCAGTTGTGTCCAAAACTTTTTGACTGGCACCGTTTCAAGTTTGCAGACCTTTGAGGATGACCTCCAGCTCGTCTCGTAAGATGTCAAACGTGCTGTATCTGGAGCTGGTCTCCGGGATGATGTTCTTCTTCAGCCATCCTCCACAGGCGAACTGATAGAAGTTCTCACAGGGGTCCACCGTGGAGTCCATGTTCTCAATGAGACGAGACGCTGCGAGGGAGGGAAGAGAAACAGACTCAGAACGAGAAGGAAAAAAAAACACCAAAAGAACCACAGGCCTAAAAACATCCTATAGTTAACACACTGAGTTAAAAATAAAAAAAATTGAAGAAAAAAAAAAAAGAAATCCATGAAGCCAACTGGTGAAACTTACAAACAGACAGCACCGGAAGACAGGAAACCAAACATTTTAGACTAATGAGCATCCACAGAACCAGAACTGGGCCGAGGGACATGATGAAAACCTAACAGAGCCCGAGGAGGAGAGGGAAGATGAAAACTACCTACCGCTGCTAATCAACTGATGAAACACAGGTGTGTCTCCTTTCCTTCAGGCTGCCAAACAGGTTGAAATCCAACCAATGAGCACAAGGAAAACAGCTTTCAAAATAAAAGACATTGGGCTAACTCTAACCCAAGTCATGGACTAAAGATAAAACATAAATAAGCCAAATATCACAAATTATGACAAGTTTAAATATGTATTAAACATTTAGATGAATAATACCAATTGTGAGAGAAACCAACATTATTTTTCTTGATCACATAGAATAAAATCTGAGTTTTAAACCATTAGAAGGATGAAAGCAGCAGCTGATTAGCTGAACACTAGACACAGGAAAGCAGCTAACAGCATGTGTGTGATGGTAATTAAACCTCCTACACATCTGAGGAGCCATTAAGCTCATTTTATAAGTATAATGTGTTTCTTCTGAGTATAACTATGGCAGATCAGATCAGGAATATTTAAAGAATGAATTTAAAACAGACAGTTCCTGATAAATACTGCAAAAATTTGATTTAATTCAAGAAATATGACCAATTTTAAATCAACCATGAGGTGCTTTTATTTTGACATTACTCCCGGTTTTTCTGCAGACTAACCTGTTTTTAACCTTATAACAAAATGTGACCACTGACCTTATACTGTAAATAAGAGCTGAACAGTTTAAGATCCTGAATCATTCCAGAAGATGTTGACTCAAAAACACCGGAGCAGAATAGTCGGGGCGCCTCTCACAGTTGAAAAAAAATAAGAACTGCTTTTGAGATTACGGCCCACCTGCTGCAAAGCTTTGGAAGCTTGTCAGAGTCACTTCACGCTGCTCTAGTAGCGAGGAAAAAAATGTGACTTTGACAAAACAGCATTAAAAAATTGATTTTGTCACTTCCTTTAAAAAATAGCTGTTTTCTGTTATTAAGACACCATTCACAGATGAGTAAATGAAAAGATCCGGAACCGTTTACAAGGATCAAACAGCGTAACTGCAGTAATTGGCTCGGCACCAGCAGTAAAAATATGTTAACTTTTCTGAGCTGCAATTAAACTACAAGCAGCTTCTCAGAGATCCCTTGTGACAAGGCTGTCTGTCAAATGTGACTGAATTGGGACACCGGCACTGTAAAATAAAATAAAAAATCTATAAAAGAAAGTATCAGAAAGAAATTGGCATTTGTTGCTGGAAACTGATGCTACAGTTGCTAATCTTTTGTAGACATTTTATATTTTCCTTTAATTTCCCTCCAAGAAGATTGTTTGAAAAATATGAGGTGGAGGTTTTAATGCATGGTTATAAAAAATGTCTGAAGTAAAGAAAACAATGTTGAAACGGAAGGATCGAAAGCTCATTACAGCAATTACAATGTTTTGAATAAAACACCAAAATAAAACGATAAAAAGCTCCTTCTTTCGACACACTACCGATTGTCGTGATTTATGCATATTTGTTTGGGAGTGATTCAATAAAAATCACTTTTCTGCAACATGGTGGTGCTTGTCTGACTGAAACATTTGAAGCGGTTGTTTTTCCTCTAAAATCCTCCTGCAGCAGCCTCTCATTTCATCTTCCTCTGCAGAAAAAACATCTAAACCTTCCAAATGACACAATAAAGAGAGTGCGAAAACACACACACACACACACACCCCTTACCTGACTGCGTGCAGTCGGCCGTAGTGCAGATTTCATCTGCAGGAAAACACAAAACGCATCAGTATGTTTTTGGCATTCATCAGTCAAAATGTTAAACCACTTTTAATTCATTTCTCACTTTTTTGCACGGATTTTCAAAGTGTTGCTTTCCCTCAGTCAGCTGTGTGCTAATCAAAGTGAATAGGATGCACCAGCAAAACTGCTGTTTGACCTTTAATACTTCATGGGTTGTGTGTGAATACACACACGATGGGATCACAGTGCACGTAGTTACAAACACAAGCGAATCGCGGGGCCTGTTTTTTTTCCCTGACGATGCAGATTACACATTTATAAAACACGAGACAGCAAAAAATATTAATAGCTCGACGAAACAAACGAGAGCCAGAGCAAACTCCGTCACACTTAATTGGACGACCTTTTCTGTCGGGATTCAGTGATCATGACCTGATGAACTTTGTCAATAATTCATCTATAGATCTGCTGCTTGTGGTTGCTCAGATGCTGCTTTAGGCTTGCTTTAAATCTCAAAGCTCACTAACAAAACGTCCATATTACGTAACGCGAGGCATCTTCTGAGCGCTGGTTAAAATAAAATGTGCATAAAATTCATTTCCAAAGAGTGACAGTGAACAAAAGCAGGTTGGACTGTTTTATTTTCCACCATGAGGAAAGAGAATTGAAGCTCTTTTGTTCGATTTTTCTCTTGTTTTGAAACATGGATCGTTTCCCAGAACGTTGAGTGGATTGAATTCACTGCAAACATCTTTTACATGGGTCTTTGCAGTTCATCCGAAAATCTGAAATTTGAGATTTGTGTGTTTTTAGATGTGCAAACTAGAAGAAAAAGAAAAACAACCTTTGCACACACAGTCCCTGTGTTGAAAGGCCGTGCTTCAAAGCGTGAAGCTCGAGTGTCTCGCATCGCCTGAGCAAAGTGCAGCTCTTCAACAGGCTCTCTGGTGCTTCCCATTAACCATGAACTGAACTGGAACTGATGGTCAGTGCACATAAACAGTCTGAGGGAAGTCTTTAAAAGTTCTGAGAGGACCACTTGATACTGTGGTGAGAACTTCATGATTGCTCCTAAAATACTTTTCTCTCCCTTCACTTGTGATCTTAAAAATCTTCTAATACTCTCAGCACTAAACCTCCTTCAGAACGCTCACCTGTCTTCTGGGTGGCAAACAGGATGATGAGAGCAACAATGACAATGAAGAGCAACGAGACGATCGTAATGAGGCCGATCTCCAAGGAGGTCCAGCGCAGCTTCTTCGCCGATTTGGGAGTGTTGGTTTCTGTCATTCTCAGATCTCCTCCTTCACCTGCCGGCTGTAACAACTCACCTGAAAACAGAATAAATGATCAGTTAAATAAACGATGAGCACCTTGTGCTGTATGTCTTGTTGATCTTCTGAATAATACATCTGTTCTCACTCCAGATCGTCCTAAATGGACATAAGGTGAAGACCCCTCGGTGTTGGTTCTCTACATGCGGCGTAGCCTTTAGAGCTCAGTAGAAGTTTAATAGAAGTTCCCCGAGCCCTTTAGTAGACAGCACGAGACCGTAACTAAATGAAAACGCTACTATCACTGTGGTAACGCAAAAACGTGTTCCAGAACAAAGAAATGTGTCGTCTAACCCCGAGAGCTCAAACCAGGAATTCAGTGTTGATTTTTAAATGCAAACTGGGTGATATGTGGCCTGACCTCCTTTTTAAAATATGCAGTCTGACCTTTTTTAGGAATTCTTTTGAAAGGCTGTTACAACATCAGGAGCATCAGAAGAGACAAAACTGGTTTTATAATTTATTTTCATGCTAACTGAACATTATAGATACATGAGTCACGTGGTCTACATGAGGAGGAGATCTTAACCGGGAAGTTCAGCAACTCTGAAGTGTGTGTTTGTGTGAAAGCTAAAAATAATGACTATATTAGTCTTTTTAATAACCTTCCTGACCTGTCTTTGTCTGGAAACAGTGTTAAAGTCCTACAGAAATGATGAGCTAATGGCTAGTCTGAGCAAAGCAGATTCCTGTCATCAGAAAACAGCTCCAGTCTCCAAATGTTCATAGCAGTCAATGAAAATGTCCAATTTGGATGTTGGTCCAGTTAAACAAACCCTTTAGTAAGCACCACGAAACACCATCACCACTGATGTTACTCAGATTTACACTATTTTAAATGTTTATTAAAAAATGTTGCATGAACCACTATAAAATTTAGGACACCCACAGCTTTGGTTTTCTGTTTCCTTTCTCCGTCACACCTAGTTTAAATGCACGAGTAAGCTTCTGCTGAAGACAACATGGCAAAAAAGTGATTTATTCATTTGATTCGGGTGTGCTGCAGCAAGAAACATGTAAAAGAAAATGTTAAAGATTAGAGTTAAGTGACCCCTGATGCAAACTATTTCTCTGAACAGAAGCTGCAGCTAAGTCAGGTAAATAACTACAGCATGTATAAGTTTTATAGAGAAACACACTTCAGGGTTGCTAGAAAAAAAAATGTATTCATTTATAGATATTCTGCCATGATGAAGACCTTTTTTCTTATTAATACAAAGCCTTTGAGGACAGGAAGTTTTCTTTTCTTTAACATTTTCAGCACTTGTTGTTTGTTATTTGACCAATAGGAGGGGAACTAACAATAGGAATGCTTTTTTTTTTTGCTTTTTATTTATTATTGCTGCAAAATGCATGCCTTTTTTAATATAAATATGTCTATTCTCAATGGCGGTTCTAAAATATTTCTGACCTTTTAAACCAAATGTATCATAAATTAAACAATTTTTTCAATTTTTCTAAGAGCTCTACCTCTATAACAGGATTAGTATTTTTCTCAAAATCCTGACGACTGAATCCAATACATGTCTCCTGCCCTCTGGTGGAGAATCTAAGTATTGCATGTAGCAAATTACAACTTTTTTCTCTCCTTACAGTTGTATTCAATATAAGTACATAATAAAGTATAATTGATACTTATATTAGTATAACATTTCACCATTAAATAGTTCAATTGTTAAAAAAAATGTTTTTTCTGATTATTATTCCATGTTTTATGCTTCAAGCATAAAGCAATACCTTTTTTAAAATCTAGTAAAAGTCCATAGGGTCAGAAAAAGTTTCACTATAAAATGTCAATGTAAAGACAGTTGGGTTGTAAGTCTGGAACTCAAGTCTCCTTCCTAGAAAACCTCAACTTGTTCCTCCAAACGGTAATAAAATGTGACACCCAGGGGCTCCTGAGTGAGCGATGAAGAGGTGGGAGTCAGAATGTGCTGCTGGTTTCATATTCCTAGTTACACAAAACATGTCATTTATAGATCTGGACTCAGAGAAATGACCAATCACTGTTTTCACACATTTTCTCACTCATCGGATCATTATTAAGAGGAATTTACACTTGAAATAATGAAATAAAAATAATGAGTGGATGAAATACTGATTAGAAGAATGTCAAGATTTGAAGAAAAATAACAAAAAGAGATGATGGTATTTTTAAAAATATTCAGTCCTGTCAGGTCCATTTAAAAAATTCATGTCTAGAAACGTATTAATAAAGTTATTTTTCCCCAAAAGTGAATCTTTTCAAATGAAACATTATATTCAATGCGATCCAAGTGAACTTTTTGGATGTTTTTTCTGGCTCACACAAAAATGTCAAAAACTAAAAAGTGGAAAAAGGAAATACGAGAGACAAATGACAGGACTGAGAGGACAAATGGGAGGAGGGGGGAAAGTGCAAAAAGGTGAGAACGAGTGAAGCTCTTACCCTTGTGGCTCTGCACTCCAGACAAAATTTTAAAAAAATCAAGAAACACACACTTCAGAAAAAAGTAGAGAACAGACGAGACTTTTCCTTCCCTCCTCACCATAAAATGTGTTGTTTTCCTCTCGGGGGCCAAAAGAGAACTTTACAAAGTTCATGTAGCGAGCAGTTAAGTCTATCTCTGAAGGTCTGAAGGCAATTAATCCTTAATCCTTTAACAATGCCACACACACACACACACACACAAATACTCATCAGCCTAAGAAGTGTGCTCCCAACACACTTTTACAAGCCAGTGCTGTGAGGTGTCTGTGCAGATGGGTGGGTCTGTGCATGAGCAGACTGGGATGAGAACATTGCATGACCAAAGTCTCTCTTTGAAGGAACAGACACCTCATTTACTACTCACACACACACACACACACACACACACACACACACATATATTACACAAGTTTTTGCTGAATTGCCCATCACTCCTCGGCATGACAAAACAATAGACCAACGTAAAGTAAACTTCCCTGATTATGGTCATTATGGAACCACATTACTGTACACACTGTTTGCTCCACAACACCAAAGCATGCATGACATCATGAGATTCACTACAGCAGAGTGGTGACTGGATGCAATCAGAAGGCAGGCAAGTTTTTTTAAAAATGACATATCGGCGGCATAAAACGAGGTGATAAGACAGTGGGATGGCACAAGTTGACGTATTAATCAAAACTTCCTGTCAGCTCCTCTCAGGCTGCAGGAGAGAGGGCCAGAAGTTTGGCGGCCAGGAAACAGATCATCGTGACAGCGGTCCCACAGCTCTAATAAAGCCGTGTGTGCATGTCAGCACTGGAGAGGCTATACATTATCTCCCTTCACTCCAATCCTGACACTTTGCATGCAGAGTAATTCAGTGGGATTTATATTTTAAAAAAACAGAACGGAGACATCAAAACAAAGTAAAGGAATGTGGGAATAAAGCAGGGGAAAGGTGTAAAAACTGAGTTTTAAAATGTCTTTAAAAGAAGATATTACTCCAACATAACGGAGGTGTTTTGCTTTAGGGATTAGAAACACTCCCAGCTTCAGACTTCTTTATATCACAAATGTGCATAACAGCAGTGCCTTTAAGGATGTTCACACTGTGAAAATATGAGGGAGGGATGCTTAATATGTGCCTAATGCTGAAACTTGCAGGGGGTCTGAGCAAATTTGAGTTTATGAAAGAAGACTAGAAAAAAGTTTCTCCGCTCTCCTCACCTGTCTGTTTGACTCTAGGCTCTCAAACTCCCTTCAAAATTAAACCCATCATTCAGCGGGACACCTGAAAACACCCGTGTGTGCACAAACATGTCAACACACTGTTTTTAATCACCTTATGAGAGCCATGAAACATGCTATAAGACCTCTAGATCCAGAAGATTAAAAGCCTTGATGCCCAGAGGTGATGGGAAATCCTCCTAATTCCTGTTAGGCTTTTGCTGCTGCAGCATAAAGGCAAATGTAAAAATAACTTTTAAAGGTGCATTACACCTAACAGGATACCCAGAAAGGATCAGTGTTTTCCAACAAAGTGATAAAAATATATACAGCTGCAGCTCCACGAGCCGGCAGCTGAATGCGTGCCAGCTCCCATCTCCTGTTGCACGTTGGGAACTCCGAGGGGAGGGGGGGGGGGGGGGGGGGGGGGGGGGGGGGGGGGGGGGGGGGTGGCATGATCAACTGGTGCACGCTGCCCCGTGTCACTCACCAAACCGGCAAAACGCGCACACGCAGAAATGCTCATAATTATGATAATAAGGGCGCACAAACATCAACCTGCAGGCAGGTGCCGACGCTCAGCATGCTCCTTACCAGATATGTCAGGAAATTTTCGGTCGATGATATATATGGGCATCACATCCACTGATCAAACATCCATTAAATCCACAAAGGGAGCAAGAGATGCTGATCGACCGGCCCGCGGATGATCGATTTCACCAAGAAGCTCCAAAAGCCTCTCCTCCTTCTCCCTGATTACTTCTTCCCCCGGCTCTCTGTTTCAGGAGAGCAACATTCACCCGAACGCAGGCACACTCTCACGCGCAGAGCCCTCTCCGCTGCTGCGCTGCGCCTCATCTACCCAGAGAGGTTCGCTGCTGAATTAGTATGATCCATCAGAGGCGTGCGCGGCGCAACCGCTCAAGTGTGTGAGATCCACATGGTAGGGAGGGGGCTGTGGGGGGGGGGTCTCACATTTAAAAAGAAGAACGCATTTGACACACAAGTCAGGCAGGGAAGTGGCTCATGAAGTTTTCCCCTCGTGCTGCCTCCTCCGTCGGGGCGGTGTGTTGGAGAGTCACCGCGTCTGTCAGCGGCGCGTCAGGGAGATGCGTCTGGACGGAGCGCAGGTTCAGGCGAGCGGAGGGATCATGACGTCTGATCTCAAACACACACAAGTTCACATTAATCAGCGACAATGTCCGGGATCCAGGGGCGCTGACAGAAGTGTTGAGAGGGAGAACCAGACGGGGGCCACTGATAATCATGGACTAAAGGTTACTGGTTTTAATGGTTATTTTTTGGTCAGTTTTTCTACAAGCATTATAATTTTAACTATTAAAGTGAGAGCTGGAGGATTTTAAGACTAAAAACACCAAACCTGTAATGAGACGAAAATCTATTGAAGTAGGAATTAAAGACATGATTTTTTTAAATGGACCTGGTTACATTTATTTTTAAGTCTTATTAAAATATTTCTGCGCGTCTTACTTGGCTCCTTATGTTCCGTTTTTATGTTGGATACAGCCCATTGGTCAACCCCGCTGTGCTTTTTATAAGTGCTTTAAGAATGAAGTGGTTCGGTTTCTAATCTATCTGTTTTTATCATGTCTTGTTGTAACTGGAGGCTATGGGTAAATATGATTGAGTGTTACTTTCACAGAATAGAAACATCATGTATTTTATAGCCCTTCATAATAAAAGCCCTGGGTGGAACATAGGATCTGTTAGGAAGCCTTCACAATAAGTGATAATACATTTATACAGCTGGTTGACAATAGCGACTCTATGATTTCAGTTTTTATCATGTTCCGCATGTTTTAAACACATGTCATGTTCTGCCCCTGGTGTCCAGTTTGTGCCTGTGTTCCTCCTCCTGTGTCCTGCTCTAATCCCCTCCAGGTGTGTCTCGTCTACTTGATTAACTCCCTCCATAGGCTGTTTAGTTCAGTCACTCCCGGTTGGTTCCTTGTGTTGCATCCCCAGCCTCATGTGTCTCCTGAGTTTGTCCAGCAATAAAGCATTTTGGTTTAACCTCACCTGTTCCTGCCTCCATCCTCTGCATTTGGGTCCTACCTCAATCTTGACAGAAGGAACCGACCACCATGAACCCAGCGGAGAACCTCATTCAGGAGGTAAATTGACCCACTGCAGCCCCTGGACCCTCCTGTGACACTGCAGCCTCAGATGACTTCATCTCTGGTGACAATCTCCGTGGGGGTCAAAGAGAACACTCCACACCCGGTTCCGGTGCCGGTCTCCGTGGAGGTCCAGGTGGATGCTCCGCATCCTGCTCCATAGTCCTCGAGTCCTGCTCCTGTGCCCCCTCTCGGCATCTGGGAGCCGCCTTTGAGGAGGGGGTACTGTTATGTTCTGCCCCCTTGTGTCCAGTTTGTGCCTGTGTCCTGCACTAATCCCCTCCAGGTGTGTCTCATCTACTTGATTAACTCCCTCCCTATTGCTGTTTAGTTGTCACTCCCTGTTGGTTCCTTGTGTTGCATCCCCAGCCTCGTGTGTCCTGTGTCTCCTGAGTTCGTCCAGCAATAAAGCTTTTTGGTTTTATCTCACCTGTTCCTGCCTCCATCCTCTGCATTTGGGTTCTGCACTACCTCAATCTTTACAGTGTGTAAATGTGTCAGTTTGATCAAATGTCTTTATAGTAGCTTAATTATGACACAAAATGTTATTTCTTGTTTTATTGCTTGATTTTTATGTTGTGTTCTTATCTGTGCTACTATTTTATTCTGTTTATTCCTTTCTGGTTTGATTGCTTGATATTTATGTTAAGCACTTTGGCTAAAGCTTGTTGCTCCAAATGTGCTATATAAATAAAGGTGACATTGACGAACGGTAAAATATTGAGTCACTTTTATGCCGGTTTAACCCTAATCTTAAGATGGTACACAAAAACCAAGAGCTATAACAGGATTTGTAGTTTTATAAGGGTTATTTGAAAGATTCTGCAATATGGGAGTGAAGGAATTACCTTCTAATAAACACATCAGTTTCTTATTTTACAGAGATCTTTTGTGCTGTGAAGGACAGAATGACTCACTGAAGCTTATCCTTTCTTCTTTTAAATTCATAAAATATGCAGCTAAGGGTGACCATTATCACTTAGGGGAACCGTTGCTTTTATCAGCTACAACAGTACAGCTGTTTTTATTCCAGTGGCCATGGTGTTAAGAGACATGATTTATGTATTTATCATAAGGATGACATGGACACAATTGGATAGAGCAGTGGCTCTCAAAGGTAGAATCATAACCCAGAGTGGGTCATAAAACACCAAGTGAGGGGGTTTAAGATGGATCCTGAAATCTAATTAAGTTTCAACATGAGTTCTAATGGTATATTTTAACATAATTGTTCTAAGGGAACATATGCTGGTTATATATAAGTATACTGGTTGTGAAGGCTGGTTAATTAAAATGTGTTTGTTTATTTGGCTTTTTATGTTTCTGCACTTCAAGCCAGAGATAGTTCCAGGACAAGAGGTCCTGCCACTGATATTTAGAGTTAATCAGAGTCAGAAAACTTAATTATTCCCAGCTGGCAACGTGTTCTTCTAACCTAAAGTCCATGTTCACTTCTAAGACACGCTATCCACTAATAACAGCAAATTAAAAAACAACATTTAAAACTGTGTGTCAGTGTCACACAAAAAAACAGAAAAATATTCGTTTTCATCGTGGACATTTGAGCACTTTTGTGGGTCAGAGGCTGAAAAGTTTGAAAACCGCTAAATCACACAGTCCAGCCAAGCAGATGTCTGTAAGCTCTGAGAGGTACATACTTTTTAAGTATTTCTAAGGTTTGGTTACTTTCAAATTCCTAAAATGAAAACAACCAGCTCAACATGCAGCACAGCTCAGGGAGTTTTCACAGTAAAATGAAGTTTTGGAAGGTCACATCCTGGACTGCAACTCTAGATTTGACTCAACACTAAAATGATATTTGACATTTGGGCAGCCACCACATAGCAGCTGTTTCTGTTGTTTCAACATAATGAACCTGTTTGTCTTTCATCTGGTATTTACAGGCAGGTGTTCGATGCCAGACATTTAAATTAAAACTTATGTCGAGAAATTATGTAGTTATAATTGTTTTGGATACATCTTGAAAACAACATCATGAGAAACTGATGATACGTCAAATCGTAGCTCAGCATCTGTCAAATGAAATGTTAGAGCTTTTTTGTGTTTTTAAGTTTAGTTGATCCAATACGTTTCTGTGAGTTTCATTAAACTCTTGCAGACTATTTTTGCAAATTTGAATGAAACCACCTATTGGCTTAAAGTGACCAGATGGCGGATTATGGGTACTTTCATTAAAAACCTGCTGTCTGATTGATGATCTACAGGAAAAAGGGCCAATTTTATTTATGATTTTATGTTATATAATTACATAATAAAACAAAACTGATGATTATATAGTTGTAATATTTAGTCATACAGTTTTGATTTTTCTGTCCTCAGCTTCACATAAAATCTTAGCCCAGTTCCCAGTTATGGGGATTTTTCTTGTACCTGCTCATTTTAAATATCTGGCGGCCATCTTTACAGGGATTGACTCCAAAGCGTTTTATTTGTAGATGTACATCTGATGATGAATTTCTGAGAGTTTCGCTGAATTCCATTCAGTGGTTCTTGAGATATTTTGTCAAAACTACATACAAACCCAATTTTTTGGCATCAGGGTAAAAATACTGTTTAAAGATTATGGACATCATATTATAAGCTTTGAATTTAAAGCTTTAAATTCTCAATTAACTTGTAATCAGACAAACTTTGCATGTCTTTAGTTCCACGTGACCTTTTAGCTCGCAGTCACCTCTCTATTGAGTTCACCACAGGGTCACTTTTGTTGGAAGAGTTAAGTCTGCAAACACACGAGGAGTTCTGGTCTAAAAGTGAAAGTCAGCATCAAAGTGAGAAGAAAAGAGGATACATCACTGCAGAGAATAAGTGACCTGATTTCAGCAGGAGCGTTCATGTTTACCGGATGAGGCTGCATGATGACTGACTGTAAGTCATGAGCCTAAATTAAACTGTGGTTGATCATAGGGGTGATTTTATTTTTGAGGTGGAGACTCATTATCTAAAGGACTTTCTTACAAAACAGTATGCGATGTACTTAGAAGACTATCAGCTGCAAGAGGAGAGGACAAAAGGCAGCAGATAAATTATTAACCCTTCCATTATGCAGCAGAGCTCATAGTAAATTGTTAAATAGACTCCAAACAGAAATCCCCATTTTCATGAAGAAGGATTCAGCCTACATTTTTATTTACTTGTTCATTTGTTTATTTTAATACTCAACCCAACTTTTAAAGGAGTTTTAGTTTCTTTGTTTTTGGCGTCTGCTCTATGTTTGTGTGTCTTTCAGCTCCAGCAGGCCTCCCTGACTGGTCAGCTAGAAAAAAAAAAAGATTCCTTAAACGCAGCCTTGTGAGACGGTCTACTCTGAGTCAAGCCAGGATGTTTCCCTAACTGTTTCAGAGTGACATCTCTAGACAGACAAGCAAGTGATCATACTGGTTTTTAAAGAATGAGGGGAATTGTTTGAGTTTCCTCAGAATAAACTATTTATATTTAGAAATTGTTGCTTCGGAATGTGTGTCGTTAATAAGGCAGGTACAGCCTGTCCACAGTTCTCCTCCTCACTCATTTACATGTTTCTGCTCCATAATAAATCACTGTATGTCCAAAGACTATACTCACACATAGATGAATTGTTGACTTGACTCATGTCCTCTCGATATGACACAGTACTCCAAAGTTATGGTCAAAGATCCAAACTAACTGCAAGACATCCTTCTTCCATCTGAATGACTGACACCATCAAACTCTTTTATATATAACTTAGTTGTGTCCAATAGGAGGCGCCCTTACCCCCAAAGCTTATTAATAAAAACAACAAATCTGCAATAAGTCAACAAATCATTAACCTTCCTTTTAAACATGGTCTTATTGCATAAATAAAGAGTAACCTTTAACACCTAAACAAACATTTGTGACAAATTGCAGACGGGGAGTTTAAAAAATGTCTCAGAATGTTTCCAATTTGGATTCTTAATTCCCCAACTCGAGTTCCAGCTCCTCACCTTTGACTCTCAAGAATTTAAATCGTTTTAACAAATTTTCTTTCAGAACAGTCAGAGATTTACAGCACAAAGGGCGTCCAAAAGTCAGAAAGTGCAAGAAGTGTGAGACAACTTTGGGAGGGGTTGGCAACCAAAGACAGCCAAGTGATAGAAGACGCTTTGTGTCCAAATTGTGAGAAGAAAATCAGGACATTTGTTCAAATTCCTTCATAGTTTAAAAACATACAAAGTTTGTGCATTTTATGCATTTTTATGTCATCAAAAGTAACCGCCCAGTGAGATAATACGAGTCATGTCCTTTCACCGTTTCTATGTCCGGTCCTCATAGTGGTGTCCTCCTGTTAAATAACTAATTGGTACCACTTAACAAACAATAAGGGTTCCAGTATAAAAGTTTTATAAACAGGTTGTTAATTAACCTTTAAAATAAAAGAAGTGATTTTTCTTGACAAATAGTGAGTCAATATTTATTGGATCTCTCCATTCAGATGTTATTTGTTATTGATAAAGGGTCGTGTGTTTTACACTTTACAATAAGACTTCTTAAAGTTATAAACAGCACAAACACAATAAGTAAAACAACAACAAATGATAAGCATTCAGCACAAATCACTTCATTTACCTAATTTAATAAAAATACTATAGTTGAGTTTGCCAAATAGTGAGTTTATGTGAATGTTTATTATTGTTTATTAAAGTATTGGAGGGTGTTGACAACTAACATTTTAAGGGTTCCCTTATAATAAAGAACCAGAACTTTTATTCCACATCAGCTCATGAACATGAGGTGAGTTTACAGTTTGAGTTTCACATTTGAATTGTAAATTTGCTAAAATATCAAAACTAAATGCACTCAATCGACCACAATTGATTTTCTGAACTGTCAGTTTTTTTAAACATACGTACCGTAAAACAACTTTAAATGTGAATTTGTGTTTTATGAATTAACTGAAAACGTATTTAAAAGCAAAGCAAAAAAAAATACATGACTATTCATTTGAATGATTTATAGACAGATGAAAATCCACAAAACATTTGGTTCTCTGCCTTTTCCAGAAGCAGCTCAGTTACTTTTTGTTATCTGCTCTCGTAAATGGGAGACATTGCTCTTGGGCCCAATCCTGTAGATTACTGCGACAGGAAGTGGTGGGATTAGACCACCCTACAGTCTGCGCTGGACCACAGTTTTCTGATAAGCGTGACACTGAGAAAAATTGCTTATTATTTTGTTATGACAGCTGAAGTCAGCTCAGCACAGCAGGATTGAAAGTGAGCTGCCCTCCACTGTGCAAACTGGTTAAATGGATCTGTCAAGACCTTTTTATCTACAGAGTGGTGCTCCTTTAAAGATTGGCCTCACTTTTATAGAATTTTACTCAGCAAAAACGCGGCTGTAAAGCTTCTTGGCGCTGCACAAATAGACATGTCCTTACAGATGTTTGTGTCACTTCAACTCGCAGCTGGAACTGATCGATACCCATGAGTTTCAGAGTCATTTTAAACTGATTATTTTCTTCCCTGCTGATGAAAAAAGCCAAATATCAAAAGTGGTAAACCAGTTTTCATCAGCTCCAGTGGGAAAGTACTCTATCATGAGTTGCTTACGCAAAAAAGCTCATTTATAATTGAAGAAAAACTCCTGAATGAACACATTTGCTCCCACTTAAGCTCCGCACACTATTTTAAGAGATCCTATTTGTGTTTTTCTGTTCCTGTTTCATTGTTTCTGATAGTGTGAGACTCTGAGGAATTTCCTTCTGTGTGAGCTGACAGATGCTTTTTACAGCGCCTGCCTCTCGCCGCATCTAAAAGACGATCATTTGCCTGAAGTGCAACCTCTGTGATGATATTTTCCATCTCCGCCTTGCTCTGCTCTTCACATAAAACCCATCAGCCCTTTCTCTGCTGGCCATTTGAGCTGCGCTCGCTGTCAGTAAACCCAGCATGTTATGGACTCCCGGAGAGTGTTGGATTTTAATTGCACTGTGCTCAGGGAGACGATGGTATTAAACAGTCTGTTCCTGCAAAAATCAGACACGTGTGCAAACACAGACATAAACATAGTTTGGCTTTATGTGTGCTTTAACGTTGAAAGGCTTTCTGAATGAAAACAAGGCCCTGGAAGTGACGTTGTTTTTGAGTGGCGGCCTCGTGGTCGTGTTCCAGAAAACGCTTCTAGTAGTTTTCTTTGAAACCGTCAGATCCAGTGCATCAGTCACCAACACCCTTATTGCATAAGAAGTCGTTTATCCCAAAAAAAAAATCTATTCTTTCCATCACATCTTTACTATAAGTGTCAATTATTACCGGAGGTTTGAGTGACATCCTTGTGGTTGTGATGTTTCAAAACTTGTTCCAGAAAAAAACAGTGACTAACAAGCTGTTTGTACATTTGGTTCACATCTGCCAGTGATTCATGCACAATGTTAGCCACAATTTCAAGAACTCGCTTCTCCTTCACCCAAGGAGACATTTAACTGATAGGTGCACGTTGTCAGAGGAGTCGAGATAAGTTTCCTCGGTTTGGATCAAGGTCGCTCGACAGCTCCTCTTGGGAGCTGTCAGGGGAGCGAGTCTCCTATCGGGAACAGACGGGCTGTCCGGTTCTGCTCAAAGTCTGCCCGTTAGTGCACAGAAACACACACTCACTTCAAAGTACAGACTGACAGAGACACAACCACGCAGTCAGGGACTTACATACCACACACACACATTAATGTTCCTGCTGCTGTCACACACACACACACACACACACACACATGGAGGGACTGTCAGACTCTGGTTTGCGGCTGTCACAAGGCAGCAGAAAGAGGAATGAAGATGGAAAAAGATTTTAGAGAAGTGGTTAAAGGAAGCCCAATGACTCCACATTACCTCTACCTGCTTACATTATTTATTCTTTTTTTATTCTGGGAAGAATTAGATGGATTACACCAGTTAGTCTCTTATATCTTATATCTATTATTATTTGGATGCATTTACAACATCAAATATCCAAACTCAAGCAAAAACAAAACAGTCATGATCATGAATTTGAATCATTTGTTCTGACACTATAATAACACAAAAATAATCTTTACACTAAACTTGACTCACGTTATAGAAGCTTTGACTAATATCCTCTTGCTTATGTTTCATAGTGTGCTGTAAAGAACTGGGAAACAAAGCTCATAAAAAGAGGAACAACAAAAGAGCAGAAGAAGAGGTATTTTTATAAAATGTTCAAATGAGGAATAAGGTGACTGGAAGCAGAGGAAATGTAAACAAAATGTTGAACTCACCGAGAACTGACGGTCAAACGAAACTCTCAAATCTAAATCCATAGAAAAAAATTGTGGAATTTAGGGAAAAAAATACAAAAAACTGTGAAGACGTCAAAATTAGAGCAAAAAAGTGAACAAGGAAAACAAGGCAGAACATAGATGAAGGGAAACAACAGATGGACAACAGGTAAGGGGTAATCAGAGACCAGATGTGAGGAGGCAGAGGAGACACAGGCAGGAAATAATGAGCAGCTTGTTCTAAATGAAAAACAAAGCTAGCAGCGTACAGAGCATGGGGACAGAACAAAACAACCACACAGAAGCTATGAAAGTTTAAAAAGCAAAACAGAAACCCAGCTAAGTTCAAATACAGATAATTATTCACTTCATGGGCTTTTATTTTGAAGGAATGTAATTAAAACTTGTCCAGTTAACAAAGTTTAGAGAATCCGTCTTGTTTTTGTGTTTTAAACTGCAGTCTATAGACTTTGATTTGAACTTTTTAATTAAAATTTAAAAGAATATTCTAAAATGTCTAAAGAACAACCCCTTTTTTCTTCATCATTCTTTCAAAATGTCGTAACCTTTAAAGAGTTTTTTTTTAATTCAGAAACAACCTGACAACTGAATGTTGCTCTTATCCTCTCACACATCTTTTCTGTGTGTGTTTGAGTGTGTGTGGGCACAACAGAATGCATAGATGAATAAATACCCTGTCATCACTCCTTTGTTGCAACATTACATTAACAAGTAAAAATGTCCACATTTGGAAACCACATGTCTCACAGAAATAATGACACGCTGCAAGAAAACGTGATTCACTTTTTCTTTTGTCGTTCATATGCACAAAAAGAAAACATGCTTTGTTTTTTGTTTTTTGCTTATTTCATATTTGTTCACTGCTGCCTCAGAGCACTATAGATAAAATTATACATTCCCATGAGTGGACACATAAAAATTCAAGTCATCGCAAATGCTGTCTCTGTTTCAGAGATGCTGAACAAGATTTACCAGGGAGGGATAAAAGAGGAGGACGGAAGACGAAAAACATTAAATATATGAGATATGAAAAATATTTTTTTATTATAATAATAATCTGAGCTCACTATTAAAGCAGGAAACAGAACTAGGTGTGACAAAATATAGTTTTAATTGTACTTAATCTGCATAACTATGTAAACACTGGATAGCTTTTCATTTCTTTTACTACCACTACTATTACTATTACTATTATTTGTTGTTGTTTTCTTTCATCAAAGGAATTTTAACGGGTCTCTGTGCTCTACAGCTGCCCCTGGCAAAGTCTGATGGTAAATTTTTTATTCGACACAAAAACGGGCAGCAGCATTTTTTTGAAGGCGTGCCTGAACAGCGTTTTGTACAGTTCACAGATGGTTTAAAACCCAACACGTGTTAAACGGATGTGGATTTATTTGATCTGAAATCCAAACAAATAGTTTTCAACGCGTAAACGGAACTAAGGCTTTTCAACATAACCAATCAGTAATCCAAACTGGGAGGGAAAATGAAATGTAAATGCTCATCAGTTCCACTGATTGGAGTTTTCTGTCATCCTCGCTGAATGATTGTTAACAAAAGTGTTGCTTAGGGAGGGAGGAGGAGGAGGAGGAGCTTGTTTTAGACGCAGCTCCAAAGGCATGTTGGCCCATTGAGACTAACTGACTTTATTTGAATAAATAAAGCAAAACGTATATTCATTTATTTTTGCATGCAGCTCTAATGTCAATCAGCTAATTTATTTGTTAATCCTGGTTTTGTTGTTCTTCTGCCTCCTAAGAATCGCGTGTCTTTTATTTTCTTCATTTAAGCTCATCACTAGTAAACAACTGTGATTCGGTCTCTCACATCACTGTGGAGGAATTGTGTCTCACTCTTTTTCCATCTATCTAAGGTCAAAGGTCAGACATTATCCTTGTGGATTTTCTCGTAGACAGCAGAATTCATGGTTCACACACCATCACACTACCACCACCATGTCTGACTGTTGCTACGATGATTTTCTGAAGTGTTAGTCTTACACCAGATGGAACAGTCTACAGAAGATTTTTCCCATAAGTCTTGGGGATCATCAAGATGTTTCTGGGTAAATATGAGACGGGTCTTTGTGTTGTTTTTGTTCGGCAGAGGATTGGAAGTCTCCCATGATGCTATTTCTGCCCTCACTGCCTCTTCTTGCTGTTGAATCATGACTTCTAACTTTACCAAGTGAGGCCTGCAGGGCTTCAGATGTTGTTCTTATTTCTTTACGTGTCTAATTTCTTTAGCATTGGTCAGGATGTGTTGCTTTTTGAGCCCTTTTAGCCCAACATGTGTTCATTCAGGTTCTATTTAAGTCACTTCTTGTGATGATTTATGATTTATCTATGAGGGGAATCGTTATTTCTGCTTTGTTTCACTGCTTTTTGTATTTACTCAGGTTATCTTTATCTAATATTGTAACGTCTTTGCTGATCTGAAATCTTTAAATGTGAAAAAAAAAATCACAGAACTGAATGCATCTAATCCCAGTCATTTTAAACACCAAGCTACAAGCTGCTGTTCCTTGTCTCACCAATAGGTGGTGCTAACGTTAAACTGGAAGCAACTTTTTAAAGAGCAGGTGTTTCACATCAGTGACAGTTGTTTACTCCATTCATGCATACAGGCTTGCAAACACACATGCACATTTCCGCACATGCTCTTCGTGTCCCTCCAAACATCCCCCCATGCTGAGTGGTGGAAGTCAAGCAGCTCCAGTTCAGTTTGCTGCTTTGATCTCGGACTCAGGCTGACACGTTTCTGGGCCGTACCTAGCATATGTTACTCCTTAGGTTCTGCACCGAACGAAGGACGAGGGTCTGTGAAGAATTTGGCGGTCTCGGTTTGCGTGTTTGTGTTATTGATTACAACAATCTGGCTCTGACGCGGTGACACGCTTCGTCTGAGAGAGCCCTTATGAAATCAAAAATGTTCCATTACACAGATCAGATAATAAAACCTAAACCAAACACCTGGGTATACAGTATATTGTGTTCTCTGCAACAAGACAAGAAGCCTTCTTGCTGATGGCTCTCCTCGGGCATGGCCACTTAGCAAAGCTTCTCCTGAGTGTGCTTCTTTCAGTCTGACACAAATCTGATAAAACACCTTCATAATGTCCCACTGCTGTGTAGTTAGTCTCAGTGTACCTTAAAGGAGTGGGTTTGCTGTCAACGCGTTAGAAAATGCATTAACCAGACAATCCAGCTTCATTAGAGTAATGAGAAGTCTAATTGCTCTCACTGAAGATTTCTGAAGAAGGAAGTACAAAAGAAATGGCAATCCAGTTTAAAATACTCAGCAGTTACAAATGGCTTTGTCACTTTAACCAATGGTCTCGAATGATGAGGATTAAACCTCTTGTTAACATTGTATTAAGTGGCTAATTCTTTAAAATTCCTTTTTATTGGTTTGGCTTATTAGAGACGGGCTTAATAAATGTGAAATGTGTTAGCAAATCTTTCAAACATTTCTAGAATATTTCACAAATTGTTTTTTTGTTTTTGCACATTGAAGCACTGTGAACGAGCTTTTGTTAGATTGTGACTTGTTTAATTACAGCACCGCTCAACTCAGCAATGCTGTCAGAAGTGAAAACAGTTCATTTCCCACTGAGAAGCGTTTTAGTTTGACTTCTACTGGAATGAGTCAAAAGCGTGTTGACATAGAAGGTTCTGACTGAGATCAGGACGTTATGATCTCAATAGGATACTCTGTGTTCTTGCAATTTTCCAAACACCTAAGATGTGTGTGACTCATGTTTCCATAAAGGTGAGGGGGTGAAACTCACTGACCTTTAATAATGGGACATGAAATTTCAAATTGGAAAATAGATGTACTACAAGTACTAAAGGGTTTTGATTTATAACTTTTTAATATTTAAACTTATGGCTGATAGTTTATAATGTCTGAAACAACAATAAAAGTACAAGAAAACACAAAAAAACAAGAAATATTTTCCTATATTCCGAGTTAAAGAGGTCATGCAGTTCTAGTCCTACTGTTTTGCCTGTCACAGAAGCAATTTGGTCCAAGTCAGATTTCAGATTTGCCAAAATCAGAAAGACATAAATTTTCTTAAGTCATCCAATCCTCCCATATTACATAATTACCTGACAGCTTAATTTGCATGTCACATATATTGTCTTAAAGGCACACTATGTAACTTTTTCATATTTTAAATCTTTTCCTTGAGCCAGTCTGTGCTAATCTGACCCTTTACAGGGTCAATGAAAAGTCACTCAGCCCCATCTGCTGCGTGGATCCAGAATACCACGTTTGCAACTTCTGAGTCTCTGGTCCGGTGGCCCGAAATCTCACAAAGTCACGTATCTCGCAAGGGTTAGGCTAACCCTATGTGGCTAGTTGTTTTGCTAGCGCTGGAGTGTTTTTAGCTCATGATTCCTGTATTTTTTCCATCTCTCCCTGCTTGAACACAGCTGGTTTCTTTAATGAGTGATGAACCGCTCCAGTAGAAAACAATGAAGGCTGAGGAGACATTTCAACAGGTAGATTTAGGTGTTTCTGAGCAAAAGACAATGCTAACATTTTTACAGCAGTGATTTAAAATGGACACTAGGGGGTGCTAAAAACAAGCTAAAACTACATTGTGTGCATTTTACATTATTGTTTGAAATGATTAGTGAAGGTTATATACTCTGTATTTGATTCCAGGTTTGTTTGTTTTGTTTTTTTCTTAAAAAACTTGACAATGTGACCTATAGGCCATTATTTTATCAGGATGACTCTGGTTCCAAAATGCAACAAGGCAGAAACTGGACATCGCTGAGGAAGTATATGTGAAGACATTTGGTCTGGTTATTATTAAAGTTGATGGTCTGGATGTAACATTTTATTTTTGTATTTCACAAAAACTAGTGGTTTTTTTTTTTTTTTTTTAAACTTATAAGCCCAAAAAGTAAGAACATTTTTGTTTGGTTGATTTCTTTATTATAATAATGTTTCACAACAATACATTTTACATTGTTGGAAAGTCAAATCTTTCACCTTTATGATGAGCTATAGCCTGTAAGGACTGACAATCAATGGAATGAGCAACACGACTAAATGTGTAGCAAACCCCCAAAAAAGTGTCCAAATCCTCTTAAATACCCTCCTGTCCTGACCAGATGTGTTCCAGTCACATGTGTATGGCTGGCACCTGACTGGGTAAAGAATGACCGTTACCAGGTCCTGGTTAAGGACGGGATGCCATTCCACAGCAAAATGTCACCATGGTGAGCAGGAGGAGGAGCCTAGATGTTGTGGCTGCCGATGGATCTTCTGCATGCTACTGAGGTCCCCGACTACAAAATGAATAAGGTATAAAAATGATCCAATTCACCGAGCAAATCCGAACTAGAGTGAATACCAACAGGAGGATATTCCATTGGATTTTGGCGCATTTAGTGGTCCTCATGTTTAGCTGTCCACAGATGCACAATGTAAAGGTGACAAAGCAGGTAAATAAATAATTAAACAAACAGAAAATTCCTTTTTTCCATTTATATATTTTTATCCAGAATACAACAAAACTAGAAAAGCATAACCTGAATAAATAGATTCAGTTCTTTTTGTGCTGCTGTGGGTGTTTTGCTGTGGGACTGGGTTTTAATAATAATAATAATAATAGTCAGCACTTCTTTTTAATTATGGTTGTCTCAGCTCTTTCTGAATTCGCAGTAAGTCACACGTTAATAACATACAGATGAAACGGCATCTTTACATTCACTGTCCTCCTGTGTCTGTTGGGATTGACGCGGCGGTTAAATTACAGTCATGGAACGACGCAGGTCAGGTATTTATCCTAATCCTGACATTTCAAGGAGGCTGGAGGGAATCAAAATGTCAGACAAGTCTAGACTGATTCCAGGATGTTTGGGGGGGGTTTAGGTTTGAGAATTAGTGTTCCTGGAGTTAAAGCTGCTGGATGATTACCTCCACTCTGAAAAAAAATAATCCATCCTGACTCCTGTGGTCACCTTTGTGTGCTGTTGTTTTCTGCACTGGGACATTGTGCTGTTTCAAGCACTATTTGTCTTAACATGCCAACATGATCTGTCAACCACCTCTTACATTCCTACCCTTCTATTTGGGCTCACACACTCGGTTTCCTTCCCCTCTCCTGTCTAACCCTGTGGCCTGAATCCTCAGACAGGACATATTTTACACTATTTGACTTTAAACAGTGACACAAACAGTCTGTAACTAGTTTTTTTTTTTTTCAGGAGCAAGTGAGCATACAACAAGCTTTTTATGGGTGACAGATGAACGACTATCATCTAATTCTTAACCGTCTCTACATAAAAAGCTTTTATTTGTTGATCTGGAATCAGCTTTATTGCTACTGTTCTCTAATGCCTCATAAAAGAAAGCACAGCAACATCTATTCCTAGCTGCAGCCCCCTGTGGCTAAACATACTTGTTATTTTTAGTGATTTTAGTTGTTTTTTTCCAAACAAAAGCTTTTTTTTTTTTTGCTGTTGTTCTTCAGCCAAATCCTCAAACTGCTCATCTGTATGGATGTGCACTGGATTGAGCAGACTGAATACATACTTCTCCAGATAAAAATCTGCTGCCAGTTCACTTTTTTAAGGAGTCACTGCCCTTCTAGAGTATTTTCAAAGCCGCTTGAGAGGTTTTTAACAGTTTGGCCAGCCGTGCCTGTCAGCAGCACGAAGAGCCAACAGGCACGCGGAAATCCCGCTTGGAAAACTTCTCATCTGGGGCTTGGTTTTTGTACAATTTGAAAGGTTTGATTTCTAGAACTTGGAGGCGCATTTTCATATCTCAGTTTGTTTTTCTGCCTCATTTCAGGCTGATGCTTATTATCTCAAAGCCCTCTTGTTGTCACCTGAGTACAAACAAGCCAGATTATTGGGAAAGTGGTGCTAAATGTTGTGCCATTCTGTTGTTTTCTTGACCATAAGGCATGTTGTTGCCCTCTACGGTTATTGCATCAGACGAATGTGATGGGCCCCAGTGGGAAAAGGAGGTATTAATGGGGCCTTAATGAAGATCTTCAGTCTGCTCATTATTAAATAAACATACACACATCATGCACATTGCTACAA
Organism: Callopanchax toddi; assembly: GCA_006937965.1. Taxonomy (NCBI): domain Eukaryota; kingdom Metazoa; phylum Chordata; class Actinopteri; order Cyprinodontiformes; family Nothobranchiidae; genus Callopanchax; species Callopanchax toddi. The sequence continues at coordinate 613,937 of SSNR01000203.1, forward strand.
AAAGAGAGAGAAACTCACTGGCATCCAGCAAACTTGAATACACACGTGCAAAGAAGAACAGATGAGCTTGTCACATCACGTCGCCTTAATGCTCTCCTTTAATCTCCCCCCTCTTCCATCACCTATCTTTCAGTATAATGAGAAAGAAAACAAATAATAGCTTATCATCATAAGCGTCGCTGCGTAAATGCTTAGACAGGTTCCCTCCTGTTCTCTCTGTAACCATCCAGGTAAATTACTCTCTGACGGTGGTTTTCTTGACATTTTATATGCTTTTTCTACTCGTAATTATTTCCATTAGGCTCAGCGTGTTGGCTGGGGGGATTTATTACACTGATTAGAGAGGAGCAGGTTGTTGGCAGAGAGTTTGGTGATCACGGAGAGAAACGGTCAATGAAACAGGCGACTAGTTTGTCACATCTGTCCCCGTGGGACTTGTTTCACTAGAACCCCACTGGATGGAAGAACCTGCAGAGCGGCGCCACCTCACAAAACTAAAGCTTTACAAAGCTGCAAAAAACAAATAACACAAAAACACAGGTTCAAGAAGTCAGTGCTGATAGCTATTGCTGGCTATCTCTGGTTTTATTGGGGTCTTTCTGGCCCCAAAGCAAGTTTTTAATATCTGGTTCCGAGTGATCAATTGCAGGCAGTTGGTCTGAAGTCTCAGCTGATTCATTTCACCACCAGCTTGTCCACAGTGCAACAGATCCATCTGGTGGACAAACCAGAAACTTGAATCAGTCTGACCAACTTTCTTCAGCTGAATAAAACAGTTCCTGTTAGTTCTAGTCTAGGTCACATGACTCTGCCTCTGAAAAGATTCAGCAAAATGAATCTTCTTAAAGAAAAAGCAAAAGAAAAATCACATTTATACCAATAAGAGCTATAGCGGTATAAATGACAGCTTATAAAGTTAGCTTGTCAGGGACATACAGTATACTGTAATGGTATCAAGTGTTCTGTTTGAGCATCAGTGTGCAGGACAATAAAAGTCAAAGTTCATCATCCTGGGTGTTAATTGGTGATGTTCTTATTAGCAGTTTTATCAGTTTTAGCTTTTGCAGATTCTTGGAAAATGTGTAATTCTTTCGATAGTTTTGAGTTACTGAAACAAGCTGAATTTAAATTTAAAAATCCTGATTCTTCCTTTTTATTATTGTTTTTAGGGATCATATATTGCATGTTTGCATTGTTCCAAAAAGATGCAAAATCCAAAGAAGGGTTTGAGGTATCTTTGTTGTTTTGTGGCTTGATATCAGGTATTTTAGGAGGAAATCACAATTTTACTCCTTAAAGATAAGTTCAGTGTTAAAGCTGCACTTGGTAGATTGGTAAACAATGTAGCTTAAAACTTTTTTTTTCATGCCTCTTAACAACGTTCTAACATAGTATAGCTATAAATATATTGTGGCGATTTTAAAAAAATGAAAGAAATTAATAAAGTGGTTGTCCCATAGTTCTCTAAAAACCTCAGCCAATCATACTTTTCGGACCAAAAGCAATGATTGGACAATCCGGATGTCTGTCTCGTCGAAGCGCCTCACTTCTTCACTGCTTGGATCCTCCATTAATGCTGCTGGAGCATTTTTCAGCAGAACATCCCGGAAGTGAGAGAAGGACAGAAACAGTTGGCTGTTAGTGCTTCAATTTTAGGAAAAAATACCAGAGTCTCAAAAAGAAAAACACCTTTTCAGCTAGCTGCTAGCAGAAACAAAAAACGTTTGGCCCTAGAAAGAGGAAAAACCTGGGGGAACGTTCCAACAGCTGGAGTTTGACTCTTTAATGTTACTGGCAGTGAGCGGTCGCATGTCCGGAGGAGGCTGGCCTACGGATTATACCCGACGGGAGGGGTGAGAGCTCCGAGACGTATTTGTGTAAAATAGCTAGCGATACCTAGCTTGTTTACCAATCCGAGTGCAGCTTTAAAACTGGGGATTCAAACAAAACACAATTTAAAGGGCCTTGTATTTTTTGGAGGAATGCATATTGTGTACCTTTAATGCCGTTTTTAAATAAGGTCATATTCAGAGTTATTGTTAAAGATCAGAACCGTACAGAAAAAAGTTTGAATATTAAACTAAAAGGCATAATATAGTATTCACAGAATATAAAATAAAAATATAATAATACAAAAGTTATATAAAAACATTAGCATAAGAAATATCAAGGTACCAAATGAGAAGAAGAGGTCTGTTTACAGAAATGTTTTAAAAACAGAGAGAAAAGGTCTGTCCAATGTCCAAAGGCTAATGATTTCACTTTTTGGAAGCTGCAACGGCAAAAACATGGTCTCCTCTAAGTTATGTCCTAAGTACACTCAGGGGCAAAATTGCACAAGATTGTTATGTGCAATCTCGTGCAAGCTCTTGTGCAATCTAGCGCTCAGATTAAGTGTTGTGAATGACTCTCAGCTTCAACCACATCACATTTTAGCTCAATATTTGTAAAGCTGATGGAATTTGAGTCATTTTTGTGTTTGCTAAAAAGTCACACACACACACACACACACACACAGTGTGGTGGTCACAGTCACAATGATGGTGGACAGCACTTTCCAATGCATCATTACCCAACATAATCCCATCCACTCTCTACACACACACACACACACACACACACACACACACACACAGAGAGAGAGGCAAAACCATGATCACCTGCCTTTCACCTTTCAGCAACAAACATTCATTACTAATGTTTAATCTGATGATCTGGAACAAAATGTACCTATATGATCATTTTACAATCAATTATCAACTAAATATTAAATAATACATATTAAACATGCACTGCATCATCATTTAAACTCAACATAAATGTTTCTGATTTGGTTTTGAAGCTGTATTCATCCTTTCCGCTTCATCGTGTTTCTGTTTAGTGATTCAGACTCAAATCCAAATTAACAGTCAGAAAACTCAAATTAGACTTAAATGAAGTGAAAGCACACATTACTGTCATCAAACACAGCAGGCATGAGCCTATCAGAGGCCAGGTCAGGGGAATGCACTTCCCAACATGTTGTTAACATGCCAACACAAAACCTTCACTACCTCCTGGTCTCCTTCTCTTCAAAAGCGACATGTTTTCAGTGCACTGACCGGTTATTTGGTGGATCAGTGAGCTTCCTCACACCACAGGGAGAGCAGGGAGGGCCTCGGGTGAGCCGCGGAGGCGGGAGGAAGGGCTGATCTGCATATTCAGAAATCCCTGGGTAATGCATAAATAATTCAAACAACTAAAGTTCTATTCAAGTCATTTTTCTGTCATAAAAATCTTATAAATATCTCATTTTAACTAACAGTCTTGTTTTGAATATTTACTCAACGCCCGCCTGCGAATCGTTCAAGCAAGACGGGAGCTAAATTTCAACTCTTCTTGTTGAAGAGCCTCCCAGAGGGAATGAACAGCATAGATGTTCTTTTGTTTGATGTTTCACAATGATGGTGGACGGCACTTTCCAATGCATCATTACCCAACATAATCCCCCTCTCTGCTCTACACACACACACACACTCACACAAACACACCACGTATTTGTCTGTTTCTGTCATTTTTTCCACCCATTTAACCAACATAGTTGTTAAATGGATGCGTTATATAGATTGTGAATTGCTCTTTTTTTGCTTGTTTTAACTAAATTTATGTCCACCAGATGGTTTCTGTTTATTCCAGCTCAGTAACGAGGCAAAGGGTTTATGAAAATGCAAATTAAGACCCAAAAAAATGAACTTAAACTGTGAATAATTTACTGAGATATTCATACTTAGTTCAGCTTTAACTTGATTTTAGTTCATTTTTAGATTTTGATTTAGTTCATATTTAATACGGCAGATAGGCTAAGTGTTTAGTTGAAACAAATTGATGTTCTTACGTAGACATGCACAGGTTTAAAGACGCTAGCTTCTCATTAACTGTCCCCAAAAACACCATCAGTCACTTTTGCAAATCTTCCAGTAAATAATAAAACTTGATCACCAGTGTCTGTTTATGTTTATACACTAGTAGGGGGGGGGGTAAAAGAAAAAGAGAGAGCAAAAGGTGTCTGACTGTAAACTCCTGCATTGTTTCCGTGGAAACGAGCGCTGTGAATTGAATGCACCCTGACACGAATTTTCTGACGGTCAACGGACTTTGACTCCAAAAGCCACTCGTGCAGCAACACACAAAATGAGACCTGAAAACAAACGAAAGGAACGCTCACTCTTATTTTGATCACTCTTATTTTGATCACTCTTTTTGTGTGTTTTTTATATCTGAGTGCATTTAGAGCATCAGTAATGTAACATTAATCTACCATAGAACCCCTTCCAGCAGGCTGCATCATGACAACACTTTATGCGCACACACACATTGACTCCACATATACCTACTAAAGTATTCAGAGTGAAAATACTATTAGATTTTTATTCTCTGAGTGTTTATTGGTATTCTACATTCATTCATGCAGAGTGAAATAAAGTTCAGCAGCCTGCATAGCATAGTTTTTATTGATTGTGTTTTGTAAGTCTCTTTCTGTGCATGTGTTTGTGTGTTTATCATCATCAAGGCTAAAATATGGTCCCAGATCTGATGTAGGAGTGTGTTATGTTGGATTTCAACAACAGGTTAGATGTTTATCTGTGTGTTTATGATCGTTGTCAACAGAACTGCATCATAACTGTGCAAATTCACCCAGTCGTGTTATCATACTACTTCTATTTATCACACTGGGGATGGTATTTTCTGCAGAGTGCTGGATCTGTGGGCCTGCAGGAACCTTCTGTAACTCCTGGTTCAGATATTTATCTGTGGCTGATGCGTCACCTGCAGCCAGTGTTACAGTGTCCTATACAGTCACATAGATTACACTGAGATCATGGAGTAAAACAGGTTTGTAGCAATGGTCAAACCACTGATCTAAATATATTTACTAAACAATATAATGCAGAAGTTAATAAAAGAAGTACTTCTGTGTGGCTGGTTTCAGTTTCAGTTTCAAACCCCACACACACACACACACACACACACACACACACACACACACCATGTAAATGATACGTTTTGACTTTTCTTGATTCACACATTTCTTCTATTCAAGAGGACATTTTTATTTTTCTAAGAATTAAGTTGTAACCAGGAATTTGATGTTTGACAAACACCATGATTATGTGCAGGGGGAAGTAGTAATAAGAGCAGAACGGACTCCAGTTCTAAAAATACAACATGGCAGCGCCTGGAAATGAGATATCGCAGCTTTATGTTAGAACAACAAAATAAGGCAGAGCGTGGTCTATTTATAAGCATGCCTCTGGGTTAAACGTATATGTTTTTATGTAATAATATCAGTTACCACTGGGGTCAAAAGATCATATGATTTTAGCACATGATTTCGTTTACTTTTGATCAACTAAAAATAAGAACTAAGTCAAACTGTATGCATAAAATAAATATAAATGTATTAGATATATGTTTTTACTTTTCCATGTTGTGTGTACATAATTAAAATAAGCCAAGTCTATTAACAGCTCCCTTTAATTAACAGCTGTTTTAAATAAGGCAGGGAAACATAACACCTATACAAGCCGTTAACTCATTTAAAGGGATAGTTCGGATCATTTTTAGAAAGTGTTTTGAATATTAAAATTATTTTTTATTCATGGCTTTTGAACTGCTTCAGTGTGAAGAGATTAGAGTTTAATTAGGTTTCAATTAACACTTTATTTACATAGATATAAAGTTATTTGCAGCATGAAGCTGCTAGCTGTACTGGGGTTCATTTAACAGGAATATTAGAATGTTTCAGCCAGAATACAGTGTGATGCAACTTTTATGAAAGTGCAACAGTTTAATTAGAATTAAGATTATGAAAAGACAGCAGAAATCCACTTTGGTCTTATTTAAAATAAAGAACCATCCACAAAAGATATTTATTGTTCCTATCTTTTTCCACAGAAACCCATTGAGAGGACCTAATCTATCCCTTAGATTTATTCTCCTGTCTGTTTCCCACAACACGTTAGCCTTTAGGCTACGGATTTATCAATGTGGTTGTGATTAATCACATCAAATCTGTTTTGCTTCCTGAAGGCATATTTATTCTAAAATCAGCCCTAATGTGAATGTGAAGGTTACTGGCATGTAAAATGTTCTGTCAATTCTTCATGTGCAGCACCTCCAAAGAACATCTCAGCAGAGAATAAAGGGTTTATTCATTAAAAATTCATGGCACTAACTATTCATTTTCCCCTCCCTCGTTCAAATGTAATTCTCTCTTTTATGCAAATATGATCTTCCATGCTATCACTCTGTCGAGTGCCGCCTCATTAATACTTGATGTGACTTGGGTATAACGATGCACGGTGACAGTGAGCATGCTGTGTGCGTACGTATGTTACAGTTTGTGTATGTGATGGGTTTTTTTATGCAGGTGTGGGTACATTCAAGGTAAGTAAAATAAAAAATAAAAAGGAGAGAGCACTTATGGCAGTTATGATTTAAAAATGCAAACTGTTGATTTGGGATGCGCCACCAGAGGCCAGTAAGCAACAGGGTAATGGGGATGTGATTTGTGCAAACGTGCATGCAAATTTATGAGCGTTCGCAACACCGGACATTAAAAATGAACTGGAAGGCCATTACTGCTACATAATGCAGTCATCGATCACGAATTACCAGGCTGCTTTTCATGATCTGAATGAACTGCGGCGTAAGTTTTAACCTCTCAGCGTTCCCATGGAATCATTTTCATTTCCAATTCAATATCATAGATGAATGATTTATTAGATGTTGTCAGAAGGCTGTAATCCTCAGATCAAACTCCTTCCCACATTAGTGTTATTGTAACTGTGTTTGACTTTATGATGCTCTGTTGAAATCAGAGCAATAAAAATGTCTTTTATTTTTCAACTTAACAACAAATCTGGTTAGAGCAGGCGTCATTTCACAATTTACAGCCCACTGTGTATTTAAATGCATTTCTGTTATGGATTACAATCGTTGATGCTTATTAAATTAAAGCATGCAGAGCTGTGAAAAAGTTAGTCAACTCCTGTAAAATGTTCGTGATAACTTGTAATAAATCACTGTGAAGGAATTTGGTTCCACTGTTCCTTCAATTCAGCCACATTGGAGGGTTTTCCAGAATGAGCATCTTCTTATAAGGTCAAAGGTTAAACATTGTCCGACAGGGTTTTCTGGTAGAGAGAGCAGAATTGTGCAGAAATATGTTTTGCATGGTGTGGAAATTTTAGCAAAGAAGCAAATTAAAGTTAGGTCATTGGGCAATTTATGACAAGTGGTTCTCATTTCATGGTCATCTTCTGGAATGTGACCAAAAAGATGAATAGGGAAAAAAACAGCCAAGGTTCAAAAACAAACAAAAAACTTCTTAAAAGATTGTTAGTAAGTCGGATCCATTGGAAGTCAAGCATATAAAGCAACTGACATGGTTTAAAATTTTTGTAACTTATTATAAAAATGTTAAATTTATACTTGTTTTCCCTATTTGGGAAACCCTGTTTTAATTTATTAATAATTTCTTTAATTTGGAATGTTTTAACACCTGTTTGCACAAAAACTAAGTTTTCTCCATAAGTTTCTGAGATCTGACTAATCCCAGTTAAAGCAAATTAAACACTAAACACAAGCATGAGTCTCCAGAGAATAAATACCATCCATCCATCCATTTTCTGTAGCCGCTTATTCCTCCACAGAGGGTCGCGGGGCAGCTGGTGCCTATCTCCAGCGGTCAAGGGGCGAGAGGCGGGGGACACCCCGGACGGGTCGCCAGTCCATCGCAGGGCCACACAGAGACGAACGAGACAAACAACCACACACCCACTCACACCTAAGGACAATTTACCAGCCCAATTAGCCTGACAGTCATGTCTTTGGACTGTGGGAGGAAACCGGAGTACCCGGAGGAAACCCACGCATGCACGGGGAGAACATGCAGAATAAATACCATTTACCTGAAAACTGTTTTAAATAATATATACTCTTTTCAATAACATTTGCACATGGCTCTTTACATTTATATCTCTATTCATACTCTAAAGCTGTCATGTTCTGCCCCCCTTGTGCTCAGTCTTGCCTGTCTGTTCCCCTGTGTTTTCCTTGATCCTCCTCCTGTGTCCAGCACTAATCCTCCACAGGTGTGTCTCATCTCCCTAATCACCTCCCTCCCTATATATGCTGTTTTTTTCAGTCACTTCCTGTTTTCTACCCAGCTCCTCTCTGAGTTCTGTTCCATGCTGCTACAATAAAAGCTGTTTTTGAGATAACCTCGACTGTTCCTGCCTCCCTTCACCTGCACTTGGGTCCTGCATTTACCCCGACCATCAAATGAGATCCAACAGCTGTTCTCTGGTTGAGTGAATTATTTTCTGATTTATGAAATGAGGAAGAGGTATTAAATGTGGTTTCATGTGTCATCCGTCTATTTCACCTGAAGCTGTTTGATTCTGGACTCCTTCCATGAACACGCGTTCATTTTCACCTTTATAGGTTGATTTAGTAAAAGCAATTTATTTTCTGCTTTTTGTAGGCTGATTTCTGAACATTAGCTGCATATTTAAACCTAAAACTGACTCACATATGCTTCTGATAAATCCCTTTTCATTGACGTCCCTCCTCCTCCTCCTCCTCTCCATCTCTTCATCCACAGCGTTGATGTGAAATCTATATTGAGTCTATCTCCCATGAACAGATGACTCCATGTGCCCTGTCACAGTGTTGACTCTTCATATTTTCCAACAGATCCTTTTTCATTATGTTTACTCAGTTCCTCCTCGGTGCACTTGTCTGTGAAAATCTTCCCGGTGCCGCACTCTCACCTTTTTACACACATGAACAAACTTTGCATGCCGCACACGTAAGCACACGCGAACACGCATGCACACAAAGTAGGTCACCTTGATGTGTGAATCTGGTGCATCCATGTTTGTGTGTTTATGCACTCCTGTGGGGGGTTTTGGAGGGGTTGCCCTCCTCGTTTTCCCCTCACGGCTCCAGACAAGAGTTGAGTCATTAAACCGGCTGCAGCTCACTTATAGCTCAAAATTGAATTTTAAGACCTGAAATCAAGTCGAGTCATGTTTAAATCAGTAAGGCTAAATCACATGAGCATTCCACGGATAATTACATCACAAAGGACTGAGATGTGTCAATAAATCTACTGCTGGAGGGGCTTGTGTCCAAAAAAATCTCTACAATAATAAACAAAGCACATGAAGCGTCGCTATCTTCGGTTGATAAATGAACAACCATGAACCGTTTGAGCAAAACCGAGGAGTCCTTCAGCCTGAAAATCCTTGAACACCACAGGGAGAGATGAGACGAGCATTTACGCTCACTCTGGCCCTCTCCGACGCTCTCGCGGGCAAAACTTTTAATGGCTTTATCAGGTCAGCTGCATCTTAGAGCGCTGTCCCTCTTTAACCTACAGCTAGCAGAAACACCAGACTGATTTAATTAATGCTTAATAATTCATTAACTGATGTGCCTCTGTGACAAACCACATGATGATGTAGTGTATATCCACTTCACTGGTTGGAACAAGGTTAATTTCCTCCTCTAACTTCACAGTCTTCACCATCCTTTTGTCTCCCTGCTTTGTGAGTTCTCCTGCACTCTGGCAGTGGGATGACTCACACGGATTAACAAAGACACACACACACACACACACACACACACACAGCTGAACTCTGTTTTCAGAAAACAACTGGCACCACACAATCACAAGATACTACTTAAATCTCATCTAATTAGTTCCCATTTAGAAGTGAGCTCTGACATTTAGCTTCCTGATTAACTGAGAAGGTTCTGAAAACAGAATAATAGGATGATAAAGCCTCGTGTTTCGCAGCAAATTGCTACTTTACTGTAGATTCCTAATGGAATCACACATTAAACGATGCCCTGTCACAGTTGTTGCATTTCCTAAAAATGTTTTTGTATTCAAAGCCTTTTCAGTTCTTAGTATTTTTACATTCGGGTCTTTTTTTCCATTGTATTTATTAGGATTTTTATGTTTTTTGGTCGTCATGACTATGATTTTTTTTTTAACACCTGTAATAAATCTGTGATAATCACCAGGTAATTCAGCAAACTCACTGGCCACTTTATCAGGTACACATTGGTACTGGGTTGGACTCAATAAGGTGTTGGGAACATTTCTCAGTTCATATTGACATGATGGCATCACACAGTAACTGCAGATCTGACAGCTCACCCATGATGTGACTGTCCTGTTCCACTACATCCAAAAAGGGTCTGGGCTGGTGACTGTGGAGGCCGTTAGAGTCCAGTGAACTCGTCATGTTCAAGAAACCTGTTAGAGATGGTCTGATCTTTGTGACATGGAGCATTATCCTGCTGCAATCAGAAGATGGTCATAAAGGGATGAAACTCCTCAGGTACACTGTAAAAAGAAAACAGGAGGTCTAACTTTGAAAAATTGCTTCAATTTGTTACAAGTAATTAAATCGGGTTGATCCAAGTTAATGTATTAAGTTTATTGTAAGCAAACTTAATAAATGAACTTGGAAAAATCTTAGTTTAAATTCTTTTAACAAACTAAAGCCATTTTTAAAAGTCCGACTCCTGTTTTCTTTTTACAGTGTAGACTGTGGAGTTTTAAACCATGCTCATTGAAGCTAAGGAGCCCAAAGTGGACCAAAAAATCGAATGTCCCCTACACCCAACTGCTACTCAATGGATACTTTCTCTTTTCTGTAAACTGTAGAGTTGGTTGTGGATAAAAATCTTAATCATCTGTTTCTGAAATCCTCAGCTCAACAACCATGCCCCGTTCAGTCACTCAAATGTTCCTTCTTCTCCGCTCTGATGCTCAATTTGAACTTCAGTAAAGGCCGGTTCACACGGCAGGATTTTCAAATTGTCGGCCGATTTTAAATCATAAGAGACCACACGCGTGGAGAGAAAATTTCCTTTAAAAATCGCGGACACTGATCGTCCTGATCAGTGTGTGGTGGGATCACACACAAACCGATTGTACACACAAACATTCCCAAAGCAGACGTGAAATCTTGCAGAACTTCACGAGATCAAACGTGACTTTGGAGTAAACAATGAAAACAACGGGAGGTGTTTTGGGCATGTCCTGCCGGCAGGAGGCCCCCGGTCGACGAGGACAATCTGGAGGAAATACATCTGCAGGTTGACCAGGGAACGCCTGGGCGTCCCAGCTGAGGAGCTGGCGGACTTGGCCGAGGAGAGGATGGTCTGGGATGCCCGGCTGCCCCCGTGACCCGGATAAGGGGCGGAAGGTGAGATGAGGACAATGAACTTGTGACGGATTAAAAAATCCGAGCAGCTGTTTTGATGAGATTCGTTTCGCTCCACACAGCGGAGTCCGTCAACTCGCTCTCTGATTGGCTACACATCGATCTCCGCAGGCAGATTCTCGGGGGTCACCACACACGCTGCGATGTCGGGTCTAGACAATCCAACATGTTCAATTTCACAGATTTGTGATCGGAGCGGTTCTGACGGCGTTCTGAGCGGACCAGAGCACTCTTAACCCACCACACACGAGAGGATGATCTCATGAGATTATCTTTAACCATCAGGCGCCTCTTTAAGATTATCGGAAGAGGAGAATCGGGGCAAAAATCGGGTTAAAAATCCTGCCGCGTGAACTGGCCTTAAGTCATTTTCACCACCAAAAACTGATCAGGTGCAGTTAATAAAGTGGCATTGACTATAGTCCTCAGTTTCTCAGTCTCCTGTTCTGTTGCCTCTTCCTGCCAACTCAACCCCTGTGATTCTTTATCATGTTTTTAAATCAGGCTCTAATCAACACTTTCTCTTCATTTTGCCACTCAGAGGAGGGAAGTGTTTGTCTTGGAATGAAAACCTAAACCCAGACTCAGCTGTAGCAGCCTGATGCGCTGGACCACTTCCACACAGACTCACACGCATGTAGTAGGCAGCGTTTGGCTCAACCCCCCCTCGAATGACTGCTGTGAAAGGGAAACGGTGATGACGACAGCGCGTAAATCGGCTGCTGGAGACAGGAGATGCTCCGGTTCCGCTGTTTGAGCGGTGAACACAAGTGCCTGCCAGCTCCACAACCAGGGAACCACAGCGCGCTACTGGGATGCGCTTTTTAAAATAAACTCTCTCGTCTTTCTGATTCCTAATGACGTGCAGAATTTGGAGCAACTTTCCCAGCAGCTGAGCCCGATTTGATCACAAGTGGCAAAAAGACGTAGAGCTCCATTTAGCGGGAATGTCCGCGACGCACCACGGCTCCCCTGCGCCCAACCAGAGCGATCTGTACACGGACGGCTCTGACACCACAGAGCGCTCAGACATGGAGCGGCAGATCCGCCTCCTGCTTTTCGGCTTGTGCGTAACCATCGCCGCCGCGACCTTAGTCGGAGGAGTGTACTCGCTGCTGTCTCTCCTCCGGATGAGGAGGAAAACGTCCCTGTGCGTGATCGTGGCTTCCATGTCGGTGGACGACCTGCTGAGCGTGGTGCCCCTCTCCCTCTTCATGCTCCTCCAGTGGGAGACGCGCGCAGGTGAGGGGTCGGGCCTCCTGTGCACTTTGTCTGGACTTCTGTACGTGTTCCAGGGAGTCTCCAGCAACATGAAGGCTTGCCTGATAGCAGCCTACACTTTTTATGTCACCAAGAGGTTCGGGGTGCTGCAGTCCGTCCGCCGGCCCCTCGGGGTGATGTGGGCAGTCGGCGGCGTGTGGGCGGTGAGCCTGGCCGTCAGTGTGCTGCCTCTGTGCGGATGGGGCAGCTTTACGCCCGCCTCTCTCGGCTGCTTCCCAGAAAGCGACAGCTTCTACGTCCTGCTGCTCTTCTCGCTGTATTTCCTGTGTTTCTGCGGACTGCTGGCTTTCTTCATCCCCCTCACCTACCAGCTGCTGTGCTCCAGAGAGCCCCAGAGGACTCTGCTGTACCCGAGCTACCTGGACATGTCCAGGAGCGGCTCCGCGCCTCTCTGCGACCTCCAGTCGTTTTCCCGGGACAGCCTGGACAAAAGTTTGGGCGCGTACAACGAGCTGAGCCCGAGCTCGTGCGGGACGGGGGTCCGGGAGAAGGACGACAGCTGTCGGTCTCCGGTGTCCGCTGGTGGACAGAGGACGGCCGCTGTGGGAGACACGCCGGTGGTGTTCGCACAGAAGCGCTTCTCCATGATTCTGGCGGTGGTTCGGGTCGTTTTATGGATGCCAATAATGGTAAGCAGCCTGGTGGCACAAAGCCAAACGCTACAATGATAAATAGGTTATAAAAAATAGATCCAAATCATGGTTTAAAGGTGTCGTTTTGTCCAAATGAGACATGAAATTCATCACAGTGAAAACCCAGAGTTGATTCACCTCATTTTAAAGTTTTCCCCCCAAAACTGAACCTTAAAGTAATCCTCAGCTTTTGTTCGAGTCCCCCTGGAACTATTTGGCTCCTTTTCTACCCAGAATGAAGGGCTTTGTGGATCTGTGCACATCTAAACAGCTTAACAGAAAGAAAACAGAGAAAAACACATAAAAAACAAACCAAACATTCAACATAATGAAAGATTAAATGAAATAAACACGTTTCATTTGTATTTATTTATTATTTTAGAGCATAGTGGTGATGTTACAAAGTGTTTTGGTTTCTTTTAAAGACTAAATTGAAACCGAATGATACGGCTAGGTGGAAAATGAATAAATGAATGGATGACTGAAAGACTCTTTTCTCATTAAGACGCCTTTTATGTCCCTTGATGCGAGTTTGGGAGCCACTACAGTATTAGAGGTGACATTTTAAAGACCTCTTTCTTTTTTCTTTCTTTATAAATTTGTTAAACACCGATATATAAAAACAACCTATTAATAATGCAACACTAATGTTTCATCAAATTAGCATTCCCTAAAGGACTTGAGAATAGTAGTTTGCAGGTTTTAATGAACACCTCAGGGCAGCGTTCATTAGGGTGCATTGTGACATAACACACACACACACACACACACACTGATGCTTGATTATGCTGAGAAAATAAAGTAATAAACTTGGGGTGATAAATGTTGCACAGTGTTGAACTAAGAACATGCATTCCTCTAAACAATCCTGTGGAATCAGATTCATTTGTTTGGAAATAAAAAGATTTGTAACATCAGTCTCAGCTGGATGTTGTATTGGCTCAGATGCTGCCAATTTATGAAGTTCCCACCTGGATTTAACTCAGTGAAGAGCCTCCCATTGGAAACACAGAGCAGTAATTAATATGGCAGAACAAAAAAAAAAAGTTATTTAACCCAAAAAGATGCATTTTTATTAACATTTTGTGGAAGAGGAAACGATATAATTATGTTTTCAGAAAGGCTCTATTTTAGGGTTGCATCGAGTAAACAAACTGAAAGGATTTCTGTAAAAGAATGTTAGCAAACCAATCTGATTATTTAAACCTGAAAAGGTGAAGATGAAATGTGAAAAAAAAATCTTTGTGAAGTGACAAAACTAATGGTATTACTGAGCTGTAAGAACATTTTCAAACAGAACTCAAGGTGTTGAGACTAAACAGCTGTGTCATTTTCAGAAAAGCATTTATCGTTTTCTTTAAAAAAAATGTCTCTGACTCAGTGAAGGAATGTTAGTCCACGGCTGGATAAACAGATGCACACATGCCCGTCATACCAGCCTGTGGTGGCAGTATTATGATATGGGACTGCTTCAGTTAGCTGGGCCAATTTTCAGCCATATGTTCCTCCACAAAAAGCACATGTACCCCTAAAATAACTATTTTAAAACATGTTTTGCAAGAATAACAGCAAATTTATAAGGTTTTATGTATCATTAAGTATAATTCAGGCTTTTATTTTGAAGGAAATGTTGCACATCACTATTTTCAATACAAGATCTTGGAGAAAAACTAGTGTAGCTGTGGATTAAAACAATAAAACAGGAAATGCAAGAGGTTCAACAAAATATATGACTGAAATTGGATTCTAACACAAAACAAAATCTAAATGAAAGAAACCCTTCTTGCAAAGGTTCTGTGTAATTTTTCCTTCTCATTCACATGTCTTCTTGCTTCTTCCTCATGCATTTTGAATAGCCGACTCCCCGGGTGAATTAATTTCCTCTTCCCTTTCGCTCACAGACGTTGGTCCTCATACGGCATGCAGTAAATGCACGCAGCTCCTCCCTGGAGACCCTGAGCTTCTTCCTCACTCTGCTTGCACCTGCGGTCACTCCTCTGTTTGTGCTGTCTGAGCGCTGGATCCACATGCCGTGCGGCTGCTTCATTAACTGCAAACAGGATCCAACACAGGAACCTTCAGGTAGAAATACACAAGTCAGGTGTGATAAAACCTAACGCATGTTTATCCGGGAGGAAACGAGCTTTATTTGATGGCCTGTGGGTATAATGAAATTAAAAACTATCTGTCTTATTTGCAGTGATGAAAAGAAAGTTTGAGTTCAACCTTTCCTTCCAACAAGGCTTCGGAGTCTACAAGTTATCACACGCCACCAAGTCTCACAGCAGCCCTCCTATAGAGAAGCCCACTTATCACAGCCTTTTCAACTGTGACTTCTCAAACCCCCGCCTTGACGCTCTGGAAAGTGGCGGCCTCTCCAGGCTTAGTCCCAGCTTTGATTTCAGCACCTCTCTCCAAGTGGACAGCTCCTCTCATGCAGGCTTTGTTTTAGAGGCCAGTGGAGGGGAGGCGCTGGCCGATTGTCCCCCGCTTCCCAACGAGAACCACAAGGATGACAAGGAGTTCCACTGCATCCCGTCGCTGCCTCCCCACCACCGGGAAAAGGAGCACAGCCTCAACGACTCATCGTCGGTGTTTGAAGGGCCGGAGAGGAGGCTGTCGCACGAGGAGTGTCGGAAAATCGAGCTGACAGACTGGGAGTGGTGCAGGAGTAAATCAGAGAGGACACCCAGACAGGTATGGCACCGTGCAGAGTAGCTGCTGCGTTCGAGTGATCTTTAAGCGTTAATTAGGCCATTTGTTTGTGTCGTTTGGTGTTTTATGGCTGGTGTTAATTGATTTTTATACACACAGTGTCTATTGTTTCTCTATCTAACAGCATATGGTCAATTCTAAGACTAGAAAATGAACATATATAATCTGTCTCTTTCTAGCTTAAATAATAATCTGTCTTTTTCAGATGACTTGTAACAAACAGTATCCATAGTGAGACTTTCTGTTGTTGGTCTGTTTCTGTTTTTCTCCCAGCTTCCCCCTAACACCTCTTTAAAATTTAAATGAGAGTGGATGTCATGCATGTGATTAAGATAAAACTGTCACCCTGTTTTCTTTCCGTTTTATTTATATACGCTGAGCTCCGTCACACTCTAACTAATGGAGCAATTGATCAGAATGCTATCAGATGAACAGCTTCAAGTCAAAAATACATTCAGTAGTTCTTCAAAAAGCCGAACACCACCCCAGGTTTAGCGGGATTCATTGATTCGGTCTGCCAGCGTGAGGAGTAAAAATAACAAGATTACTAATGAAAGTTTGCTCCCTTATATGTGTTTATGACTGCGTCTTCTCAAACTTTTTAATGAAAGAAACATACAAAAAGAATAACCAGGCTAATTTTTGATTCATGTGTTGGTAGAAGTTCATGGAGGAAGAGCGTACTTATGCAGTATGTACTAGTACATAATTCATCTTTATCTGTCCGACTGCACCCAGTGTTGGGCTCAAATACATGACTATCAAGTTGTTTAAAAAACTTCACAGACCTGGACATAAATTGCAGTAAAAAAAGCATTTACCAAATGTAAAATGTAAAAAGTGTAAAAGGTTCATGCTACAGTGATAATATATCATGAAAGTAGGGCGTTTCAGTAGAAAGATGCAGAGGTGATTTCCTCATCTCAAAGAATTTATTAAAACAAAAGCCAACAAGAGTGGTGGAGATACAAAACCTGTCAATGTCTCAGTAACTTGTCATGTTGAGCATCATTTACAGCTTGACTAATGTAAATTTCCTTCATTTGTTTAATGCATTTCTAAGTCATGGACTAGAAAACGTTTTACATTACAGTCATTCACACGCTGATGACAGGAAGCTACATTGTAGCCACAGAAGAATCAGAATCAGCTTTATTTGTCATTGAACCAGCGTCCTGGTACAGCGAGATGCATTTCAGTACAACCTGACCAAGATTAGGACACATTACAGGAACAGGTAGACCCCACCCGAGGGTGCATCCTTTTGATGCAGAGGGGAATAGATCGTAAACAAGAGGGAAGTTGTGTAAGGATTAAAAAAAATTTGTCTCATTTCTCTGCCCTCCTTAAGGGAGTTCAGGGACTTTACGCAGGTAAAAACTGCCTCACTACATTCAGAGCAGACAGTCACAACGTTGTCACACATGATGTGGTTAGGGCGAGCGTGGGAGCTCCGAGCAACCCCGCGAAGCCGCAGCTAGTGCGCAGCCTGCAGCAAGGTTACGCTGGAGAGGAAGGAGCGTTTAGGAACAAGAAGCAAGGCGACCATAGGCACCATCAGACCCTCTGATCCCCCTGCAGGCAATGTGGCAGAAGTGTTTTGCCCAAGGACACAACTACAAAGTGACCCAGCCAGAGTGGAGATTGAACAGACAACCCTAGCAAGTTGTGCAAAAAGTACTGAAACATTGAACAGTTGGACGTGGATTCAGATGTTTAGAGAAGGTCGCATTAAGGTCACCTGTAAAGGTCAGAGTGCATTTTAGGTTCATCCTGAAATCTCACCAGAAAGCCAAATATGCCCAACTTTAAATGTTTCAGATCAGGAAACAAATGTCAACGTAGACATGCTATTCAAAAAAACCTGGTGCCTTATGAAATCCTCATTGTTAAATCATGACTTAACTATGATAAACCACATTATTTGGAAAGCTGAGCTCAGTTCCACTAACCACACTCAGGCCTGCCAGACCTGTAGAATTAAGAAATCATTCAACAGAAGCTGTCTGACAAAAAGAATTATGAGAAAAGACCTCAAAAAGCAGCACATAATGCTCTGTTCTAAAGAAATTCAAGAACGAAAGAACCCAGAACAACAGCTAAAGCCTTGTAGGCCTCATGTAGTTCAGGTAAGGGTCAGAGGTTATGATTCAGCAATAAGAAAGAGATGGGGGGGAATTCCAAAGACTTTATTAAATATATTCTGTGTAAATTAGCATTTTGCATTTACTCGGGTTATCTTTGTCTGATTTGTTTGCTGATCTAAAAAATCTGAGTGCGACAGTTAGGCAAAACCAGAAGAAACACTGTATGTGGATTTTTACTATTTCTCAGCACTCTACACAGTGAAACTTGAGACAGTTTTCTTAAGGCGCATGGGCCCAGGACTTCTTTGAATTCCCATCTTCTCTTCTTGTTGGCACCATTTGTGCTTCTAACAGCTGAAGCTTTATTCTCTGTTTTGCGAGACCCAAATGACTTGTTAAACAAGGACAGAGCAGCAAAGACAACATGATGAATGTATCTCAGCGTTCAAAGGAACAGAAACAGACGAGGGATCAGTCTCACTCTGCTCCTGAAACGGAGCAGCAGCCTCAGCCGTAACCTTTGAAACCGACTCGTAACTTTTAGAAAAATAACACCATGCATCTGTGTTTGGACCCACGGAATCTTTTCTGGCACTGAAACAGATGTGAAAACAAGCAAATTCACAGGCACACAAAGAAAACCCTCACAAACACAATGTTTCCTCCTTCTCCTTTCTTCTGTCTCCATTCCATTTACAAGTTTGAAATGTTTTGGTTTGAAAATCACCAGAGGGGTGAAAAATCCATGGAGCATGCATCTACAGCTTGGCTTTGGCACTCACTCTGCATCATGTACAAGTCTGAGATGCTCACTGTTGATGTGCGTGTGCGTTTGTGTGTGTGTGTGTGTGTGTGTGTGTTTGTCCTACTTCTGAACATCTTAGTTAAAAGTCTGAGTTATACGTCTCCTCAGGGCTTATTCATTGATTGGAGTCTGCAGATGTGGAAGCACACGTCCTGTATGTGCATGCATAAATGTAACGCATTTGCAAAAAGATAAAGATAACTGCTCCAAAAATACAGTCAGAGGGAACATGAAGATTTAAAAAAACAGCCCATCTGACCAAGCACGACACAGTTTGTGGTAATGCTTCTCCTGGTTGTGTTTTGTTCCTTGTTAGCAGACTAGATGTCATTACCCAGCATCCTTTCCCCTTACTGCCAGAGCCTCTGGCCTTCAGCATCCGAAGGGAGAGTTGGAATTACAGCTTAAAGACGTGTTTACCCTTTCTGTGACATTCTACTCTGTTAGCAAGCACGAAGCTCGGGGTGCCCTCACAAGCCCTGTTCCCCGAGGGGAGGTGAAGATCTAATGTGCAATCGGCACTGAAACCCCTTCCTCTCTTTGGAGAATGTATCCAGAGCGCTACAATGAAAAGGTTCAATAGGGCCTGAATGTATGTAATGTATGAAATATTGATTTAGAACATAAAAATAGTACAGCTAGAGTAAATAATGCAACTGGATTTAGAGATAACATTTTTCTCAGCAAAGTGGGAAAGATTGTTGATGAACAGAAACATTTTTGTGACTCTTTGCACATTTTAGCAGATTCCTTTAATGTTTGTTGAAAAGTTGTGTGCAGATTGGCTGGACTTATCGCCGTGAAAAGCTGGATAAAATGTAATCAAGTATTAAGCTTTGACAAATAATATTTGTATTGCTCAAACTACACCAGTGTCTACAAAAAGATGTAAACTGTGACATTAAAGTTACTAGAAAACACTGGATTGGACCAGTGTTAATTTTGGCGTGAAATTTTAATTTAGTTTTAGTCTTAGTCTTTTGACTAAAATTCTTTTTCATTTTAGTCTAGTTTTAGTCGTCCAATTCGTTTTAGTTTTAGTCTAATTTTAGTCGACTAAAATTCTGAACTATTTTAGTCGACTAAAATAGTTCAGAATTTTAGTCGACTAAATATAAAATAGGCATATTTGACGTATATTAATATATTTTCCTCTGGTGCGTTTATTTTACATTTCTTTAAAGGAATTGGGGTAACACTTTACTTTTATTAACATTAGTGCATTATTAAGTATTAATAAACAAATGGGCCCTTTATCAACGTTCCCAATATTGTTAATGACCCCAATTATAAGACACACCCCTTTCCAAGACTAATCTTCAGAAAAAAAAAAACTAAATTCACTTTTAAAATAAACTATTTTTGTTGAAAATTTGAGGAACTAGTTTAAATATCTTATTTAGAGACCTTTAATATTTTCTTATTAATTCAATCACAAAGATCTGTAATTCATATTCTACTGTGTGTTGAGTTCTGTCAGGAAAGACACTAGAGATCTGAGCAAAAAAAATACCATAATAATGTAAACTGTCAGAACTTTGCTCATGACATGTCAGATCAAAAGTCTGCAGGCTTTAACTCACAGAGTCTGATCAGCTGTTCTCACGCTGCGGTCCGTCTCCTCACACAGAACATGATCTCCACAACGCTCCGTCTTCAGTCATTTCACTCCATAACTCCATATTTCCTGTCTCCCTGACAGCTGTTTGAAGCCTCTGCTGCATTCATCACTATTATCTTAAAATTAGCGTCATAACTCTGCCTCCGTTCTGTTAATTTGACCCACTTTTAATAAAGTCTGTTCCTGTCGGAGTCTGCTCTGTTGTTTACAAACGCTGGCGCGTCCCGACAAGGCGGACTCTGATTGGTTCCTTTCTCATCTACTTCCGCCTGCTCCGATTGCTGATTGGTTTTTTGGTATGTTCGTCAAATTTTTCCCGTTTTCTGATTGGATTTCGTCACTGTCAATTCTCGTCTCGTCTTTCGTTCCTGACGAAAATGTCCGCCGATTTAGTCTTCATCTTCGTCTTTTTCCGTTTTATATTTTTGAATTTCGTTTAGTTTTCGTTCAGTAAAATATATTCGTGACGAAATAAATAACGAAAATATTTCGTCTACGAAATTAACACTGGATTGGACATAATCTCAGAAACCAAATGTGTATCCATCCATTCCTGTCATAAACATCCTGCAATTTATTTAAATGAAACGGATGAAATTGTAATTAACACAGAAAATAATTATATTTTTGGCCATTTATAATCTTGTTAGTCTGTGTTAATGACAATCCAACAAGAGAGAAAGGTTTAAATGTTTTTTCAGGGTGAATAGGACCACAAACACTCACTGACCTTTACTATATAAACAAACTTCTGAGCACCATTCATAAAACCTGACTAAAAGCTCAGGATGTCCTATAGAGGGAGCAGATATAAGGAACAACAGAGGCCCAAACACAGGACCTTGTGGGACACCACAGGTGAGGGAGGTGGAGGGTGACCTGTAAATCCAGCAAATCCAGGGAATATCATGCTTTTCTTTTACTAGGGCAAGCAGAAGAGACCTTTTTCATGTGTCCTATTTAAAAGATTTGCAAATCATTTTCTAAAATGATACGTTTTTGTCATGAAAATCCTGCTTGTTTAATGTATTGTTGAGAAGGTAAATACAAAAAAATTCACAATAAAAATTATAATTTGATTTTTTATATTTTCAACTTGGCTATTTTGGCTTGTATCACTACTCTAATGATATGAAGTGTGTAATACTCAAAAATGCAGGTCAGATAATGGAGGATCTGCATGTTTCAAACCCTTTAATAAAGACAGCTACTGAAACTTAATAAATAGTCAGAAACTTACAGGAATAGCAGTCAAATGAGTGAATGTAACTGAAGGACCTGACAGAGTCTAGATATGCAGGTAGAGGTGATTCCTGGATGCTACAGACGCTGTGATTAGTAGATGGAACACAGGTGTGTAATTAGCAGAGTGACCTGGGCACTGAAGCATACTCGAAAGCATAAGAACATTTCAGAGTCTAATTTCAGCTTTTACAGTCAAAAAGCATCACCCAAAACTCTCACAGTAACAATAAATGAATCCACACCAACAAACATGGAAGGTGATGTGGGTGTGCTCAGGTTTCCAGGTCAATTTTTCATTAAAAATGTCAACAAGTTTTATGATTTTTTTAAATTCATATGTTTTTTTAGGGGTTTTGTCCTGCTGGTAATTTCTTTTACAAATTTAAAGACGTACTTTGCAACTTTTTTTATATTTTTAAAACATTTTCCTTGAGCCAGTATGTACTAATATGACTCCACACGTTTTATGAAAAGTCACTTAGCCCCATCTGGTGTTTAGATCTGATATACCGTGTTTGCAACTTCTCATTCTCCGGTCCAGTGCCCGGAAGTCTCATAAAGTCACGTATCTCGCGAGGGTTAGACTAACCCAAAGTGGCTAGCTGTTATGCTAGCGCCGGAGTGTTTTTAGCTCATGATTCCTGATTTTTTTCAATTTCTCCCTTGTTTGAACACAGCTGATTTCTTTGAATGAATGATGAACTGCTCCTGTAGAAAGCAATGAAGGCTGAGGAGACATTTCAACAGTTAGATTTAGGTGTTCCTGAGCAGAAACAATGATGCTAACGTTTTTACGGTAGTGATTTAAAACAGACACCAGGGGGTGCCAAAACAAGCAAAACTGCATAGTGTCTTTGAAATATTAGTGTACATGTCCTTGTAAAACATTGACATTAGTGGAGGTAGTTTTGTTTTTTGATTAAACATCCCAGGAGTTTTTTTATTTATTTTTTTATATAAATCCATTTTTTTCTGTGTGGATAAACTGTTAGACTAAACACATGTCAGAAAAAAATTCCAAACCTTGACTGTGACCGGGCCCAGATGTACAGGTCCTTCTCAAAAAATTTGCATATTGTGATAAAGTTCATTATTTTCCGTAATGTACTGATAAACATTAGACTTTCATATATTTTAGATTCATTACACACAACTGAAGGTAGACACAGCTCATCAAAACCCAAAATTCCTATCTAAAATAATTAGCATATTTCATCCAACCAATAAAAGAAAAGTGTTTTTAAAACAAAAACAGTCAACCTTCAAATAATTATGTTCAGTTATGCACTCAATACTTGGTGGGGAATCTTTTTAAAGAAATGACTGCTTCAATGCGGCGTGGCATGGAGGCGATCAGCCTGTGGCACTGCTGAGGTGTTATGGAGGCCCAGGATTCTTCGATAGCGGCCTTAAGCTCATCCAGAGTGTTAGGTCTTTCGTCTCTCAACTTTCTCTTCACAATATCCCACAGGTTCTCTATGGGGTTCAGGTCAGGAGAGTACCACAGTAATACCATGGTCAGTAAACCATTTACCAGTGGTTTTGGCACTGTGAGCAGGTGCCAGGTCGTGCTGAAAAATTAAATCTTCATCTCCATAAAGCTTTTCAGCAGATGGAAGCATGAAGTGCTCCAAAATCTCCTGATAGCTAGCTGCATTGACCCTGCCCTTGATAAAACACAGTGGACCAACACCAGCAGCTGACATGGCGCCCAGACCATCACTGACTGTGATGGTCACTCTCCCCAGTCTTCCTCCAGACTCTGGCACCTTGATTTCTGAATGACATGCAAAATTTTCTTTCATCCGAAAAAAGTACTTTGGACCACTGAGCAACAGTCCAATGCTGTTTCTCTGTAGCCCAGGTCCGCCGCTTCTGCTGCTGTTTCTGGTTCAAAAGTGGCTTGACCTGGGGAATGCGGCACCTGTAGCTCATTTCCTGCACACGCCTGTGCATGGTTGCTCTGGATAGTTCTACTCCAGACTCAGTCCACTGCTTCCGCAGGTCCCCCAAGGTCTGGAATCGGTCCTTCTCCACAATCTTCCTCAGGGTCCGGTCACCTCTTCTCGTTGTGCAGCGTTTTCTGCCACACTTTTTCCTTCCCACAGGCTTCCCACTGAGGTGCCTTGACACAGCACTCTGGCTACAGCCTATTTGTTCAGAAATTTCTTTCTGTGTCTTACTCTCTTGCTTGAGGGTGTCAATGATGGCCTTCTGGACAGCAGTCAGGTCGGCAGTCTTAACCAGGATTGTGGTTTTGAGTAATGAACCTGGCTGGGAGTTTTTAAAAGCCTCAGGAATCTTTGGCAGGTGTTTTGAGTTAATTAGTTGATTCAGATGATTAGGTTCAGAGCTCGTTTAGAGGACCTTTTCATGATATGCTCATTTTTTGAGATAGGAATTTTGGGTTTTCATGAGCTGTATACCAAAATCATCAATATTAAAACAATAAAAGGGCTTGAACTACTTCAGTTGTGTGTAATGAATCTAAAATATATGAAAGTCTAATGTTTATCAGTACATTACAGAAAATAATGAACTTTATCACAATATGCTAATTTTTTGAGAAGGACATGTAGGTATGGGCAAGGGGGGGCATTGCCCCCCCCAAATTCCATGACTGCCCCCCCCCAAACGCGATTGCATGCAGAAATTCCAATGGATTCCAAAGGATCACTGATCATTAATGGATCATTAATGGATTAATTCTCTGATGCGCGCGCGGACCAGCTGACCCCCCCCCCATCTGTCAGCTGATCTCCTCTCTGATAGAGAAACCAGACTCATCTATTTCTGTCTAAGATAACATGTTGTTTAGGACTTTTATACGAGCTAATGCACGTTAATACTAACAGTGTTCAGTCAGGAGCGATCAGAACACCTTGATCGTCACGCCCTCCCCATCTCACCTGCTGCAGCTGTCGGCAGTGAGCGGCTCCGTCTGACCTGAGAGGTGATTAGAAGTCTTTTCACCATTTAATTTGTTTTTATATGATTAAACATTTTATTTAAGCATTGGATTGACATCTTGAGTTAAATGCTGTAGATTGAGCAGAAAAATGTTGCTACAAAATAAATAGAGATCAAAGTTTTTTGTCTTGTATTTTTCTTTTTGCTGATTCGAAGAATGATCAAATCTTTGACTGAAGTCCATGATCCGATCCAGTCCGTGAGTATTTTGCCCAGTACTACTGCGACACACACATAAAACAGCCTACAGCGACAGCTTCTTCGTCACATCTTCATCATCAACCTAACCCCCCCCCCCCCATGTGAGAACCAGACAAGAGCGCCAGGTTCTCCCTTGAGAACATGGGATGAAAAATTGTGTGCACCCCTGCTTATATAAGCCATAAAGAAATAAGAACAACAAATATACAAAAAAATAGATAGAAATACCATAAACAATAGAAAATGGATAAAGGATATATGGATAAAAATAAAAAATTAAGTATAAGACAAAAAAGAGAGGTTCAATATATAGATAAGATGGGAAAAAAATAAAGATTAAAAGTAATATAAAATACAAAAGGTAGCTTCAATGCAAATTCAGATAGATTTAAAAAAAGATAAATATAATCTAAAAGACAAAATAGAAAGGTTCAACAGATAAGAGATTAAAAAAAATAAAAGTAAAAAACAATCTAAAAGACAAAAGTAATGGTTAAATAGATAAGATTAAAAAAGTAAAAATAAAATAAAAATAGACAAACGAAATGACACAGAAAGAAAGAAAAACAAAAACCACTAAAAAGAACAATAACAAAAAAAACACAAAAAAGAACCATTAAACACACACACAAAAAACAAAACAAAAATATAACAAAAAATAAACAGATTACAGATAAGTGCAGCCTCAACAGGGCATCAGCCAGTGTCCTACTTGTGCTGGTCCCAAGCCCGGGTAAATGCAGAGGGTACGGATCAAATATGAAAATAAATCTATGGATAGAGGAACTGATATGATGATGATGGTGTAGTTTTCAATGCATTTAAGGGATTGGGGGGATGTGATGACCAAAAAATTCTTAGCATATCCAGACTGGCCCCCCCCTGATATTCTACCTGCCCCCCTTTGTGGGGCTGGCTAGATCCGGCCCTGACTGTGACCAAAAATATTTCTTGAATTTATCACAAATTGTGTTTTTAGAATGAAGACAATGCTATCTTAAAATCTCCAAAGTCACATCGTGCACATTTACATGAAACGAGTGAACAGAACTGCAGCTCCATTGTGCTTCCATCATTGGTGAGCATCATTCGATTTACTTGGAAGATTTGCTTTCAGCTCAACATTGTGTGCCTTCTCTCCATTATAAACACAATCATGAAGAGAGAGAGTGAGAGAGACTGGCATCCTCTTTGGTTCTGTTTTGCATTACCATCACAATCAGATAACTAACCACATTTAGCTAGCCTAAATAATTTATAGGTTTAATGAGACCTGCGACCGTCTCCCCCAGTGGTGCTCCTCCTGTCTCCCGGCGGTAATATGCCCCGTCTCACACACATTATCTCCACAGAGGCTCGCTTTTATTCACTGTGATTAAATTCTGCAAAAAGCCATAAAAATATGATGGAAAAACGTGAAAGTGAGTCATAGAAGCGAGTAATTAAAACAAGAGGAGGAAATTTGATTCATGTTTTTCAAATAAACTTAGTGAATGAATAATTCTTGTTCTAAACCTGAAGGTCTAACGTCTCGTTCCAGCGGCAGTGACGGGGCTCCTCATTCGTCTCCTTCCACTTCAGGAGCCTGATCCAGTCTCAGGTTAAACAGCAGGAACAAGGTGCCAAAGTGACCTTGTTGTTGATGTAATGTGTCAGACTCTTTTGTCCATGAGCTAAGATGGCGTTTTGATTTGTCATCGCAGGAGAAGCATCGGTGAGACATTTGTTTTGTTTTATGATGGCTCAGTTCCATTAGCTGTGCCAGTAATGTATGACAGTGATTAAAACCCAATTGAAGCTTCAATGTCAGTTCAGAGACAGTGAGGGAGTTTATAGGTGACTCATCCCTGTGTTAAACTTTTTGCATGTGCAGTCTGGTTCTGTGTTGGTGTCTTGGATTAGATATACTAGATGTTTCTTGTGTTCTGTGCTGCAGCTCTCCTGGTAGTAGCTGAAGGAATTACACTCAATAGAAACCGAGTGTTCGTGTAGGACAGGGGTCTGTAACCTGTGGCTCTGGAGCCATGTGCATCTTTTTGACATGAACTTTGATTTTATATATTTTTAAATTGACAATAAGAAACTGTTTCAACAGTTCTATGATCCCAATTTTTTTTTTTTTTTTTTTGCAATGATGTGCATGGAGTTTTTGCAACATAATGACTATAATAACACAAGTCAATCATTTCAGTCAGAATTAGTTTAAAATGGCTCAAATTTTAACCAAAAGTGTAGTGATCAGTGTTACCTTTTAGCCAAGTTTGATAGCTTTATAGCCATTTTATGCAACCTTAACATTCAAAATTATTTCAGTAAATACTAACTTTACATATTTTACCCAAACTCCTGTAAAAACAACATGCAGTGCTGTATATTTAGAGGAACAGGACTGGGTGATTACAACATGATGGACATCAGGGGACAACCAAGGAGCTAGAATAACAGGGAGTGCTGCGGGTAGCCAATGAGGACGGCTGAAGTAGAGCAGGTAAAGATCAGACAAGGAGTAAAAAGACAAGGGAGCTTATATACCAGAGATGAGCTAATCAGGGGAACGAGACACACCTGTGGATGATTAATGTGGGAGGAGGAACACAAGACAATGCATGGGAGGCGCAAACCACCTTTTACCATAAAGGGAAACGAGGCACACCTGCAGGCAATTAATGCAGGGAGACACGAAAAGGAACACTGAAAAACACAGGAGGAGGAGATTAAACTAAAGTAGTAGAACACACAGGGGATTGGATCATGACGATGTGTTATTTATTTAACTGGGAAAGTCCCATTGAGATTCAGAGTCTCTTTTACAAGGGAGTCCTGGACCCAGGGGCGCCGTAAAGGGGGGGAAGGTTAGGAAGATTCTAAGGGCCCATGACTTTTAGGGGGCCCAAAAAAGTCTCTAAAAAATTTTTTTTTATTTTAAGTTTTAAAATCACAAGTACCTTACTCCTCTGTATTTTGTTAAAATTGAGACATTAAACAAACAATCCTTTTGTCTTCATAAAATGTATATCAGAGGTCACTACTTTATTTATAAAAAAAAATGTATTTGAAACCCCCCCTCACATCGGCATGAAATGGTACAGTCCGCCCGAGTCACGTCTCCTCTGGCTGAAGGAAACACGGAGCTGGAGCAGACCAACCTCCCGTCAGAACCTCCGTGTTTGTCCTGTCAGCTCCGGGAAGCTGTCTAACCGTCGGTGTCACTTCTCTCCAGGACCTCGCTAACAACTTTAACACACGTGCATCCATTATCAGAGAGTTAGAGGCGTTTGGTCATAAAGTGAATGTTGTCACGGAAGCGCGCGCATGCAGCTCCTTGAGCGCGCAGCTTCAGCTTTTTCTCAGCGCGACTCAATGGTTTCAGCTTCAATTTCGGTCAATCAAACACTAAAAAACACATTTATCTGTCAGGACTTCAGCAGAGTTTTGCTTTTCTTTAACCTTACAGCTGTTTTCAGAGACTCATCATGTTGTAAATAGTTTTATGGTTGAAACCTGCTGATATGTTCAGCTGACTGATCCAACTCCTCCATGATTCAAAGTTACTGTCAATAAAGGATTTGTTGTTTTTTTTATACAGGTGACAAGATTAAAGCATTAATATATTTTTCTCCACATAATTTACCTTAAAAATACTTCATTTCCCACATACCCCCAAATACTAGTTTCACCTAAACATGCTGCAAAGAAGCCAGCATGCTGTGAGTGGATAATGACATTAAACAGAACTATTACAAATAAATATAAAATGTTATTTTTGTGGTAAAAACATTTTTCCACACAGTGATGATTAGATGAATCAGTAACAACTTACAGTCTGTGTTGATGCTGGGCAGGTTGAAATGTTATTCAGTCTGTTAATGTTACAGAAATTACTGTGAGATTATTATTACTGTGAAGAGCCTTTTTAAAGGAACTAAAGAAAACCTTCCACTAAATACCTTGAAATCAGATGTTTTGATGCTGACTGAATTATGGGATGTCTCTTAAGGGTCTGTTTGTTTATGTAGCTTTTAGAACA
Organism: Callopanchax toddi; assembly: GCA_006937965.1. Taxonomy (NCBI): domain Eukaryota; kingdom Metazoa; phylum Chordata; class Actinopteri; order Cyprinodontiformes; family Nothobranchiidae; genus Callopanchax; species Callopanchax toddi. Next base: position 642,809 of record SSNR01000203.1, read on the forward strand.
AAAATCCCAGTGATTTTCAAAGAATTCACCAGAGTGGAAAATGAAACAAAATCTGATCATTTTAATTAACAAACATGATACGATAACCTTGAACACAATAAAAGATCAAACCTAGTGTTGATGATGGAGAACAACAGCTAATATCTCATATATATTAAAAAATGTTCTCCCTACACATCAGGGAGGGCGGAGCCCCAGCACCCCCTATGGGGCCGCCACCGGGCCCAACTTGATCTTTTTTCATGGGGCCCAAAATCCCTGGTGGCTCCCCTGGCTGGACCCACAGGTACCCTCTGCCAAGGTTGTTGCATCATATTCAGAAAGACTTCAGAAAGGCTGTGAATACTTATGTACACGTGACTTCTCAAATTTTTTATTTTTATACAATTGCAAAAATCTCAAAATAACTTTTTTCATGTTGTCATTTTGGGGTGTTGAATACTGCTCTGTGAATACTTTTTGGATGTACTTTATGTCTGAATCACACTTGTCTGTGGCCCCTATCCACTAACTGAACTGTCATCAACAAAAAAGATGGAAATACTGTAAATGACTACTAGGGTTGCCAACTCCAGTGTAGAAAATAGATGGTATATACACTTAGCCTTCTGGAAACTGTCCACTGCTCCTGGAGACCCACAGACCAGCCATGTCCTGTACGAAACTAGCAAACTATGCTAGCAAGATCATTGTTTGTTAGCATAGAGTTTTGCTCACAATAACCTTTTTTTTTTTTGCACTGGTTTTACATATTCTAGAAATGCAATGAGCGTCACTTCTCATTGGCTGTAGTTTCCATTACTTTTTGACCAATGAGTCACTGATTCTCTTGTTTGACCAAAAGTGAAATGTAAATGAAACAAGCCAAGAAGACTATAGACTACATTTTAAATTTAGCACCAACATAAATATTTAAAACTAAGTATTTACTCATTAATTTATAGGGCCATGTCTTTTATAGTTTGAAATACTAGAAATTTCCCAAATTTAAGAAACAATCGACAACCCTACTTGTTAGCCAGCCTTAGCATTGCAGAGCAGCTAGCTGTTAAACGAAGCTAGAAAAAAATGTAACAGTCCCATAAGCCTTTGTTTTAAAAGTGAAGCAAAGACTCAAGGGAAGGTGTATTCATCTTTAACTGTTATTTTCATGAGGCTGCTGTTATCAAGCAAGTCATTTAAAGTTTAAATTTATAATTTAAGACGCTACACCAAAAAGGGTTTTAAATAAAGGCAACTGGACTTCTTTGGTTCTTTGAAGACATTTAGCTTCTCATCCGAGGAGCTTTGTCAATTCAAAGAACAGACAACAGAATTAACAAAGCTCCTCGGATGAGAAGCTAAACGTCTTCAAAAAACCAAAGAAGTCCAGTTGCCTTTTCTCAAACCCTTTTTGGATTACCATGACCTGGATGACTGAAAACCTTCACCAGCATAAAGATGCTACAAACTTTTAAAAAGTTTCTTTAATAAAACCCACCATGGCACAAATCCTTCTGTAATGGGTGACATTTACCAGTGTTGCTCGACAATTAGCACCTTGAGAGACATTTTGTTCAATTAACCTAAAGGTGACCCTAAAAATGACCAAAGTTGCATCTGTAAATGTCAAATATCAAAGGTTTTGCTTGAGTTGGTCACATGTAAAGTTTATGAATGTTACAATGTTGTTGGGGTTTTTGCATCAACCTTCTGAAAAATAAGTTTTCTTGTGCACTTGGTGGTGAGCTTGTATGTATGTTTGTTTGTAGATTAAGTCATTTTTATTAAAACTGTTGCAAATGTTTTATGAAAAAGAAGCTAAAGAAGCAATAAAACAAATATTTTTAAATGAGAATAATCTCACCAGCAGAATATTAGTTACTGTGTTAGCGTTATTAGCAAACCTGATGCAATATAGCTTGGTAAATGTGATATTTGTGTTCCAATGTAAAGTCATATTGAACCAAAGCAGAGAAAACACCAAACAGATCAGTTATTTTGGTCTGCATTGCTACATAAATCTCAGTGGCGCTGTGCTTCAGGCTACAGCAAATCTATGCATAAATTCAGCTTAAGACCATACATTTATCCTTTAATAATCTCTCCTAATTGAATTAAGTCCTAATATGTTATGAACTCTGCCAGTGAAATTACCAGCCTAAAGGTCCGCTGTAAAGACAGATACTCTTCTAGATGTTGAATAATTTTTCTTTTGTCTGTGGTTTTTCTCTGCAGCGTTCATCAGGAGGTCTGTCGATCCCTCTGTGCGCCTTTCAGGGCACCGTATCTCTGCAAGCGCCCACGGGCAAAACGCTGTCTCTTTCTACCTATGAGGTCAGCAGCGATGGTCTCAAAATCTCCCCCAACAACGCCAAGAAGGTAATGACCGTCATTCCAATCGAGCAGCTTCCTATTTCAATCTTAATCTCTACTGTATATGAGTGACAAATGTGGCCGGGATTCCATTTTTTCAGTCATGTTAACAGAAAAATCTTGGGAGAAAAATCTGGGCAAATCTTTTAAAAGATTACTTGAGTGAAATGCAACATATTCTAAATTAGACGTAGAATTGAAAGACTTGATTGGCCATTAAAAGCAGTTTTACTCTCTCCTTTCCAAAGGTTGAAGTGTATCGCTCCAAGTCTGTTGGCCACGAACCGAGCGCAGATGACCCAGCGTCTGGAGGTCATGCTGGGGATACCAACGCCAGCTGTGTGGGAATGGGCATGGAGATCGGCATGGGCATGGGAATAGGTGCTGGTGTGGGGGACACCAATGTGAAGATCCATCTGGAAGTTCTGGAAATCTGCGATAATGAGGAGGCCATGGACAGCGTCTCCATCATCTCAAACATCAGCCAGTCTTCCACCCACGCCCGCTCGCCATCGCTGCGCTACTCTCGCAGGGAGAACCGCTTTGTCTCGTGCGACCTGGGTGAGACGGCGTCCTACTCCCTGCTCATCCCCAGCAGCGGCAGCACCGAGGCAGAGACCATCAATATCACTATTCCCGACACCGTGGAAGCCCACCGGCAGAACAGCCGACGGCAGACGCAGGAGAGCTCAGGGTATCACGAGGATATACAGCTGCTAAATGAGGCGTACAGGAAGCAGGCAGGAGAGGGGGAATAGTGATATATGTACACGATGACAAGAGGTGGTGGGACCTCTCAGGAGGGGCTTGAAAGAACAACTCAGGCTGTGAAATCCTAATCATTCCACTTTTTATTATTTTTTTATTTTTTGTCTAAAAAGTACAAGTCCGTTTGCCTCCTCTCGTTCTTCCTCTTCAGCTAACGATAGCACACTCATCTGTATATTACACACACAGAGATAGAGGTAAACTGGGTTAAGCCGGAAAAAAAGAGCTGGAAAAGGGCATCAGTATTCCAGTTGACGCTTCCAACATATGGCAGCCTGTCATCATGGGATAGATTCAGCAAGATGAGGAAAAAAATCACTCAGATGTTGAAAAGGAGGAGCTGAGGTCTGATCATGAACAGCTACGTCGCCGGTGACTCAGCCGGGGGAGGAGGGGTTACCCAACCCAGTGTGTGTGTGTGTGACTCATTCAAGTGTGTGTTGTGCATAAGGATGAGAGTATCTGGTGTGATGCTGGACAGACACAACAAGTATTAGTGTTTTTTTCTGAAATGAATGTGCTGTGTTCTCCTTTATGTCGTTCAGGTTTCTGCTCATTTAAACGGAACATTCTCTGCACATTTTACCTAAATGTTTGTTTTAGAGCCACTTTAGGGGATGCATTTAATTCCCATCCAATCAGTGAGCTACGAGGACTTCTCATTACAAAAGCCCAGGACTAGAATAAAGTGTCCACTATCCGTATTGTGCTTTTAATCTTAATTTTGAAGCTGTGAAATTTAAAGCATTTCAATTTTTTTTTACCCTTTTTAAAGAATATATATTAGTTTGCTGCACATTTGTGTGTGTATAATCTTTCAACATTGTAGTCATTTTACATCAAAAATGTATTTATTTTAGTCTTAAGGCAATGTTTCCAGTATTTATAGCTTGTTTCAGCTCTGCAGCTGCACTGTATGGACTTGATTTGCAGACTTTTGATTCGACCGCTCTCGCTCTGAGACTGCTGCCATTAAAGATTCATGCCGGAAAATTGCCTCCAACAATTTAGAAAATGCATTCCTATTTCAAGTGTTCTTGGGAGGGAAAAAAAATGCGAGAGGAAAAAAAAAATGTAGAAGCGTTTGAAAACTGATGAATGTAAAGCTGTAATCACTGTCAACCTTTTCTGCTGTTAAGTGTTCCAAAGCAGAGCTTCTCCTCATGTGTGTGTTCTCAGTGTTACACGGGACTAGAGTTCAGTTTCTCATAAAGCACATGATCAATAAATCATTTGGTTTTATAGAAAACAATGAGATTTGTGTCAGTTTTTTAATATATATTCATCTCACATATTTGAAAAATATGTAAATATTTATGGATATTACTTAGACATTTTTATATTCACCTTCGTTAATAACATTCATACCTGCTAGGATGGGTGTATATTTTTTATGCTCAGAGCTCAAGGTTACATAATATTAACAGCAGAGACACATTTTGTGTTATATGTAGGTTGTAAAAATGATTCATTGTTTTCTGTTTGTGTATATTTGATGATTACAGGTTGAGTTCAAATGGGAGAAGTGGGAATAAAATCAGATTATGATGAAAGTGGAAAGAAAATGTGGCATAAAAGCAAAAATAAGAGGTCAAATGATATAAAACCTGCAAATAGTCAGAGACTGAATCTAGTGCTTATAATACAAAAAGAGCAGGTAAGCCTCTTGGTAATAACGTTTTCTTTGAATTAAATAAGAAAAACAATGTATTCTTACTAAAACAGCACCTACAAAAAAGGAAGTGGTTCAGTTAATATTAATAGATCATTTTTCTATTATTAACCAGGTTCTTCTGCTCAGACGTAAAAAATAAAGGACTTTATAATCTGAACTTGACACATTTTGACTGTCAGCTGCAGTTTTCCTCAGAAGCGATGGGTCTTCATCATGGTGCTTTGGGTGAGACTTGAGGTAAGGAAAGGAGCCAATGGGATTCCTGTCTGACTGATGGGTTGGCCACGCCCACATGGACAAACAGCTGGAGACAGCCAACCAACTCCTCAAGACCCTGAAAGCAGGTAACACAAAGTAGTTTTGTGGGTGATTTTAATTATTTTATTAGACTAATAAACATATTTTTATAACTCCCTTTGATGCCAAACATCCACAGAACATCTGTAGATTTCCTTCTATGTTCTTTCTGTCTAAACCTCTCAACAACAATTCAAAAGACTTCAGGTCAAAAGATTTTTCCATCCTTCTTCTTGAGTGATCTGTTTATTCATGTTAATTATCCTGTTGAAACATGTTCAGATTAATAGCATCTGTAAACATTTGTAACATATAATAATGATCCAAAATTCCTCCTTTTTTTAACCTAAAAATAACGAGGTGCTCCCACCCCACTACACCGCCCCGCTCACAGCTTGTGTGAGGTTCCTTTCTGAAAGATGTCTGCTGTTACTGTGATCTGACAGCTCTTTTATTTTTCTGTTGCAAAAATCCAGGAGGAGGACACGAATTCTGCTTTGAAACCGCCAGGAAGCAAAAAAAAAAGCTTTTATTTTTGCCAAACTGTGCTGCCAAAATCTGGGGTCCAAAAGGAGAAAATTCCACCAAATGTTCCCGTTTCTGTCATTTGATGATTTTTCTGAGACTGTAGCAGCAGAGTCCCTGCTTAAATTAGAGCACCTTCAGGGAGCAATGCATATTTTTGGATGTGTGAAAAAATATAACATTTATTTTAATGTTGTTTCTTAGTTTAGTAATTAAAGAGATTGTGCAGATCACGTATACAGTATTATAAAAGGTAAAATGTGCAACAAATCTGAAGGGAATATGCAAGAGCTCTTTTCTTTGTTGCACCTCTCCATCACTCCAAAAGCAGTCCTCCTAAAAGCTATTTATCAGCTTGATCTTTTAATACATTCCTTCTTTAGTGTTGCCTAAACAGCTGCTTTATCATTTTGACTCTGGCTTATATCAAATCTCCATTGTTCCCTTTAAAGCGATAATATGCAGTTTTGCTTGTTTTGGGCGCCCTCTGGTGTCCGTTTTAATTCACTGCATTAAAAAGTTACCAGATCGTTTCAGCTTCTAAACGCCAATATCTACTGTTGAAATGTCTCCTCAGCCTTCATAGCTTTCTACAGGAGCGGTTATTTACTCCTTCAATGAAATCAGCTGTGTTCAAGCAGGGAGAGATGGAAAAAAATCAGGAATCATGAGATAAAAACACTCCAGCGTTAGCATAACAGCTAGCCACTTTGGGTTAGCCTAACTCTCGTGGGACACGTGACTTCTTGGGTACCGGGACGGCGACAGAGATCTTGCAATCGTGGTTTTCCGGATCTAATCACCAGATGGGGCTAAGTGACTTTTCATTAACTCTGTAAAGGGTCATATTAGCACATACTGACTCAAGGAAAAGATTTTAAAATATGAAAAAGTTGCATATTATCACTTTAAAGTCTTCATACTGTTTAATAAAAAAGACATTCACAGCTTTGCAGAAGAGTCAAAAAAATATCAAAGATTTTTCTTTATTTCGTTGTTTCACATGCATTTTTTTAAAGGAATGTCACATATAGATTTTAAGTCATCACCTAATAAAAAAGGATTTTTTTCCCCCTTTTTTAATCCAATGTTTTATGGTACTCTTTTCCCTTTGGGACTGTGTGCATTTTCACTTCACAATTGATCATTTTTTCCCCATAATTCTTTCCTTGAAAACAACTTTAACGTGATTCAGAGGGAGTGTTTGAGAGGAAGGATTTAATTTTTAAGCACCACCACAAAGCTTGGGGTGAGATCTACTCAAATGAATTTTATGTGCATCTCCCCCCCCCCCCCCCCCCCCCCCCCCCCC
>SSNR01000203.1:649750-734969 GCA_006937965.1 Callopanchax toddi
CCCCCCCCCCCCCCCCCCCTCCCCTCCCCCTTTCACATCACTTACTCCATTTCCTTTCAGATCTGGTGTCTGTTACATTTCTGTTAAAAGGCAGAGGAGAGCGGGGTGAGCGCAGAGAGGCAGTACATGAAAACACCAGTGACAGGGTGAGGCACAGAGAGAGGGAAATCTAATTAAACCACAGCAAAGTTCTGAAATAATAACACAGCATTACTGACTGAAAGAAATCAGTTACTTTTGCTATAAAATTGCATCATTCACAGACATGATTTGTTCAAAACATTCAGCTTCACATGAAAGAGAAGCCTGGCCCATTTAGAGCAGGATGTTAATGGTAATCACGTCCATTTTCACTTAAAATAACAATCTTTTGGTTTTAGATCAGAGCAGCAATTGAAATAATTAAATACGTCAAACAACAATCTTCACCTCTGTGCTGCAGTATGAGAGCCTGAAAGGTGAGAGTCTGAAAAACAGTCATGGTGGATCTTTGTCATCGTGCTCTAATCTGTAAGGTCCAGACAAAAAGGTCATCCTCATAGAGGATAGAGCTAAAGCAGGATGTAGATCCTACTGACCTCACACAGTATGTCAGGGAATAAAAAGAGAACTCTACAAGAAATGTAGAGCCAAAACTCAACATGAAAACAAAGCATCACAAGTCACTGTTAATCTGCATTTTTAATAAAGTAAAGGTATAAGTAAAAATAATAATGTCCTGACATTTTTCTGCGGAGGCATTGTCTAATTGTAGATACATTTCTATTGTAATGCAGACTTTCATTTTAAAATTTACAGTACAAGTGATTAAAAATTATTTTTTTCAAAGATTTTAATTTGGTAAACTCTCTTCTTCTAAAGTTGGTTCAAATTCATACATGTAAATTTTGTTCACTGGATATTTATGGAAACCCTCACATTTAAATAGAAAACTTTAGAAAATGTGTTGCAAATACAATTTACTCAATCAATCAAATGAAAACATTAAGTCTCTCTGCATAGTGCAGTTCTCTTTTTATTACATAACTCAGTATGGAATATAAATTTGAAAAACACTGCTTTTTAAACTTATAGTTTTTTCTTACATAAGGACCTAACAGTCACAGTCAGGTCACATTTGAGAGAATTAAAGGTTTATCAGCAAATCAGGTTGTTTTATAAAACAAGGGGGAAATAGTGAAAAGCCAACTCAAGACAGCTGAGACGGAATCAATGTTTAACCATCATTTCAGTGACATTAAATGACTTAAAATGTATTTTTGATATGTTTGCTTTACTAACCCTAACACTTGCATCATTAGTTTACTCTAACACTACTTTGTTTATCAGATCTGGTAAATTTTAACCAAAGTAAAATGAAAGCAGTAGGTGTGCAAACTCACCTCAATCTACCAAACTAGAATGTTAAGAATAAAAATGAATGAAAGGCTTGAACCAGCAGCAGGGATCTCTTCAGAGAGAATTAACAAATAGTCTGAAGTTCACACAGGAATACCAAAAGGCCCTTTTAGAATTTTGTTAATTTTAAAGTAAGAGTTGCATTTGTGCGGAAAAAAAAGTACAGCCAGCCATCAGCTTCTGGAGATGTGACATTTACAGCTTCACTCTGCAGGCATCAGTCAGGACACAACTAAGCTGGGAATGTCACCGACTGGAGCAGCATTTTTAATAATGGTAATTATAATGTTGCTGCAGAAATTTGAATGTTAATATTTAGTACAAAAATTGGCTTCAAGCAGCTGAAGTATATCATTTGGCTTCATGATAAATTCAAAAAGCCCTTGTTGATAATCTGTTGTTTAGAAGTTTTAATGGCTAAAAGACAAGAGAAACGTTTATTTGAACTTTAAGTCACTGTAACTCATTTAGTGTCTAAGTTAAAGCATGAGACCATAAAGTAAAGAATTCTGGCCTGCAATCCATTGTGTCCACTTCTTTTTTTACCTGTGCATTTGTTTTATGATTTAAAATCTCATTATTTTGTCCTGACATTTCACCTAATTTGCTTCATTAACGTTCCACTCAAATTAATATTCACCAGAAGGCAGCAGCATAATGAAATAAACAAAAATATTATTTAGCTCTGTCCTTGAAAATTCAGTCTAAAGATTAATGTTTGTGGATGTCCTTCTTTCAAAATTCATATGTATTTAATGTCCTTGTGCTTTCCTCCTAAATTACAAGTGAATGTAATTATCATTCATGCATTTGAAAGAAATGATGTTCAGAGTTTTAAGCAAGAAGCTGTAAAAGACACCTGATCATCCTGTTAATATCTCCGTATTGTTTAAGCAGAATTTTCCGGAATCTTTCACAATGACTTCTGTAATTAACCCATCTGGCCCAATTATAGAAGCTACACCCAAGTCCTGCAAGCAGTTTTTATCCATTTTCATCAGCAAAATGAATGTTGTCAGATGCCGCATTTATCAAGTTAATGCAAGCAGCTCTCCATTATGATTCCTCAGCTCTGCTGCACGATTAGAGGCCATTTCTCTCTGCAAATTAAAGGACTGAATCAAAGCCTTTATTGTGTCCTTCAGACATGTAGTCTGCTTTAAAATAGGTTGTTGTGTTGGCACTGCTGGTCCACAATATTAATCACTCTTAGCTCTAATCCATCTGGTTGTTTTGCATTCAGAAGCTGCAGCCATTTTCAATTATTTTGATTTTGATGTTTACAATTTAACAATTTTTTCACTTTATTTTGTGTGACTGTCTTTAAAAGAGCTTATTTTTTTAAGTTTTCTATGACTCATGCATCAATTTCAGAGCTCACACAATGTTAAATACAGTATAAATGGAAGGGTAGTGGAAGGGTCAGTGTAGACTATAATATATGTTGAGCATTTTATTATATCTTTTGAATATTTGAAAGCATATTTGTACATAATAAAAACAAACAAACAAAATCTAAAAAAGTGCCACTTTATCTGAATCAATACAAATATAAAATAAAAATGTCAAAGATATATGTTTTTACAAATCAAAATCTATGATTAATTCATTTTTTAATCTTTGAATTATATAATCCCTACATTTTATTTTATTTTTTAAAATCCACAGTTTCATAAACCATTGGTTCTTTATTTCTGTCTGATTTTTCAACCAGCAATATCTGACAAAACAACATTTCCCAGCAACATTGAAAACAACCAATCACAGAGTGCTACGTCAATTTCCAGCCGCTGCAAATTTCTACGACATCAAACTGCGACACACCGGACAGATAAAAGCTATAGCGCTGTTACACTTTTAACAGCGGCGTGTTGTTTATTTACGGGTTTTACTAGGCGTAACATTTATTTGTACATTTATCTATGAAGGCGTAAAACTGGCAGCAGCTGGGTTTTTTTTTTTGTTGTCGCGTATTTTATAACAAAATTCAGACCAAAATCTACTACGTTAAAGCGTATCGTTAATTACGGTTGACCCTTTAAATTTGGTGTTTGTTTAGTGGCGGCGGTATGAGTTATGGGTTCGGAGGTGGAGGTGGAAGGAGAGGCAGAAGAGGAGGTCGAGGTTACAGCAGGGATGGCAGCAGAGAGCGGTTTGACAGAGGTGGTGGAGGAGGTGGTTCAAGAGGCGGCTCCGACTTTGACCAGGACCGAGGAGGAGGTCAGAGGGACCGTCCTCCTCCTCATCTAAGGGGCCGTGAGATCGGTCTGTGGTACGCCCGATACGGAGCCGTGAGGAAGAAACAAGCTGACCGGAGATCGGTAGGGTTGTATTGCTGTCAAAGTACAAGTTCTTAAATTGAGCCAAACTATAAAGCTCAGATCAGCCTCTGTTGATCTCCACTGAGTCAGAACAAAACAGTGGCTGATCATGATGTTTTAGACAAAGCCATTACTGAAATATGTGTATCTGAGTGAAATGTGTTATTGGTTTTTGTGTGTGCAGCGGGCGGTGGTCCAGATGGATGAGGCCAGGGAGGAACACATCACCAAGCTGCTTAACTCTGTCCAGACAGAGCAGTCAGGTCGGAGGAGGGATGCCAGGGATGCAGGTCCATCCATGTCTGACAACTGGCAGACAGCAGCTGATAGTGGTGGTCACTGGTGAGAAGAGCTTTTATTTATTGGCTTGCACAGTGGAGGGTCAGGCTTACATTGAAGAAAACTAAACAAACAACAACAACAAAGAATCAGATAACTGTTGCCAAAACTGTTGACACCCTGATTCTAACAGACATGGTTTTTTGTGACCTGCAGCTACTTTGATGGTGATTTGCCTGAAGAAGAGAAAAACAAGGCTGAGGTCAAGTCTGAAGAAGAGGAAGACGATGGTTCTCCAGGCCCGAAAAAATTACAACGGTAACTTTGTGCAAAGCCAAAAGACACAAATTGTTTTAAAAATAAAGTTGAGTAGTTGATGGTGTCCCTGAACAATTAAATGTCATGTTTTCTAATACAGTAAAATACCCACATTAAGGTTGTCTCTATGGCATGTAACATGAGTGTGACTCATTTCTCAGGCTGTAACAAGTCAATGAAAATATCAATACAAATACCTGTATGCAGTTCATGTACCGTAACCACCGTAATCAGAAAATTTGTTTTTAATATAGAGAAACTATGTTGCTGTCTCTGTTATCAGGCTGTCAACCTTATGCATTTTTTTTACTGTGTTTGTTTAGTGACTCATCTAAAAAAGCAGTTAAAGACGAGACTCCAGACAACTGGGATGAAGAAGATCAAGTAGAGGAAGAGGATAAGAAGGAGAAACTCCTGAGGAAAGACAAGGATCTGGAGTTCTTATTTCAGGAAGTAGTCAGAGACAGTTCAAAGGATGATTACTTAAAACGAGATCTGCAAAGCAAACAGTTTGAACCAAAGTACAAAGAAATGCTGGTAAGTGCTTTATCTAAAGTTTATTTACAAAAAAATAAAGTTTATTGCATTTGCCAGACCTTTTAGAGTAGGTAGTTGATTCTGTTTGTATTTCTTTATTAAAAACATAAAGTGTGTATCTGGGTTCAATGATACTGAGTCCTTCGTTGGCTGATATAGACTATTGAGAAATACAGAGCGTTTATTTGGATTTTAATATAACTTTGTTTTACTTTCAGAAATTCAGGGAAAAGCTACCGTCCTTTGGGAAAAAAGAGGCAAGTGTTAATTTTGTTGACCTTAAAGTAAATACGCTCACTGGCCACTTTATTGGGTACACCAAACACATGGTGGCAGCTCAATGCATTTAGTCATGTAGACATGGTCAAGACGATTGGCTGCAGTTCAAACCGAGCTTCAGGATGGGGAAGAAAGGTGATTTAAGTGACTTTGAATGTGGCATGGTTGTTGGTGCCAGACAAGCTGGTCTGAGTATTTCATAAACTGCTGATCTTCTGGGATTGTCACACACAACCATCTCTAGGGATTACAGAGAATGGTCCAAAAAAGGGAAAACATTCAGTGAGCGGCAGTTCTGTGAAAATGCCTTGTTGATGCCAGAGGTCAGAGGAGAATGGCCAGACTGGTTCGAGCTGATAGAAAGGCAACAGTAACTCAAATAACCACTTGTTACAATCAAGGTCTGCAGAAAAGCATCTCTGAACGCACAACACGTCGAGGAAGATGGGCTACAGCAGCAGAAGACCACACCAGGTGCCACTCCTGTCAGCTAAGAACAGGAAACTGAGGCTACAGTTCACACAGGCCCACCAAAACTGGACAATCAAAGACTGGAAAATGTTGCCTGGTCTGATGAGTCTGGATTTCTGCTGCGACATTCAGATGGTAGGGTCAGAATTTGGCGTCAACAACATGAAAACATGGATCCATCCTGCCTTGTATCAACAGTTCAGACTGGTGGTGGTGGTTTAATGGTGTGGGAGACGTCATGCTATCATGTCAATATGGACCTAAACCTCTGAGGAATGTTTCCAGTACTTTGTTGTTGAATCTAAGGATTAAGGCAGTTCTGAAGGCAAAAGGGGGTCCAACCCGGTACTAGCAAGGTGTACCCAATAAAGTGGCTAGTGGTGTATATCACAGCATTTTTACACAAACATTCTGTGTTTTGTTCGAATACTTTATTTTCTCATTTTTCTTTTCCCTTATCTACCCTCCTCGTCTTATGATTCATCCTCTTCCTGACATCTGCATCTTTAATTCTGCTCACAGGAGCTGGTGGAGCTGATCAACTCTAACCGTGTCCTGGTGGTGAGCGGGGAGACCGGCTGTGGAAAGACCACTCAGGTCACTCAGTTCATCCTCGATGACCACATCAACAGAGGCCTGGGCTCCATGTGCCGTGTTATCTGCACACAGCCTCGCCGTATCAGCGCCATCTCGGTGTGTTTTCTGCTGGCCTTGTGTAGAATTTCCTGCATCAATCATGTTAAGATTTAAGTGTTATTCGCTAACAGATTTTGCTTTAATGTGTGTGTGTGTGCGTGCTTCTTTTCAGGTAGCCGAGCGTGTAGCTGCAGAGAGAGCGGAGAGTGTGGGGAATGGGAATTCTTGCGGGTACCAAATCCGCCTGCAGAGGTAAGAAAGTCCTTTCAGACACCTGCTGATGCATGAAATAGAGTTAATGGATGGAGCGTATATCAGGCTCACTGTATTCAATTGGCTCTCAGAAATTGCTTTAGTGTTAAAGAAGCCAAACGAAATGCAAAGCAGTGTCACATCTGTCTGGTAGTTTAGAGGGGTTTTACTGTGATTTCTATTTATTTATTTTTTTGTTTTTGACTTTGCTGATGACGTGAGGAATTGGTGTCAGCTGGCCTCACCAGAATCAGTCATCATAGTCAGAGACTAAAAAAATAGCTACGTAATAAATACTGTACAAAACTTAATTCTCCAGATGAGTTGCATCTCTATTCCTGGTTCTAAAGAAGAACAAAAGAACCCAGAACAACATCTAAAGCACTGCAGGCCTCCCGGTTAAAGTTGAGGTCAAAACTTCTCCTAACCAAAAATAACTAGACTTACATTTGCAAAAAACCTCTTTGTGATCCCCAAAAGTTCTGGGAAAGTATTCTGTCAACTGATGAGACAAATGTAGAACTTTCTAGAAGGTGTGTATCCCGTTCCGTCTGGAGTAAAACTAGCACTGCATTTCAGAAAGAGATCCTCATACCAACAGTTAGACATGGTGGTGGTAGTGTGATGGTCTGGAGCTGCGTCGCTGCTTCAGGACCTGGAACACTTGCTGTAATTGATGGAACCATGAATTCTGCTGTCTACCAAAAAATACTGAAGGAGAATGTCTGACCTTGTATAGGTTGTTCATGCTGAAAAAACCCTGCATTATGTGGCTGAATTAAAACAAGTCTGTAAAGAAGAGTGAGACAAAATTCCTCCACAGCGATGTGAGAGACTCATCATCATCATCAGTAATTGTAGTTGTTGCCTTCAGGACTGTTACAGCCAGTTATTAAGTTTAGGGACAATTACTTATTTCCATAGGGCCAGATTGGTTTGGAAAACTTTTTTCTTCTAATAAAAGAAGTCATCATTTGAAAACTGCAAGATGTGTTTACTCAGGTTTCCTATATATTTTTGCTGGTTTTTCAAAGAAAATGCAAAAACAAAAGAACGCTGTAAGGGGGAAAATACAGCAGTTCAAAGTACAAAATCAACACAATGCCAAAACCACAGGACAAAAGAAAAGTCCTGCAATGACTGTGAATGATCTCTAACAAGGAAGCCTATTCTTTCATGTTCATGCTTTTTGTCTGCTAAGGATTCTCCGTGTGTTACAGGGTGAATGTTTTCTTTACGGGTGCATCAATTTGTTCACTTTCTAATGAGCTGCTGAGTAACAGGTTTCTACATGTTTTAAATATCTCTAATTCCTAAACGCATTAACACATTTAAATGTGAAAAGCAGCAAATTAAATTTCACTGTCTGCCTTTTAAAACGATGCTCATTATTTACTTGATAGGTTTTGAGAAAAACCTAAAATAACGAGTAAAATATGCAAATAATTTCAGGATCTAACAAGGTGGTAGATGGAAACGTTGGAGTGAGATCAGGAACTAGAACAGACAGAAACCTGAGAGAAAGATGTTGTTTTTTTATCCAAGGTGAGCGGACAGGTTCAGGACATTACAGGATGATGCTTTCTGAAATAAATCGCATACAACAAAGAGAACTCTGTTCACATTGAGACACAATAAGTAACATGAGAGCAATTCAGTCTTACATAAGGAAAATTGATGTAGTGGATTAGGAGGAAGAAGATTTGCAAGAAATGGGACAGAATGAAAAAGAGCCTCAATTTCGGAGCATTTTTCACATTTCCTTTGCCGTGTTGCTGTTTTGTCTCCTTTAGTTGCTGTTAATTATGTGGTCGTGATTCACCAGTCTTATTCTTAAAATAAAAACAAAAGCAATGTTTTGTATTCAAGAACTTGAATTAATAGACAATTCAGAGAGGCGTCCTTTCATTAGTCGTGCGTGTAGCTGTGCTGCCACTGCCCACTGTTTCTGTCGCTCACACCCTGGGAGTCGCTCATGTTTTATGCAAATACTGCTTTGTTAAACTTCTAATGATGCACCAGCTTTCCCCATATTAAAAAAAAAGGAAAACATATTTCTGCATGCTATTCTTTTTCTCAGTGGGTGATCTTCTTTGGTAAAAAAACAGAATAGTAGTTGTCTGGAACATGTGTAATAATTTACCCTCTGCAAATCCAGTCAGCGGTCATTGTTACTAAAATCAATGTGTTTAAAGTGTTATTGGTTGGTATTCTACACATAATGAATCAAGAGCTTTAAAGTTCAGCTGATTTAGGTGTTTTTGCTAAATCTCTCTGCAATTAAAAGCTGTGAATAAAATCTTTAAGTCTTCTATTTTAGAACAATCAAACCCTTGTTGTTAAAAGGTAACGTTTTTGTTTGTGTATTCATGTATTAACGTAGCGGTGCTAAACTCTCACTACAGTGCGAGGCAGACACATAAGGATTGCTGCTGCAGCTTCTCATCCTGTAATGATGAGACATGCGGGCGATACTGCGCCAATTCATGACAGAAATGTGGATTCTATGAAAGAATTACAGCTCAGAGGTCACAGTATATGATTCAAGGGTCAGAAAGATATTGGGTGGAGGACCGGATCTGGCTCACAGGCCACCGGTTTAGTACGTCTAAGTGCTAAACATTGAGCTAAGTTGCATGAACTCAACCATGTTTTTTTAGCTAAATATTTAATAAATCACTGGATGCATTTTAATGAAATTTTTATTTTCAGAAAGTAATCATTAAATGTGCATCTTCAACTGGTTAACTTGTGGAGTCAACGTGATTCAAGGTGGTTGCCACAGCTAGTTGACCTTTAGTAAACACACAAACTCCAATTTACAGATATTGAGCTAAAATCTCTCGTGGTCGAAGAGTCGTCTCCAAAACTTACTCTGAGCTCTAATGAGTACGTTTCTTCTAGGAATGTGAAACCTTTGATCTTATAGTTGTGTTTGGGTATGGAAGACACCTTGGTGGAGATAGTGGTGAATCTAAGGCTGTTTTTCTTTAAGGATTATGAGAGATGGAGCATGCAAATAGCTGCAGAGAAGAAGAACATAACAAAGTAGCACATGTTCAAGAGATGATCCTACAATTAATATCCCATTTTTAAGCTTTGATTCTCATTAAATATCAGAGTTAACAGTAATAATCTTGGCTGCCAACGAGTTATGGCTTGAAATTTCTTGAAAATAAACATTGACTGGACTTTCTGTGTTTACAAGGTTGAGTTACCAACCAGGAGAAGTTGATAGGTTTATTGGCAGAGGGAGCTCACAGAGTGAACAATGAGATGACCTCGGTAAACCTGTTCCTGGGTAGTTTTGTGTTCCAGAAATCAGTTTTTACTACTGCACAGAGGTCATTCAGTGTGGAGGTGTTAAAGAAAGGCCCAGCAGCTGCTATTTACCTTGAGGCTCCTGCAGCTTAAAAGAGCCCGACCTCCTGGCATCCTCGTCCTTCAGCCGTTTATTAGCATTTTTAAATTTGCAATGTGTTATTTCATGGCTCCAAATAGGCTCAGAATACTTGTATTTACTTATTTTATTGGGTTTTTTTTCTACAAGTCCAATACTTGACTCACTGTCTTCACTGCTATATCTGCGTATTGATTTTGTGAATTACTTTGAAATTCTGTGTTATTTCTCTTGAAATTAGTCAAAGGTCTTTTTGAAATATGAAACCAGCATCAATTATACAACAAAGCCTTCACTGCAATTCAGATGTCCGTGAGATGCGTCTGAGTGGGGTTTTAAATGATTTTTGAGGCTTAAATAAATAAGAATCTCTTACATAATTTAGTGGATAAACTTTTTATCGGATATGACACAAAGCTGGTGTGAACAGAAGTGCCTGTTGGGTCGTTTTATGCCGACTCATCTAACCTTCACAGTTCATTGATTAAAACCACAGCTTCTATTAGACCAGATGCAACGTTTCTCTCAGACTCACAGCTAAATTCTCCAGCTGTTAAATGTCGACGCTTGTGACCGATTTGCTAATTTCCCCTAAATATGTTCATTTATTTATTTAAGTCCGTAAATTATACTGAAGGCAAAAGACTTGGCCTCTTAAATGTCTTTTTATCAGAATCTGATGGATCAAAGTGGTCAGATGATGAAAATTATTAACATTTATGCAAATGCCTATAAATGTTTTATTTATATGTGGAGTGAATTTTTTTTTTTTCCTTTAGTAATCTCTAGACTGTTTACTCCATAAATACCATATATTTGAAATTTGCCTTCAACATAAAAAAAAACTCAAAATATTTTGTAACTACATTTATTTATTAGATGAAAAGGTGTCTAAAATCTTGCTTTCTTTATAAGAATAAACCTAATTTAGCAAAAATGATTAATATAACAAATGGTTGAACTGACGACATTTTGCATTAAGTACCTGATGAAATCCAGACAAAACAGTTGATTTCTAGATTTTTGTGAACTGAAAACTTGGTTAGATGAGTTATTTTAACCATCACAATCTTATCACAATAGCAGTTTGTTAGGGATGCACCAGTACGATACTGGATCGGATATTGGTGCTGATCCAGGCTTTTAGCTGTATCGGTGGATCGGTAAAACTGGCCGATAGTGGATCCAATATTATTTACTACACTTTATCCTAATTATGAGCAGAGAAATAATGTGGCACTACATCACTTTACCCACAAATTACACATTTTAGACCATTTTGAGTGTTTTCTTGTCCAAGTTCTAATATGTTTGATGGTATTATGTCTGATATTACAATATTTGAGTGTTTGCATTAGTATTGGTGAATATCGGGTATCGGCTGATCCACAAAGCCCAAATATCGGATCGGTATTGGGACTGAAAAAGCTGGATCGGTGCATTTCTACAATGTGTTAGTGGTTTCTCCACCTGCAGCATTTTATAGTAACATCAATCTGAGCTTTAGGTGCACCTGAAGAGAAAATATCAAGATATTGCTTTTTTAAAAATATTGCAAAGAAAGAAAATATCAGTTAGGTTGTGTTGACTCCTGAAATGATGGGAAAACAGAGATGCAGTTCAACAGCTGAGAACAAAAACGGAGTCATTACATCAACTGGAGACTGAGGACTTTTATCTTCTCTTTACATTACTCTTAATTTGTGTCATCTAGAAAAGTCCCTTTGTTTTTCACATTTTTCTTTTCAAATTTCACAGCCGGTTACCACGGAGACAAGGTTCAATCCTGTATTGTACTACAGGCATTATTCTTCAGTGGCTCCGCTCAGATCCGTGAGTCCTTTACTCCTTCATCCTCTTACATCTCCTTCCTCCTGTCTTTCGTCTCTGTGTGTCCTCTCTGTGTCTCGATTGCGGCGTCCTTTCTTTGTGTCTCGCCGTTTTGCCCTCACTGATGTGCGGTTTGCTCTGCTGCTTTTGGAAGAGTCATTAATATGGGTCACCATTCTCATAGGTAGAGAAATGAACATGCACACACACACACACACACACACACACACAGACAGGGCTTCTGTTGACTCATCCTTTCATGCTCATCTTTGAATTCCAAGTGTCTTTGAAAGAAAAAAAACCACTTGATGAGAGTTCCAGCTTTCCTTTCATGTTTCATTTCAGTCTCATTCATAAATGGAGTTTTCTCAGCAGAAAGTTTGATTGTGAAGTAATTTTTTTCACAGCAGCTGGCCTAAAAGTTGACTGTTTTGAATTTCTTTATGCTACTTACACCTTTTAAAAATAGTTTAAATAAATAGCATCCTCTTAAAATCCCCCACAGATTCAAGCTTTCCTTGTATTGTTGTCAGGTTGCTGTCCAGTGTAAGTCACCTGGTGTTGGACGAGATTCACGAGAGGAACCTTCAGTCGGACGTTTTGCTCGTCATCGTGAAGGACTTACTCAAACTCCGAAATGACCTCAAAATCATCCTCATGAGCGCCACGCTCAATGCAGAGAAGTTTTCTAGATATTTTGGTACACAACACACCAACACTTTATTTTTGTTTTGTTTAACAGAAAATTGTCCTCACCCATATTGTCCTAATTTCAGACAACTGTCCAATGATCCACATCCCTGGTTTGACATTCCCAGTGGAAGAGTTCCTACTTGAGGATATTGTGGAGATGACGAGGTAAAATAAAAACGAGTATGAACTAAATTCGTCACACTTCCTGTGTGAAAACTACATCCTGTCTCTGCCAGGTATCGTCCTCAGAGTCAGGACCGTCGCCCCGCGTGGAAGAGAGGCTTTTGGCAGGGCCGCAACTCCAGACCGGAGAAGGAGGAGAAGGAGCTGGAATACCGTGAGAGCTGGCCATGCTACGCACGCACGCTGCAGGGCAGGTGAGCTGCTGAGAATAACGGGATGTTTCAGCTGGCAGGCTGATAAATGGGTTGTTTGTGTGGGGAAATGGGGGAGGGTTTGGATTTGTGAAAATAAAATTTCCAAGTAAATAACAATCCTTTTTCCATTTGGACTCCAAGTAGAACCCTGATTTTGTACATTACAGAGAAGAATAAATGCTTATATTATGTGAAATGTTTCACCTGTAATTTATTTTTAATTCTGTTTCTGTAATACGCGAAGTATAGCAGTTTCTCCTGTGTAGAAAAAACTGCTTCAACAATAATGTTTCATCTCAGCAAAAAAATGTTCTCCTTTTGGAGAGCAGTCCTTTTTTTCCCCCTTACTATCATCTTTGCTCGTTTTAAGTGCAGGAGAAGGAAAACACAATTACTTCTGCTAAAGTCCACCTTTTGATATTAAAACACTACACGGCCTGAATGTAAAATGCTTTGAGCTGCAGATCACTTCCTGCTCTTAGTGCATCTGCAGAGTGCATCCTTTAAATATGTCCTTGATGTCCAATCGCCATTTAGTTCAGACTTCACAGGCGTACTCTACAGTATGTCCTGTTTTCAACTCAAATTAAGGGACTGAGTCTGCTATCTGGTGTCTCAAGAGCTTTTTAAAAAACACACTAATGCTCATTCATGACTTTGAAGTGAGGATTAGATCAAATCAGTTGAAATCCATATGAAATTTAAACGTCTTCCCTCTACCGTCTCTTTTTTTTGAGACTTTGTGATCTGACAGGTGGGAGCTGAGCAGCATCACACCCACAGTCAGGATAATGTGGCAGTGAAGGTGGTTCTGCTTTATTTGTGCTCGTCTCCTGTCTTTATTTACTATTTGGCTCACTCAGTCACTGCACCAGTGTGTTCATAAATTATTCTTAAAATGGTCAGAACATGATCTGATCTGCTGCTCAGGAATTTAGTTTCATAGCTCTCAGAGGAAGAAGGGGTTTAGTGTTTTAGAGAACGCTCTGATAAAACTAATCGCACTAATTCAAAAGAAATGTAAACAAGTATTAAACTAATTTTCAAGATGTAGCTTTTGATTCTTATATAAACCAAATAAAATAATAATGTTCCATGTTTTATTTATTATATAGTACCGTGCACAGGTTCTCAACTAGGCTTCTTTTTTATATATTAATATTTTGCTTCGAAGTCAGACTTTTTAAGTGTATTTTCAAGCGGTCTTAAATAATAGGCAACTAGATCTTTTCTAATTTGCCTTTGGACATTTTCCCCACTCAAAATGTGCACAGCAGCATGCTAAAAGTGATGGATGCATTCATGATTCATCTGTAGTAAAACTTTAATAAAACTCAGTAAATGACAAATGGATCCCTTGCAGCCCTGACAGATGGAGTCAGAGAGCAGCAGCATCATCGTGTTGACAGATGAAGAATGCTTCATATTTATCGTTTGTCAATGTGTTTCAGATACTCCGACAGCACAGTTGAGGCCCTGGAGATGTTGGACACTGATGAGAAGATTGATCTGGAGCTGATCCTGGCGCTGATCCGTTATATTGTGCTCAACGAGGGGGTGAGTGTAATCTTCCCTCTGGTTTGGGTGCAGTTGGAATTTTATTTATTTTTTCTAAATGTGTAAAAAAAAATCCAGGCAGCCTGTTTTTGTCAGAGTATAAACAAGCTTCTGTCACTGGAACCTAATTTGAGGATTTTAGGATTCACTTTCTTGGAAATGCTGAATCTCCTGAGTGTTTTTAGCAGAGAGCAGCAGACAGAACCAGTACAGAACCTCAGCCGAAATAAAAGTTATTAGGTGACACAGATGCTTAAGGTGACGAAAGGAGAGCAGACGGAAGGAACGGGGCGAGCTTCCAAACGCAGAGTGACATCAGATCCGAAAAATGACACCGATCCTGGCAGCAGATCTGTGCTAATGAGTGATCGAACAGATGCTCTCCCTCAATCCCTTTCTTCTTCTTCCAGTCCTTGTCAAGCTACCTCCTTTTATGTCGGCATCATTTCAGCGCTCCACTCACACGACGTCATTACCAGCGCCGCTCGGTGCAGCTCATTGTCAATATTGAGAGGAGAATAATGAAGGCAAAGAAAACTTCTGCACAGCAAGTCCCAGAAATGAAAGACAGGAAATAAAATGGACTCTGTATGAAATGGGGCTGCAGCTAATTAATATTAGCAAACAAAAAACTGGTGATAAGTCAGTCCACTTTACAGATCCTGAGCTACAGCTTCACGTGTCCAGTAGGGGAGAGCTTTAGAACAAGGAGCGACTAATTCAGACAGACACAATAATTACCTTCTCCTATATGGAGCCATATCTCCATCGGTCACGCCAGCACTCAGCCACTCCACCAGCTGATCCGCCGTGGCATTGTCAAACAGCTGAGAGCGAACGGGCTGATTCTCCGTGACGGCGCTCTGAACCGAGGATACGGCTCGTCTGTCAGGCCTTCGACCGTGGTGATTGGTTAATTACACCAAAGGAACTATGATTAGACGCTAAGGGATTCAACATGCAGGCATTAATAACTACCTGCCTGGTGCAGCTTGACGTGTGTGTGTGTGTGTGTTAAATAGACACCACAGAGCTTAGTGTACTCGTTTTTTGGTTTTTACTACAAATGGATCATCCTCCCTGTGTAGTTATGTATTTGTCCTGCTGTGACTGCATGCAGGCCACTCCTCCCTCTTTTCACACTCTGACGTAAACACACACTCAGTCCCGTGTGGGGGGGTGTTTGAGCTCTCATAATAATTAGGTTTAATTAAAAGGCTCTGAAGCTACTTTTTATGTCTGAACTTCATCTCCCCTCCATTCCTCCCTAATGAATAACTCTTCTTCGTTTCATTCTAAAAATAATTTTTGTTTAAGTTTAGGGTCTTTATGAGGAGTTTAAAAAGGGTTTGCTCAGTTTCTGAAGACATCCCTGAGTTATAATTAGTTCCTGTTCCTGAATAGATCTCTCCAGTGTGATTAGAAGCCTTTAATGTTCCTGTTAGTCGTTAACTGAGAGTCATATTTGTATCAGTGATTATTCACATGTTTTGATTGCGTCTCTTTTAAATCCACTCCCTTATTTTAGTGTTAATGATTTAATTTAACAACAATTTGCTTTTCTTTTTTTTTTGGTCAAAACTCCTCAACTTATGTCACCCTTCTAAAATTCCTAACCCCATCCAGTAGTGTCGGATATATTTTAAGGTTTTTTTTTATTTCCTGGGAAAAATAAGTATTTTTTTTCTCCTTTAGTCTTTCAAATATTTATTTATTTGTGTAAGTTTTGCATATTTCAAAAATGAAATTCTGAGATTAATCTAATAGATCCACACTAATAAACTTTGATGTTCTCTGACGTTGGAAAGCCTTAAATTAATTTAAAAAATTTCCCATGATTAAATGAATAAATTTACTGAAAACACTGATATCTACTGATATTGAAAATTCATAAATTTGCAAGAAAAAGTTTTAACCTTCCAGGATTAAAGTCTTAAATTTACCATCAAACAGACTCAGCTGTTAACCGATAGTTAAATAATAAATTTGCCCCAAAAACAACATTTTTTTTTAGATTAAAGTCATCATTTAAAAAAAAGACATCTGGATATTCTCTGAGTGATGCTGGAAGAACCCCTCCCCCCACCCCATGCTTATGAAAAACAAATCTGTCACACAAAAAAAAGGGAGAAAATCCGGTGTTACATCCTGTGATCGTTTTATTTTATGACTCCAAAGACAAAGAGGGCTGTTGCCTCCTAACACCATAACGTGCTCCGAAAGACTCGGCTTATCAAATAAAATAGGGGGATGTGTGTGTGGGGGGAGGGGGGTCCAAAAACTGGCAGCTGCTTTAACACTGTATATTCAGTCAAAATAGCCACCAGCCCTTTTTCTTTTCTTTTTTGTACACGAGTTTAGTTAAGGTGTTTTCTTTTTTTGTTTATTCCTATTTGCGCCCAGGTCTTCTAATGCAACATAAATCACCTGATATCTGATCCTCTGCTCATCAGGATCATCTACTTGGTGCTTTTGCCACAATAAGCATGCAGCTCTTTAATGTGATAGTCTTTGCTTTTCGTTTGGTGCAACAAATGCTTTTAGAAAGTCAAACGATGTTAAGTAGAAGAAGAAGAGGAGGAGGAGTAGGAGGAGGATAAACTGCAGTAAATCAAATTACTGTAGCTCCTCTACCTCTGCAGCAGATCTCTCCTCTGGTTTGTTAGATTTAATGTTCAGGATGGTTCCCACTCATCGGCACCACATCCGTATGTTTGAGTCTTTCACAGGCAGCCTGGAAGCAAAGTAATTTAATGCAGCAGTTTTAAAAAGAAGTCCAATTCCCTTCTTGTTGTCCTGTGACGACATGAATTTTTTAGATGACTTCTCCTTATGAAAGTCCTCCATCAGGAATCAGTCTGAGCCTGTAAATGGAAGCACTTTAACTGTTCAGATTGAACATTCTCACTTTTAAAGTTCTGGTTGCAAAGAAGTTTGTGCTCGACAATAATTTTATAAAGGGAGTCGGAGCTCAGGTTTAGAGCTTCTCCAATCTTTTCTTGTCTTCTTTGTTTCCCTTTTACCCGTAGTAGAAGCCGTTTGTGATTTTCCTTTTCTGCTGTAAAGAAGAGGCTGTCTTGTTGTGAAAAACCGTTTCTGTCAATGATGATGTTGACGAGGTGTTCTAGGACCTGCTGCGTGTCTGAATGTGGAGGATGAGAGCCGTGGGCAAGTCATTTCTGTTTGACTCGGCTCAGCTCCTGCGAGGACTCGGGCACCTTGTTCGTTTGTTGGTGTAATGGCTGTTTGTAACTGCCAGCAGCTTCTCTTTTTTCTCTCTCTGTTCGTGGGTCGATGGTTATATATTTTGTATTTTTTGTAGGAAGGAGCTATCTTGGTCTTCCTGCCAGGTTGGGACAACATTAGCACTCTCAATGACCTGCTAATGGCTCAGCAGATGTTCAAATCAGGTAGGCACAGCTGTACTTTCTATTCTAGACAAAAATACGTTTCTATGAACTGTAAGATCAATAAATATAAAGTCTTCAGTTTTTTTGTGTTTTGTCTCCAAAGAGCCAGGCTTTCTTGTAATCTTTTAAACTGGTCCTGATTAAATGTTCACTTTCTGAAGGTCTTTCAGAGCTTTTTGGGGGTCTTTTCACTCATTTTCAGTCCAGATCTGAAAACCTTCAGAAGAAGTGTGTTCCAACTCCCTCTGAGCTATGAATCAGTAAAGTATGAAAAGATGAGGGATTCACCAGTATCTGGTATCAGCAATATACTCATACTTTACTCATAAAAGTATGCAAATACTATAGGGCTGATGCTAATATATGACGCACAGCTCTCAGTTGGACACAAACGGCTAACTGGAGCTACCTCTTGTAGTAGTAGCAGCAGCAGTTATGTGGCAGTAGTATACACACGCTGTCCAAATCCTCAATGTTTGGTTCAGTAACAAAACATAATCTGTTCATATACCAAACCATGATTTAGATCAATGGCATTTATTAATACTTGTATCAGTACTTGGTATCGGCAAGTACTCAAATGTATGTACTCATACATGTACTTGGTTGTATAAAATCTGGCCTTGGTACATCCCTACTTCTGAACTCAAGGGATGAGCTGGTTTTGTGTTCATACATAACAGAAAGCTCATCTAAAAACCAAAATTAATTTCTTTAGTTAAATCTATGAATAAAGAACAGCTGGACTCACTATTTTAGCACCAATGAGGTGATTTTTTTTTTTTTAGAGCTATTAGTTTAAAACTTGACACCCAGGAGATCAGCTGAAGGATGATTCTTGTTTCAGGTCTTTGATGAGTTTTCCTGACTTTCAGACACCGTTCATCAGCTTTTTTTTTAACCTGACACTTCTTTTTTTTTTTAGCTTAAGAACATTTTTACAGGAGGGATAATTACCTTAGTGGGGGTACTGTACATTAATTGGATTTTAGAACATTTTGACAGAATATTTAAATGTTTTAAATGAATGGAATTAGTTCTTTACGTTTCTTTTATATTTGAAGCAACAGTTGTTTTATTTTTTTCTCTCTCGTCTAATTTAAGGTGAACTAACATGATGTCATAATTTTTCAAGACACAAAGTATTTATAGACATGAGGAATAATTACATTTGATTATAATTAGTTCCTAGTTCCTGGTTTTGAGGCACATCTGTGCAGCTCCTTCCACTCTGGGTGAAATCCCTTTAAGTGGCGTTGTGTTTGACTGTTTGTTTTGTTGTGTTTCAGACCAGTTTGTTATCATCCCTCTGCACTCCCTCATGCCCACAGTTAATCAGACGCAGGTCAGCTTTCTCCTGTATTCCTCTGTTTCTCATTGTCCACTAATTGTCTAGTTTTGTTCCTTTATTTTTCATAAATATACATCAGAGATATCTTCTTTTATCTTCCTCTCCAAATCCTGTCAGGTATTTAAAAGACCTCCACCTGGAGTAAGAAAGATTGTGATTGCCACCAATATAGCCGAGACCAGGTGAGGATGTGTTTTTAGCAGCTGTTCCTCTAACAAGTTGAGATCAATTCTGAATGAAAATGTAAAATTAATTTACAAATGCTATCATGTAAGCATGAGGTTCGTTTTTTATTTTATTTTATTTTTTACTTCTTTTATGTGTGCTGGAATAAAGCAGCACTTTAGAGTCATTACTGTGGGAAAAGCAGATTTGAAGCTAATTAGCATCCATTTCTTGGATTGATTACAAATGCTGTCACATTAGCTGGGATGGCAAACTCTCTGACAGGCAATTTGTTAATATATTCACGAACCCCCCACCATCACCACGCTCACACACACACACACACACACACACACACACACACGGAGCAAATTAAGAAGCTGCCTCGGCCCAAATCGCTCCACTAAATGTAGGCTCACACCGAGAGGCTGGGAATCATTTTTCACGTTTCTTAACTGAACATCCTTTAAAGAATTCTTTGAAGTTTTTGTTTCTTTAGTTGATCTGATTTCTGCCTCTCCTCAGCATCACTATAGATGATGTTGTTTATGTGATCGACGGAGGAAAGATAAAGGAGACCAACTTCGACACCAACAACAACATCAGCACGATGACGGCCGAGTGGGTCAGCCTGGCCAACGCCAAACAGAGGAAAGGACGAGCGGGCAGGTGCGTGTTGATCGGCACCGGTGCGCGTTTCCTGTCTGGTTTTTGGAGGGCTTCGCTCTGTGATCTGACAGGCTTCCTGTCTGTAAACACAAAGAGGCAAAGTTCAGCCGCTCCCAGGTTGTTTCCAGCTTGAGGAGTACGTTCTGACATCAAAGTGCAGCAAGGCCCAATTAGCAGGAGCTGCTTACTGTGTGCAGTTTCATCCCACTGATTTTTCAAATTAAGCCCTTATCACAGGACGGGTCTAACATGTAATCTTGTTTTTTTTTTTTTTTTTCACCCCTCTCCTCCCTTCCTTCTCTACCAGAGTGCAACCAGGAAAGTGCTATCATCTGTACAACGGGCTCCGGGCCAGCCTGCTGGACGCCTATCAATTACCTGAAATTATGAGGACCCCGCTGGAGGAGCTCTGCCTGCAGATAAAGGTTGTGTGTTTGGGGTGGAGGAAGGGGGAGGCAGACTGACAGAGGGTGAAATATTGGGTTTGGCTTGGGAGTTGAAATGAGGATGGGATTGCTCTGAATGAGTTTGTGACTGAGGGAGGGTGAGAGAAGCAGCAGTGGTGGATTTTTTTTTTTTTTCTCTTTTGCGTAATGAGAACTCCAGACGAGCCTCCCAGGCTGACTCATGCCCTTCCCTCCCCTGCTCTCTCGCTCTCTCTCTCTCTCTTTTTCTCACAATAATAATCACTTCTCGCTCTCATACATGAACAGTTGTTTCCTTCTCTCTTTTTGAATCCTCATAGTCCACTCAGAAAATGTTTTAACCGGCGCTAATGGAACACGAAGCCAAAGTTCACTCGGTTCCAGTGTTTGCAGCGATTGTTCTCACCCAGCAGCTTTATTGTCTCTGCCTTTTCAGCGCGCATCTTCCAACCAGGACGGCTGAACCTGTTTGAGTATGTGTGTAATGCAGTTTGTTTTTTCCAACTAGAGGGTGAAAGGTGGACTAATGCATCAGACCATCCTTTAAAGTGAGAGAAAACACTGCCGACGTGCGGACTCTGAGCTGAATCTCTAATGCACACACACACTCCAACATCACCCCGTTTGTCAGTTGTAGAACAGAGACGCGGTCGCTTTCTCTGCGCCGTGGTTTATGAACGTCTGCTTTTGATGTGGAGATTAATGCACTTTAGGTGAATGTGAATCAGCTCGTGTCTGACTCGTTCCGTGCTCAGAACCGTGAAGGAGGTTTTCCCTCTAAATGTTTTAAAGTCGCGTCTTTTAAACAGTTTTTATGATGTGAGCTCGTGGGAGGAAGTCATGTGATCTCACCCCGTTGATGCATCGTTTGATAGATGAAAGGCTTTTATGGTGAAGCGATGACCTGATTCTAACGCGTTTTGCCTGAAGAGATGAAATATGATTTTGTTCCCTCTAGATATTGAAGCTTGGATCTATAAGTCGATTTCTGGGGAAAGCCCTGGACCCTCCTACTGAGAAGGCCGTCAAGCTCGCCATCAAGAACCTCACAGATCTGGTGGGAAACATAAAGATAGCTTTATTTGTTCTGGGGATGGAGTTTGAAACCATCCAGATTTATTCATTTAACATTTACACTATTGCTCAAAAGTTTAGGATCACTTGGAAATGTCTTTGCTCTCCATAAAGTCACCAACATTTCTCATTAATCAGCTTATTTTTAGTGCTGATTTTGTGCAGCATCCTCTGTATTGATCTCCTGATTTAAGGTAATCATTTTATAAGACTAACTGAAGATTTTTCAACTCCCATGTCCCGTGGACATCATTTTATGGGTCCTACTGCAGGATAATGACCCAAACCATACCTCCAACATGTCTAAGGAGTGGCCAGCACAGTCTCCAGATCTGAACTACTGAGCTGTTCTGGGACCAGTTTGACTCCGATGTGCTCCAGGAAGCACGATTTCAAGTCTCATCAGATTACCTTGAAAACCAGGCAGCTAGCATGTCTGAAGTCTGCCAAGATGAAAGTGCTGCTAAAACTTATTTATGAAAGCAAAGTTTAAAGAAAACCATCATCATTTTTATTGAAGTCTTGATTGCTAACTCTGACGATGTTCTGTTCATTTGCCGTATTCCCCATTCAGACTCATTTCATGTGATCCCAAACTTTTGAGCCATATTATTTATAACATTTGCTTCTTGATCGCTTTATTTTTCTTATAATAAAACAAATTGTTGAAGAGCCATTGTAGAATTTAACATATTGAGATTAAGTACAATGGTATTTTAAAAATTTGACCAAAACTGTTATAAGTCCATCGTTTCTCAACATAGAGTGATCATAAATTAGTTTAAACTTTCCTAATTTTCATTTTAAATAAAGCATTCCCACTGATTGCAAACCAAACCAAACCTAAACAACCCATTAGAATGCTGGACTTAAGGTCCTTTTGTTGAGCTGACTCTGACTCCTGGACTGTGTGGTCTTGTCGCGTCAGAACGCCCTGGACCACTCGGAGAACCTGACAGCTCTGGGTGTCCACCTGGCCCGTCTGCCTGTGGAGCCTCACATCGGTAAACTCATCCTGTTCGGGGCTCTGCTGGGATGCCTCGACCCCGTACTCACCATCGCCGCTTCACTCAGCTTCAAAGACCCTTTCTTCATCCCCCTGGTAGGAGCTCTGAGTGCACAGACATGAAAGCTTACATCTACAGCACACACACTTAACGTCAGCACACGTAGCTGCGTTTTTCCGTCTGACTCTTTGGGTTTGTCAGCCGGTTGAAGGAGTTTTGTCCTTTTTAGGGTAAGGAGAAGATGGCAGACATGAGGAGAAGAGTCTTGTCCAGAAACTCTAAAAGCGATCACCTTACTATCGTCAACGCCGTCAAGGTAATGTTCCTTAAATGTTTAAATGTTCCTTAAAAAATCTATTTGATGATTTTGATTCTAATTTTGCGTTCTCTGATTGGCCAGGGCTGGGAGGAAGCCAGACAGCGTGGTGTCAGGTATGAGAGGGACTACTGCTGGGACAACTTCCTGTCTGCCAACACACTCCAGGTGAGTCGGACTAAAATCTACACCTGTCTAGCAAACGTAGCAGTTTTTTCTTATACAGATGTCATTAATCATGTTTATTTATCAGATGCTTCACAACATGAAGGGTCAGTTTGCAGAACATCTCATGCATGCAGGCTTCGTGGGCAGCGGCGACCCCAAAAACTCCACGTCCAACTTCAACTCAGGTAGCCGAGAGGAGCAGCTGAGGACTTCCTGTGAACCAGATGAGTTTTCCTGTGGATCGGCGCTCGTTAGACCTCTCCCTGACTGTCGCGTCTCTTCTCAGATAACGAGAAGTTAATCAAGGCGGTGATTGTAGCTGGACTGTACCCGAAGGTGGCCATGATCAGACCGTCTCACAGCAAAAAGAGGCCTGGGTGAGTCTCTCAGTCTAAGAGGAGCACATGACAGAGACATGGACAGTCTCTATTCTCTCTCTCTAGAAAGACAAATAGCCCTCTCTCTGCTCTGCAGTCATTCATCAAACCTCTCTGGTGAGAGTTCTGTAAGAGTCTTGTGACGGTTACCTGCAGCTGTGCAGACAGAGTTAGAAAAACTGTCAAAAAGGCACTTTTGCAGCTCAAGATCAATGCAGTCATCACTGCTCGGCCCTCAGGCAGCTGTCAGAGGCAGCAGCTGTGACCTGAGTGCAAAAGATAGACAGCTGAGACTGGAGCAGTTTTATTTATCCAGTACATTTTAGTATGAATCAACTAGATCTGGGAAAAAATTTTAGACCTTTATCTCGGTGATAAATTTCCCTACATCCCCTCAACAATCATATCCAGTGATATTTAACATCTGCACAAACGCCTCTGCAGATTTTAATGGTTTAACTGCACAACTAGGTTATTTTTTTGTCGTTTTTTTTTTCTAATTCAGCTTCTGTCTGCAGCCGACTGGTCTCTTCTGTCTGTCTGGCTGACACACAGAAGTTTGGAACACGGTGTTACTTTAATGTTAGAGACGAGTCCCGGACGGCAGAGCTTTTCTTTTTTTTTCTGTGACAGGATGACAAGAGGCAGCTGAAGTGAATTATAATAACAAGCTAAGAGCATCTAATTGGTTATTTCTGAAGCCACTCTGCAGTTTTAACCAAATTTATTCTTTTTCTTGACAGTTTTCACACAACTGGGAACGCAGTGACTACAGACACACACAGATATTTATATATAGATATCTGGCAGCATTCAAACATAAAAATATTCCAGGAATTTCACCTAAATTAACTCAGATTCTTTTACTTTGTATAAAAAAGAGATGAATCCTCTAACAGTTTTTTTGTGCTTCGCGATTATTCAGTTTTTAGTTGTTTGTGCCAGGATGGATCTAAGTGAGAACACCAGTTTGAGTGCACAACTACTAAAAAGTCTCCTAAAAGTCATTTAAATGAGGCGTTATCCTGCGTTTGGAGGAAAACCTGCTCATGTGCGACATGCATCCAAAGTGAAAAATGTACCTTCTCCTGAGAGCTGCTGGTTTTTGTGTTTTAGGGTGCAGCAGGTCAGTCTGCATCAACATTAAGGACAGTTTCTGATCATTTTTTAAATATAGAAAAAATAAGAGTAGAACACGGTTCCTATTGGGGATTTCTGCATAATAAATCTGGAAATAAACCAGTGAGCTTCAGTTTGTTTGGAAGTGACTTTGTTCTTTATCCAGTAAGACCTTCAGGTCACTCTGGGGAACATTTTTTTTCTTTCTCTCTGTCCCTGCTGTGTCCGTCTTCAGTTTGTGTAATTAGACAATAACGAGAGCTAATTGCCTCGACCTGATGCATCTTGGGTGTGTTTATGATCAGAGCTGTTTGCTTTGTGAATCTGATGCTGAGAAGTAGCAGAAAGCCAGAGGAACAATAGTGAAATCTCCTGTAAATGTTTGAAGTTTTCATCATTTTGATTGATCTGGGTTCACTTTGTGAGAAGTTTGAAAAAAAAAACCCATGATCAAAACTACAGTAAAAGCTGGACATTTTCAAGATGAGATGACAAAGATCAAGATAAAACTTTCTTTTTAGCTTTTATTTTCCAAAGTGAGCAGATAATTTTATATTCAAAAACGTTTTCATAGAGGCTTCAAAGCTCAAGCGTTTTACCCATTTGGTTTTTAACTGTCATCATTAAAACCAGACAGGGCAGTTTGATTAATACTTTTTTAAAAATGTATTCCAATAATCAGCAGCTGCAGGCTTCTCTGCTGCTGCTCCTCTCCAGCTGTCAGACAGGAAACTGGATTGTTCTTACTTTGTGTCCAGAGACACCGAGAACTCTGCTCTATTAGAGGGAAATGGAACAGATCATCTGTAAGAAAAATCTCAAGAGGTGCAAGTTGAAGGTTTCATCGTGGCCCTCACTGTCCCCTGATTAAAAGAAAATCTACACTATGTAGATAGAAGAGCAGAAACGGAGTGCATTCATTACTGAGAGTCTCCCAGAACTTTAAGCTTTTTTTTTTTTTTGCTTGAAAAATTGACAAAATCCTGCAAAAGGAGACTAAAAGACTCTTAGTTGCCATGAATAACTTTTAAAAATTGTGATATTTGTCAGAGATGCTGCTGTTCTTTGACCCCCTTTTTACCATTTTTTAGTCTAAAATACTTTCAGGTAGAAGATATTAAGAGAAAAAGCTTTGATTTGTGTTTTGTTGGGAATGTAACCATCACCAGTAGTGTCCCATCTCCTCTCCCTCAGGGTGAAGGTGTACACACAGGCCGACGGGAAGGTGTGCATCCACCCGAAGTCCGTCAACGCCGAGGAGAAGGAGTTCAACTACACGTGGCTCATCTACCACCTGAAGATGAGAACGAGCAGTGTGAGTAAGCGAAGAGCTTTGGGAGGTGCATGAGTGATTTTACAGTTCAAAGATCCTTCTGGTGGCCATTTTTCACTCAAAAGTCTCAAGAAGATCAGTGGGAGGAGACAAATCTGGAGGATTCAGAGGAAGTGACCGTGTCATTTATCTGCTGACCTGCATGAGTTCATCTGCTAAAACAGAAGAAACCAAATGTGTCATTTTCTCCAGAATACTTCCAGTTTTTGAGTGTTTAATAGCTGTATGGATTCAGAGCGGGTGCCCTGCGAGCGGGTAGAGGTACCAGTGGCTAAAGGTTGGCGCTGATGCCACACCAGCTTTGCTCTTGATGAATATTTGATTAAAACGCTGCCTTTCAACTCCCTCTCAAAGCCTCTTGTGCTTCAAAGCTTCCAGACACAATGTAAGAGGTTGAGGGGGCAAACGGGTCAGTGGTGTTTTCTGACTGCAGCTCTTCCTCTCTATTCTACCCCTCATCATCAGACTTTATTTTTCCCTTCCATCGATCTGTCTTTTGCTTTTTGTGTTCTTGCATGAGAGCCTCTGGAGAAAAAGTAAACACCCCTCTGCCTTTGTTTTCCACTTTTCTGCCTCACTTGATGAAGATTCATATTTTGCTGTAATCATTTTCATTTTTACCACATTTTAAATTTGATCCTTCTGTGCCGAGTGACGCGTATAAAAAAGGTGTTTAGAGAATTTGAGATTGTCAAGGTTATTTGCTCACTGAGAGAAAAGGAAGCAGAATGAAAACGGAGGGTGACGTCAAACTTTATCTCCTCTGACGCACTTCCCTCCTGGTGGTCCATCACGTTACACTTCCACTCCGTAAATAGAGTCCTGCATGCTTTCTTTTTTTCCCCTCTCTTCTTCTCCGTGATGCTAATTATCTGTTTTTTTATTTGCTACCTTTATAGCTGAATTTGATATTTTCTTTTACCTTACTGTAGGTTTTTCTTTTCTATAAATTGGGTCTAAAATAACCTTATTTTGAAGCAGTGCTATAGAAATACAAGTTCAGGAGGAAAAAAATGAAAGGCTGATCAAACCGCCTGCTGCCTTTTATGTCATCTTTTGCTGAAAAATGATAGTTATAGCCAACGTTAGGCAGAAAATCCCACGATTGGTTTAAAATCCGTCCAGATGTTCATGATGTGTTGCTAAACACATTATTGCTCGTTATTTGCCAATTTTAAAAAACTACATCGTGATTTTTTTTTCCACCAAAAAATGTTTCTGATTTGAAACAATCTTTAATTTCTTGTTGTTTTAAAGCAAGGGTATCATCTAGTTTAGTATTCAGTTATTCATGTTGGGTGTCATTAGGCAAACCACTCTACATAAGCAGCTGTCAGTAAAGCTTTGGGAAATGGATGGAAAACAGTGTAGCACATTAGGGAGATTCACAGATGGGGCAAGATGACATTTCTCCTAACACCAGAGGCTCTGAAACACATTTCGACTGGCACAGCCTCTCCTCACTAATGGGACACTTTCAGCCCACACCACAGAGTAGCTGTCGGACACAGTGTCATAATGGAGCCGCCGCCCGTCACAGGACGTGTTAATCTGTTGTAGTGCTGTCGTTATTGTGCGCTAGCGACCTCTCCGTCTCCTCCTCAGATCTTCCTGTACGACTGCACCGAGGTGTCTCCGTTCTCGCTGCTGTTCTTCGGAGGAGACATCACCATCCAGAAGGACGAGGACCAGGAGACCATCGCCGTCGATAAGTGGATTGTCTTCAGGTCTCCCGCACGCATCGCTCACCTCGTTAAAGTAAGTGAAGCGCAGTTCAACTCGTCTCTGCATCGTTTTATTCCTCACCGTCTTCTCATTTTGTTTTCTAGAGTTTAAAGAAAGAGCTGGATTCACTGTTAGAAGAGAAAATCAGCAATCCAGCTCCTGTAGACTGGAACAACCGTCAGTCTAAAGACTGTGCTGTCATCACGGCCATCATAGACCTCATCACCACCCAGGAGAAGCCTACAGGCAGCAGTAGAGACTACGACCGGTCGTGGGCGTCTACCTCGAGAGGGAACCATATTTGCTTCAATGACGACGATGACGATGATTAGAGGCAGCTGGATGAAAAGAAAAGCCTCGGCGATGACGGAGTTTGGTGAAATATTCATAATAAACAGATGGAATCTTTAATGGGTCCTCTTGGTTCAGATTTCAGAACAGCTGAGGACCAAGTAGAAGTGCTGCAAAATAAAAAGCTTTTTTTTATTCATATATTTTGCAAAGACCAGTCCTTCTGAACGTACTCCCACTAGTTATATTATGTTTGCACATTTCCAGCATTATTTTTGTTTTTTCATCATGCAGTGCCACTTAAAGGCTTGTGCAATAAACAACTCACTGTTTAGCTTCATTTACATCTGATTCATCTGTACTTAGATGGTTGATTTATCTCCAGTATTACTGCAGGAATGACATTTAAACCGCTGTGTTTGATCTAACAATAAAAAAAAAAACACAAAGTGCAAGAAGATAAAATTTTAATAACAGGATTAAAATATGCAGACACTTTATATAAATCTGTATTTACCAAAATGTTACAGTTGATGCTGTTTTACATATTTACAATGCTGATTTACAATAGTTACAAGAGGAAATGACTGAAATATGAATCATTTCTATCAAAGAGCTCATTTTTCCCTGAGTGCAAATGTTAAGCTGAGAATCTGGAGACTCCTTCCTGGATTTCCTTCCAAACCTGATGGTCTGAGCCAGTTCCAGAGCTGTGAGCCTGATCGTGTTCTCACCATCCTCTGGATGAGACGGTTATTTCCTTTAGCTGGGCCACACTAAGAAGATGAGTCACGCTGGACAGTCTCATTAAAATCAGGGCCAGGCGGGTCGCCCGTCTGTTCTGGTTCAAAATCAGTAGACGCATTAATTTCTTTAATGTCACATATCTACACTGGCATCAAGTGTGAGATGGTTCTGGATCCAGAGGATAATGACACTCCAGACAAACAGCATGTTGAAATGGAGACATCACTCCTCCCTGATCACTGTAATCTCTAATAATTGCCCAATCATTTATGAATAGTGTTGCATAATAATGCTAAGAATTCAGCTAAAACACTCATGGGAGTTTACGCGCCGTAAAGAAGCTGCCGATCTCACCACCTCGGCTTATTATGGGCTGTGCAATCAACACCTTGGTGGTCACGTTGGTTCTGGTAACGCTTTTCATCATCGAGTCTCGTTAACGGAGCGCGCACCAGGCTGCTGTCGAAACCTCACTAATTGGTCTACTTTACCTCCTACGGAGCAGCTTTACTCGTCACGCAGCACAGCGTTTAAAAGGAAAAAAACATGCCTGGAACCGAACATTTACTAAATTTCACACCGACAGTTTGTGATGTGGCAGGGTGTTAAAAGCAGCGGCTTTAGCTGTAGGTGGGAAGTTTTCCAACCAGCTGGGAAATTAATCAATGTCAAAGCGCCGCACCAACACAGGGACCAATTAATCATTAAGAAGATCTCAATTCTCCTGCGTTTCTGCTAATCGGAACTAAACTCTGACAGGTGTTATATGGATTATAGTTTTCCCTCCATCCCTCCGTATGGATCCAGAGGTCACTGGAGTGTCGGAGTGTCACGATCAGCCTGGGAAGCCCCTCTCTGCTCGCAGCCAGCTCATCGCCCCGTCACACGTTCGTCTCCAGCCCCTGCAGGCGATCCATCCTCTGCATGTTGCGCTCGATGGTGGCCTGGCACGTGATTTTTTCAGCGCACTCTGCTGGAAACCACCCCCACTCTCCGTCACGCAGCCGCTCGCCTTCATACCAGCCTGCGAGGAGAAACGGAGTGCTGCCTTTTACTACAGTCTGTTTTCATGCAGTCTGCTCTTTTAGCACACAAAAAAACAAAAGCCAGTTGCTATGGTCACCAAATAGGAAATTAACTCTGGATTCTGTGTTTGTGTAAAACTTCAAAACACATCAAGTCTATTATGTGAAGCTGATAAGTGGAAATGGGGAGTAGAGATTGAGTAAAAAACTTCAGGAAGGGAAAAAGACAAACATAGGACGACATACCGTCCACATGCTGTGAGACTAACACCACGTCAGCCACCTGCAGAGACATCTCATCCGGCTGCTTTGCTGTGTAACTTCTGATCACCTCCACCTGGACCACGTCTGAAAAAACGTCTTCATTAATTTAAAGTCTCTTTACTGGGAAAACAATAAATCTGTTTCACTACATCACCATAAGGTGGCGCAATAAGCCAAACGAAGAGCGCCGGGAGGACTTACTGCTTCTGTCATAACTCTTCTTATTGTTGGTATTCTGTCCCAGAGCACTGATCCATCGGGCGCGCTCATTCCTAAAAACACACATGCACATTTTATTAAACTTCTGCAAAGAAGGGAATCCTGAACACTGAAATGTTTTCTAGACAACCACCAGTTGTCTGATTCTTTTAAAGGAAACCTGTGCAGACTACTGAGGTCAATAGAAACCAGAGTTGCCGTGCCAGTTTAGCGTTCCCTCCCTGGTTTATATCCAGTCTGAGAGAACAGAGGTGTGTTTTCAAAAAGAGACAACTGAGAAAAAACAGGCACAAAGGCCGGTTCTCAGTAGAGGACAAACCTGCTTTTGCGTTCGCTCGTTCTCGTCTGGGTTTGTACGGGAAGCCAAAAATGGGTGGAGCTGATCAGGTCAGATTCCTTGAAACTAGATATCATCTCACCTGCTCTGAAGGATTCAGAAAGAGCATGAGGGGGATGGGGAGGGTAATAAATGAGGGGGGTATTTGAGGAAATGAACCGGTGTGGGTCGACGGGGCCCCTCTCTGACTCAGCACAGCCAGCTTGCATCATGAACAATATGAGAGGTTATTGTCTTCAGAAGAGCCTCAAACGGGCCTTTACAGATCGGACCAGTGACTCAGACCTCATTATTGCATCGTACACACAATGGTCTGATCCGTTTTAGGCCACGGAGGCTGAGGAATGCTGCGACTCGTCAGCTCACAGCAGCTCAGTCGGGTCACTGATGAAATGAGTCACTGAATACATTTACAAACGAACCTTCAGCGTGTTGCTAAATCATCACGGCCTTATAAAAACCTGAAACGTGACCTTTGGATTTTAAAAGATAAATGTTACGGTCTTACTGAGCGGCTCTTTTTCACCATCAGGTCGTTTAAGGTCAAAGTCCAGTGGAAAACACCTACAGTTTGACTTTCTCTCCTGCCTTTATCTCGTCACCGTTAGACGTGAAGGAAGCTGCTTTTAGTCTCATTTAACATCAATTCTGTCAACTACAAAGATCAAAGTCCTGAAAACACACACTTGGCTAACATTTATCAGAGTGAAAATACTAAACGTGATGTTTATCGTGTAAAATAACTAGTAGAAAAGCAGTGGATGAGTGTGTGAATGGATCAAGTGCTTGAGGTTAAACTTTTAAATCCTAATCTAGTATCAATTTGAATCCTTTTGGGTGAAGCTGCTCACATTCCAACGTTTTACCAGAACACATTCATTCTAATGACGTCCTGGTTTCATTTTCTGAATTCTTCACATTAATCAGAGCTTCTCTGTGTGACAGCCAGCTGTTAGTTGTAGCTTTTGACAGCTGGAGCTTTGTGCCAGCAGCATTCTGCATATAAGAAAAAACAATCAGAGCAGGTTGTGTTCCAACTCTGAAGCAGCTGAAATACTTCAACCAGGCGTCAGCACAGAACGCGTGTGGGAGTCGTATTTAGGCTCGTGAGGTATTTACACAACTAACAGGTGTACCACCCCCCTACCCCCCTCAGTGACTGAGGATCAGTCAATTCATTGTACTAAAGCTTCCTCTGGTTTTAACCTTTAAACCTTAAGAACAAAAGGCTGACGTGATTCAGAAATCCACAGCGAACGGTTCAAGTTTCACCTCTGAAGAGAAGGAGAGTCTCAAATGGAGTAAATAGATTCTTTCACACGAGCAGATACAGAGTGATGACAGTCTCTCTCTAGCCTTCCTTCCTTCCTCTGACAACAGGTTTCCATCTCCTCGTTACTCTCTCTCCTCCCTCTCAGTCCAACGCCTCTCCACTTTCAGCCTCCCGCTGAATTCTGCTCGTGAGGAACACACGGCACATCTCTGGTCAAGACGAAGCCGTCGGGGAATTTCACAGGCAGGGGGACCCATTCCCATCTGCAGCTTTCACATTAGTGCAAAAACAAAAGCAAACACAGACTCCCTCCTCTGATAGAGGCGGTTATATAATCGGAGCTGCTTTCTGTCACAGCTGAATATTTGACTAACTGTTCTGTTGTGCTGCAGACGTCTGTAGAGGTTTTGTTCTAACAAACAGGCGCTATTCACCGGCTGGACTGGACACGAGGTCAGCAGGAAAGCATGCAGACATGCAAACACTGAACAAAAAGACGCATGGGACAGAAGGAGAGCAGCCTGAGCCAGCTCCAGTCTGCGTGAATCACTAAAGCGTCGCACTGCTTTCAGGAAGCAAAGATCAAACTGATCATTTCATGTATTTTATGCACAGGAAGGACAGAAACTTAAAGGTCAACGAGTGGAAGTGAAAGCAGAAACAAGACACTTTGAAGAGAAATGGAACAAAGTCAAACTACAGTATTGTTTCCAACTCAACCGACCCGCCTTCGGTCAGAATGTGAGGAATTTTACTTTGGAATTGGACATGATCTGAACTTAAAGTCAGTGGTAAAAAGAACCACATAGGAACATAGAAGGAATGTGAATTTTGATCTAATATTCTTGTGTTTTTAGGCAAAAATGCTGTAAATATTTATACTCATTAGCAGAGAAATCAATCAGGCCTGTGTGGGGGTTTTTTCTGATCTTTGCCTTTTAAGCTTCCCCAGTAAAAACAGATCAGATCACTGAAGTTTCCAGACTCAAAAACACAAACTGTGTCATTAAACTCCCCAGAAGGTTTCCTCTTCTCAACAATTATCTTTAAAATAAAATATAACAGTTTATGTGAAAACATTCTGAAGCAGTTTGATCTGATTGGCCAGTTCAGATGAGTTCTATTTAAAATCCCAATTAAAGAACGTGTTTTACTGGATGCAGAATTATTATATCGCAACAGATTCAAGAAAAACCCTTAAAATCTAAAGAAGAATCCAAAAAATGATGACATAGATAAAGATTAGATTTAAAAATGTTGGATCCCTTTTGAAAATACAAGAATGGGTTTCATTTTAGACAAAAACAACAAGAATTCTGGGTAAAGTCTGATCTAATACTTAACCTCTGATTTAATGAGCTGATTAAATTAGAACTGAAGGGGAAAAGAATCAATATTTAATCTTTTAATCAAACAACTATGTTGAAATGCAGATTTTTTTTCATGCTACTTGCATGATTTTAATGAATGAATCAATACAAGTCTAAAATATTCAAATGAACATAACTTTTTTTGAAAGAGGAAAAAAATGTATAAAAACATTGAAGACGATCATTTGTGTTTTGGGCTCCAAGTTCAAGAAAACATAATTTAAACAAAAAAGGAAATAAAGTTTGTGGCGTTTATAATCTAAAGCTTAAAACTTACTGCTAAAATGTTCGTCCAAATGAATAACTAATACAATTCAGACAGTCACCACCAGGACATTTGTTGCAGAGACTTCATAAAACATTAAAAGCTTTATCATCTTCATCACTCCAATTCACAACTTTTTATCTTTTCTTAGCTGTAGCAATCCTTTACAGTGCTTATTAGCGTAGCTGAGTCTGATATGCTTCATTAACTCCTACAGAGGATCCTAAAGTAACAACACCATGCTGAGTTAGGTCTCTAAACAGGATGAATGGATGAGGATGTATTCTGGTCATCAGAAACAAAGAGCAAACACAGGGTGGGTTAGAAGATGAGACTCCAGGCGGTGAAGAAGGGCCAGAGGAGGAGGGGGAGGGCAGAGTCGTGGGAAACGGCCCGTTCAGTGTTAAACTGTTGCTAGACGACAACCTAAACAAAAGCTAGTTAGCGTTTCTACACTGGACAGTTTCCAGAGTCCCTCCTCCTCATTCTCCTCGGTTCATTCAGCTTTCCAGTGAGTAGAACGACACACACCGTTACATCTCAGCCAAGCGTGTTTTACTGTGGGGGGGGGGGGGTCCACAGAGGAGCCTACCTACACAGACAGGACTGGATTTGTAGTGGACTTGTTTTATTTCTGTGTGATTTATTCTCAACTGTCTTTGTCCTGATGGTCTCACACTGACGAGGCTTATCTCTCATTTATCTGTAGCGCTTTGATCTCTAGATAAATGATGTGATTTCTCTGGTGCATTTAATACAATCCAGCCTGATTTATCATGTACGAAACTCAAGAAGACACAAGGACTGCTGGACAAACAGACCTCAGTTTGTCAGACTGAAGGGTCTCAGCACCGGAGCACCACAGGGGACTGTACTAGACCCATTCTTTTTTTACTCTGAACACCTCAGATTTTCAGTACCGGTCATCTGCAGAAATATTCAAGTGACTCTGCAGTTGTTGTGTAGATAAGAGATGGAGAAGAGAACTGGTGTCTTCTCACAGCTATAACAGCCTACAACGACCCTTTAAAAAACATAAATGAGTTCTTTAATTTGGATCTGATAGTCTGGGTCCTGCTTTTGTGTTTTTTCTGATTGCCAACAATGCAAACGCATAAAGCTGTGAACTGATAAACATGATTAAGGTGGTCAAACGTTTCCACAAACATGGCAGTGACTCAAAACACTGACAGCTCCACGCCGATGACTCATTAATATAACAGCTGTGGTTTGAAAATGACTTTAAAAAGTGCAAATAAAATTACCAGTAATGCTAATATTCAACAATTTTCTAAAAAAAAAAATCAATAATTCTAAATGCAGCTGACCTAATCACTGCCCCAAAGACGCCTACGACCGTAAACACAAATACTGGCTACTAGCTAAACCAGGTGACGTTTTTTGAAGATAATCTCTGTGCGGCTCGCACCTTTGTCTTATTTTTCTTCGTCTTTGAGGTTTGCAAACAACGTGTGGATATGTGTTTACGGAAGTAGGGGTCTTTGGGGCCGCTGCGTCATGTCCTTGCGCGGTTCAGCGGAGGCTTACGGCTGTTCTTTGTCATAAAGTAGTCCAGAGTCTAAAATAGTACCTGTAATTCCTTCGTGTTACTTTTTATTTTCACTTGTAGTCGATATGTTTACTGAGGTCACTAGGCAGGATTAGTATCAGTGATTATTAAGATTTTTTCTCACAATGCTAGTAGTTACCATTCACTTACACTGTTTTCTGCTAAGCTAAAGCTAAAGGAGTACTGCCGGATCAGGATAACGGCTGGGCTGGTTACAAAATGTTTTTGCCCACCCATCAAACTATGAGGAATATGGCAATAGACTAAAAAAAAAAAATCACTTTTGAGTGGAATATCCCTTTAGTGTAAGATCAAATTTAGGAGGGAAGATGGAAACTTTTGGCAGATAACCCTAAACCATTAGTCAACATTTAAACAAATGACTGATTATGGAGTTTTCCACTAAGTACATACAGCTTTGGAAAATAAAAACAAAATACTTCAATGTTCAGTAAAATCATGAGACTGATGAAACTATTTGTAACACTGGCTGTTAATTTGTGACACATCCATAAAGATTTCAGTTTAACGGATTCAAAAGTCTATTTCAGCACAACTAAAGTATGAACCCTTTGGGTAATCTCCCTGATTAAAAGCTGAAGTGAATTTCTCTGTTTTGCAGTGGAAAACCACAGCTACTGTATTGAGAGCAGAGGCAGACGACAGAGGAATGAGGAGGAACAGGCCTCGTGTTTCTGAAACTCTCTAACAAAACCTTGAACCATAACAGATCATTACCGCCTGAACCATGTGGGATCGTGTCCCTGTACATGTAAACAAATACGAAGGAAAATGGAAGGCAGATCCCTTTTGTTTGTACATAATCTGAGCATCCTCGCTTTTCACTCTAATTCCAGCACAAAGAGAGGAAATAAGGGAGGGCAGAAATCTGAATATATTTAACAGGTTTTTTTTTTTTTAAAGGGGTAAGTTAGCTCCTTTCAAACAGACACCACTTTCCTCAGACTCGAAGGCAAAGAAGTCAATAAAACAATTATCTGGTTCAGTGAGTCTGTTTTACAGTATAATAAAATAAACAGACTTTATTTCCTGGGTCACATAACAGCGAGGTTCGTCTGTCTTCAGAACAGATGTAAGAAAATATCCCTGTGACTGCAAAATGGTGCAACGGAGACGAAGGAAAAACGAGGTAATAACAGAGGGGAAAGGGGATTTGCCGAGTTCAAGTTAAAAGGCACACTGAGGCACATAAAGGAGATAATGGACCAAACCTCTTTCTCACAGCGATAAGCAGTCGGCCATTCAGAATATTAAAAGAACTGAGACTTAGTTTAAACCAAAAAACCAGTCTATCAAACAGAAACCAAAACAAATCTGTGCAAGTAAAAACATGTGTAGCGTTATGTCAGGGGTGAAGAGGGTTCACCGCCTCCCTCAGGGTACGTGTTGTAAATCAGTAACGGAAAAACATCATTAAAAACACACAACGAGGAGGAACAAGTGTAACAGAAAGGAGTACTTACAGCAGCTCTGTTCCAAGAATCATGGGCACCTTTACATCTAAGTGGTTGCTATGGAAACACAGCCGGAAGAGGTGGTTGGCGCCGGGTTGCCGTGAGCCCAGCATGCCGGCGGTGCTTTTGACTGGAGACAGGTTGAGCTCCTCGGGCTGACAGGTGCTCACTTGGATCTGATCCCTCAGGGCGTAGTTGATCACTGTGTAACTGTCCTCACTGTCAAAACATTCACATGGAAATATGTTTAGTTTTATTATCAAGAGTCCTCAAAGGCCTGGGCTTTTACAGTGGACTTTTGTATCGACAAGCAGCCGCTTTTAAGGTTTATTCTGATTGTAGTTAGGTTAGGTGGAGTAAATCAGAATAATCTTATTATTATTAACAGTAAATTAGATGGAAACACTGGGAATCGTTTCAAATAAAGTGATAATAAACAGGAAGTTGTTCTAAATAAGAGCAAGCTGCATGGAAACTAAATGGAAGTGGATCTGAAAGTCAAATGCAGGAACTTTTATATCCTGATCTTCAACAGTTTGGGATGCAAACAAGAAAGAAAAAAGGCTCAACTTTGAATAAACTTAGAATACTTACATCATTTAATATGACTAGTTCAAAAAGTACAAGTATAAATAAAAGTCTTTAGTACCA
This sequence comes from Callopanchax toddi, assembly GCA_006937965.1. Classification (NCBI taxonomy): domain Eukaryota; kingdom Metazoa; phylum Chordata; class Actinopteri; order Cyprinodontiformes; family Nothobranchiidae; genus Callopanchax; species Callopanchax toddi. The sequence goes on from SSNR01000203.1 coordinate 686,725, forward strand.
TATTTATGTTTCTATAAAATAAATAAAACGCAACAATGTCTAAATCACTGAAAAGTCTAAATAAGCAGCTGTCACACTGCTCACCTCTTCGTTACCATCATTTATTTAACAAGGGTCCAGCATCTTGACTCAGACATAATTCTGTCTACTGGTTCAGGGGGTTGTTGGAAACATCTGGAGTGGATCTTGAGTTATGGTACCTTTAACACACCACTGGATCTGGAGACACAGTGTGTGTTTGTCTAGAGCTCTGACACACAAAAGTCCAGCTCAGATGTTTTATGAACCCAGGGCTGAAACAAAAGTCAGCCTGAGAATCAGCCGGACAGCAAATTACCCCAAAAACATCATAAAGAATAAAGACTGTATGGAAAATAAATGAATAAATAATCCCACTGGTTAAACGTTTCTTTGTCATTAGCTTGCCTTTTTAACGCTGACACAGCATATCTTTATAGTACAAACAGTACGACTCACAAACTGTACTGTCTGCCCTCAGAAAGCTTAGAAACTGATGGAGCTCAAACTAAATGCAGGAGAAGACGGGATCTACGACAAAAATGAAAAAGACATGAAATACAATCAGATAGAGACTGAAAAGAGGAGCTGCAAAGCCAAGACTTTATGAATATGTTTGTTTTAATGAGCACTTTTTGGTTTCAAAGCCAAATTAGTTTCTCTAAGCTAACAGGACGCTAACAAGTGCTGGTTTATACATAGAACAACTCTTGTAACTTAAATTTAAAAATTTGAAGTGCAAAATAGTTGTTTAGCTTCTTGTTGATGACATCTGTAGATACACTCAGCTTTAAGGTTCTGTAATCGTTTCACAATTTCTAAATCGAGTGCCTCAAAAAGTCACTAACAACCATAAAATATATATGTCTGTGCCTGAGGTGACTGAACAACACTGTATGACATTAAAAAGTTAGGATGGATGGATAGATCATTAATGAAATAAAAAATAAGTTAAAACTTTATCCATTCAATATTCTTTATTTATGTAATCTACAGCATTTAGGAATATTTTCGATTTAAATTGAAGAAACTAAAAATCATTAAGTGTGAGTTTTCATTCTAAATTATAGACTATTTTATATGTATTTAATGCAGTTCCAATATCAGCTTTTTATCAAAGAAACTGACCTGTCTGTTAACTAAATTATTAACATTCCTGAAATCAAACAAAACGTAGCCCAAAATACTTTTATATATTCATCTAGTTACTAAGATTTTAGGCCGGTTAGCATTTTAGCCCCTGACAATCCTGCAAGTGATATTCCAGGGATGCTGATTTATATAAAACAGGGTGTGAAGTGAGCAGGAAAGTCATGAAAAACCTGGTGTACCAAGTCAAATTACTGCTAAATAGTCAAGGGAATGAAGGCGAGGAAAAGCTGCAAAATCACAGTTTGGTATAAAGGTGATAAACACTTCGATGACTTCAGTTCTGTGATTATAAACACACTTTTTAGCTGAAATTCTCTGGTCAGAGATAAGACAGCGTTATAGCTGCTGTGCCAGCTACCAGCTCTCTGATGAACACAGAGTTCTTTAGCAGACAAACAGAATAAATCCTCAGACAGATGTTAGGATTTAACTCCAGGTGAAGCAGAGTCCTGCAAACAAGCAAACCTTATGATGAGTCTCTATAAAGTCGTGGGATCGTATCAAGACTAAACAAATTAAAAACCATCAGAGCCAGAGAAAAGTTGTTGAAAAAAACTCAAAAGAAGAAAACTATAGAACCCTGAGTAAGTTTTAAGACGAAGTCGGACATAAATACACAGGAAAAGAAGGGAGGTGAGGAGGAGAGAGGAGCCAGCTGGTGTGTTATGTAAGTGTTCCTGTGAGCCTGAGAGCAGCAGAGCAGCACTTTCCTGGTGCGTGACAACAAGCCAGTTTGACATGAAGGTTTCCAATCGTTAGCTCCAAATTTAGATCCAGTCTCAACTCATTAAAGGAAGTGGATTTGTTAAACAAAAACTGCAGGAAAGGGCAGTCTGAGGTTTAGATATTTGAAGGTAAAATCTGACCTTTTTGTTTGTTTGTTTTTTATTAGCCACTATGTTGAATAAAACCATCTGACTAGCTAAACTTGATTATTGAACATCTTTAAAGTGAAGTTTTCAGATTAATCATAAACATTCAGCTTCAATACCCAATTTCTTTAAAACACAGTTCAGATCATTTCTTTCTTTTAGGGAAAAAGAGCCTCTAATCTGCAAACACTCTAAGGTCAAAGGTTGGTTCCTCTACTGTGTAAATATTAGGCCTTCTAACAGAATTTTTAGGAACCCAATCTTTAAAAAACAAGACAAGAAGAAGGTGAAAAGGATGTAACACTTTAAGTAATAATGATAAGCGAAAGAGCTCTTGTGTTATTGTGTCCAGAAGCGTGTGTGACCCGCTGGTTACTGGCTGGCCTCGTCAATCCCTGCTGTGATTTGGTTTTCATTACTGCAGCCGGAGTAGCGTGCCACAGCGCTCCCCTCAGCACAAACCAATATTATAACAGCTTCTTCCATTCTAACTAAAGCACGCTGTGACTCCAGAGCACACCCCTTCCCAAATCCCCTCTTCAAACACACTCCCAACACCACACACTGATGGAGTCTGCAGCCAAGGATCAGATTCTCAGAAAAACATTACAAGGAATGTTTTTTTGTAGTGAGTCTCGGTAACTTTTAGTCTGGAAGAGGCATGACAATCAGATCCAGACACACGAAATGGAAGGAAAGGAGTTTTCGTACAAAGATTTACGAGAATGAGAGTGAACCCAAATCAGAACCACGCCGTATCTAAGAAGACCTTTATGCACTTCTTCTATTTTCACTGTTACCTCAAAGTAAAGGTAAGAGGGCGCTAGAAGGAAGACTCACTAACAGGAACGGCAAGTTACTTGGAAAAAGTAATTAGTTACTATTACTGATTCCTTCACCAAGAAAGTAATCTAGTTATTTTACTGATTTCTTATTTTCAAAAGTAATTACTTATTACTTTACTTAGTTACTTTTCAAAAACATGTCCAATCTGAATAGCTATAAAGCAACAGAGCTTTCAGCTTGATTCTATTCTTCCTGCATCCATCACATCAAACTGAATCAAATCAAACTGTCTCTTTATAAAACTTGTTTTATTAGTTTTGATCTTTTAACTTTTTGCACATTGCATCAACCACAAATTAAATTAAATTCTAGTCTCTGACTTGAAGGAATTTATTGAACATTTAAGCCTATTTTCTGCAGATTCAATGAGATTTAATGAAAATAAATCAAGTCTTTCTCCTGTTGGCCTGTATTTCTCTCTGAGTGTTACCTTCAAATTAGATTTTTTATGTCGTATTCTCTCTCAGGCAAGGATGAAATTTTGACTTGAAAAGCAGGAGGGGCACAACTGTCTTGAGCAGAGGGGTGGGGGGGGGTAAAAACTACAGGACTCCCCCAAACACCCCCCCACAGCCTGCTTACAGGAAAGTAACATAATCCAACTACTTTATATGCAATTGTAATCCCTTAAAATAATCCCAAAAAAGTAATTGGATTACAGTACTTTTTAAAATTGTTTAAAACATTTTTTAAACTTTTTACTTTTACTTACAGACTACAAATCTAGTAAACTGTGTGATCAAATATGGTCGCCTGCACTAAAATAAGTTAATCATGGATCTAAAGCAGCAGAACTTAACTACATTGAAAAATGTACATATAGCAGAAATACAACAACGCAACTGCAGCAAGAAGAAAAAGAAAATTAAACAAATTGACTGGACATCAATGAGGTGATTTTATATAAAAATGAAAAGAACAAAAACAAAATCCCTGTTTTATCAGAATTAAAGCCATTTTCTCCTGTACATTTTAAGAAACTGGTCTACTAAATGCTCTAAAACTATTTAAATTCCCAGTGATTTGAAATAGCTTTAAGATATTTTAGAAGATGGGTGTGGAAACAGCAAAAAATTATTTAATGCAGTTCGGAAAATATGAAACTATTTGCATGAGAAAACTAAAAGAAAACAAAACAGAGCAGAGAAGATAAGCTCTGACTGTCAACACACTAATACATGTATTTATTTATTTACAGAGACTACGGACTACTCAGGTGGTTGTGCTTAGTGTGTGGTCTTTGTTACACTAAAAAAAACCTGGTGTTGAACCTGAAGTTACCTCAGTAAAGTAATTATGTTCTCTTTAAACTCAAAGTCCAAAAACCGCAAAGGATTGAGGAAACAGAACAAAAACTATATGTCTGGTTGTAAAGCTTCACTTCCTTTTCTCATTATTTGCAGAACTCTTCTTTAAAAAGAGTTTTCCCAGAGCAAGTTCAAACATGAGGGTGGAGAAGGCTGAATTTAAACACCCTGCCTTCAGGATCTTAGTGGGAAGCAGTGAAAGCCAAAAGCTTGTGGTTACACTTTCACCTTCAGTGTGTCAGCACAGGTCCTTTATAAGTAAAACCTTTAAAGTCCCACCAGATAAAATCACACAAAAAGCCAGAATGCACTGTTCTGTCTGACTGGCTCACCTCTTCTTCTTGGTGACGATGAGCACGTCGTTAAAGAGGAAGAAGTAGACCTGATGCCGTGACGTCCGCTTTAAGAAGATGCCGCTGTCCTCCGCCAAAGAAGTCAGCTCCCCTCTTTTTACCATCCACCTGGAGGAGGAGACCAGGGGGAAGGGCTGGAGGACGACACAGAAAACAGGTTTCCAACGTTGGGTCTAGTTACTAATAACAAATCACAGTTTGTCTGAGTGCATCAGCTGTTTGTGCAGAGGGAGAACATGATCTCCAGACATCTGGGAATCCCAAATGTCCCAACAGCTAATTCCCACACTGGTTAGACACACTTCAACATGCCGAGTCTTGTGTGTGTAGTGACTGCCAAATGTGAAACACTGGTGCAAATGTTTTGCATTACTCCATCAACGTGTTTGTACATGCAACTTCAGCACTGTGAGTATCTTACTTTCTATATGTTTAAATGTAAATGTAAAGTAAACGGAGCTTTTCAGAGTAAAAGGAGAAGATGAGACACGTTTAGTACATTTAAATCTGACTGGTAGACAAATAACGTTGCAAGCTTTTAAACCAGAAACGGCATAAAATTGAACAAAAGTTAAATGAAACTGATAATAATAACAGCTCTGCTGATTAGTCCCTAGATGGCTCAGTTAGGCAAAGAAAAAGAAACAGTGAATAAAGGTGGAATCATTCCATTCTGTTCACTAAACTAAAGAAATTAATGAGTAATTATCCAAAAATAATGATCTGAGTGTTTAGGTTTGCACACCTGTTGTTACTTTTTCAAAATAAAAGTCTGCATCAGTGAAACATTGTTTCACTTTACCTAATCTTTGATTACTCAATGCAGAGCTGTGTAAAGGTCTGTAACTCTCAAGAGACACACATCATAAAAGACAGTAAAAGCAAATGATTAACCATCCACCTGACTCGTAAGCCCAGCACACCGAAACCACCGTTTAACCAGATCCTCTGCTGACTGCTGTTGTTTTGTAACTTTATTTGTTTCCCATTAATCTGACGACACACCCTTACCTTAATCTTAAACTCCAGCTGAGAGTTGATGGTGTACATCATTTCTGTTCGCTCCATCGTGCGAGCCCCTTCATTACACTTCCGTACCACCTGCTCACACACAAACACACACGTCCATTAAAAACAATAATCTGGGTTTCGTCTTGTAATGTGATGAAATACCACAAATATCTGACAATCTATAGACAATATCAATCTAATACTTCGTAATTCAGCATTAGTCACAATAAGGCTGATCCATTAAACTGACTTTTATAGTTTGTTGTTGTTTGATGATGCAGTTTGTCTCATTCCTGGACTTGATGATGCAGCACACGTGTTTTTAGTTAAATCTGAAGCACAATTTTATAATTTTCTGGTGTTTTTTTTACTATTAATCTAATAATGCTGCAGGTACAAAAACGAAAAAATAACATTAAGTCAAATTAATTGTGACAATTTGTTTTTAATCAACGCAAAACTGAATTTAGTGGACCTAATTTTGCCTAATGCATAACAGAATCATTGAACTTTTCCTCAAAACAGAGACCGATGGACTGCTAATGACAGGTAAAACATCCCCTGGCTGGTTTTATCTCATTTGTTATTCAGGAATAAGAACTTTTTATGTGGCCATTGCTGATTTTAAAATACAAGAAAAAAAAAAAGATAAACATATTTATTGACTACTTTATGACCAAAATCCCATTAATCTGACTGTTAGAGGCATTTTGAGGTCATTAACCTGATTTTTTTTAAACACCGACCTTGCTGACTGCCTGCAAGGCCCTCTTGCACTCTCCGTATCGTTCTGAGTCTTTAGGCGTCTTCTGACAGATTGTCTGTAAAACAGGAATTCAAGATCAGTTTTGTGATAATTATACATCCAGATTACATTCATGGCCTATAAACTCATTTCATTCCACTCATGTTTACCACACTCCCATCAGCAGCCTGATAAAACAGTGAAGCTGTGGGAAGAAATGAACTAAAATATAACTTTCTCAGGAAAAACTCTCTGAGAGTACGAGCGTAAACCCCAGAGTCCCCGGGGAGAAGACTGACAGGAGGCCGGGGAAGGGGGGTGAGGAGGAAAGAAGACGGAAAGGAGGCACTTTAGAGACAATAAAATATTCTGCTGACAACAAAAGCATGGAAGTAAAGAAGATGAAGCAATAAAAAAGGTAAAGTGGAGTTAAATTAGGATTATTTAAAAGATGTGAGGTCACACAAACATCTCTGAGGTCAGAACACACCCCAGCCTAGAATCAAATAAACAAAGTGTTGCGTAACAGCCGGAGTCTTGTAATTCCACAGTTTGTGCTACTGTTCAGCTCACTCACGTCCATGAGCAGAGGCAGACGGGTGATCCTCTGCATGGGCAGGATGAGGAAAGAGATCATGGGGAGGCTCCTGCAGTCTGGGTGGCCCTCGATCCTGGTTAGCGCCTCCTTAAAAGCCGGATTCTTGGAACTACTGAGAGGAAGGAGGTAGATACTGGGTCAGAGGAGAGATGCTAGACAACGAGATAAAGAGAGGACGAGCTCACTGGCATGGGGGATCAAATCCGTTTCACTCACACCAACTTCTGCAGCGTTCTCTGCTGATAGACTTCGTTGGAGCAGTACGTCACGTAAGGGTCAAAGTTGGACTCGGCGTGCTTGCAAACGATGTCGTTGATGTCACTGATGACTATGTTCTGCTGGTGTCTTTCCTCCAGTTCTGAAAAAAACCTAAACAGAGAGGTGAGGATGAAATAATGAAGGTTAGGGATTCATACCGTACAAGGCATCAGTGGGTAAGAATCCTCAAATCATGAGTCATGCCCAGGAGAGGAAAGATACACAATACAAGTCAGGAAGCGCTGACGACACCTCGTAAGACACTTTAAATAGATACGAGTCTACAGCACGGAGACTTTTCCTCTTCCTGAGCGTCACCAGATGGTCCATTAACAACGCACCATTTGTCCAACTTCAAGAGAATAAGTGTTTTTACATGTGTGAGCTCAGGTGACAAACAGGAAACTGAGTGCACAGACACAGGATGCTGCTGTGGAGCAGATGGACCAGGTCTGAGCTCATCTACAAAAGCACATCAGAGCACACAAGATGGCAAAAAAGTCCCCCCAAAAAGTACACGTTACACTTAGTCCACATCCTAAAGGAATTTGGAGAATTTTTAAAAAAGCTGCATCTCATCCTGAGGCAAAACAACCAACCAGACCAAAAAGGACATGTTTCCAACAAGAACTGAAGGAATTAAATCAGACGTGTGCAGAATGGACTCTGACAAAAAACACATGAATGAAACTAAATGGATTTTCTGCAGCACGTCTCAAAGAATATAAAAAACATCATCAGTTGTCACAGTTCGGTCACGATTAAGTGCACGGACTTTATAAAGCTTGCTGAAAACGAGAGGCGGTAGATCATTCTGAGAAGATGAAAACGCCAACAGCAACACATCTGAATGGAAAGCAACAAACAAAAAAACCTGAAGTCGCAGCATATCCAAACACAGGATGGAATATTTGAGGAATTCACTAAATCTCCCTGCGTGAAAAGATGTAATCAGATATTTACAAATACCGCCCAAATCTATCGACACGCGCTTATTTACTTGTGTAAGAAGTCAAACACATGACTGCAGAGAGGAATTAAAGGCCTTTAATCTGAGAAGATCTTACATGGGATTTTTAAGCCGATGAACAATAAAACTTGAGACTTTTACTGCTTTGCATGTCACAAAAACTGTAAGAGTCAGTAAAAAGATGCATTCATGTTAGCTGCTGGTTGACTATCACCCTCTGCAACAGGAGGTGAAATACTTCCCGTCATGCTCAGATATATTACCCTCGTGTTACAGCAGTCCTGCGGTTAACAGCTGACACATTAGATTGGAGCTCGGGGAAAACGTAACCAGAACATTGAATGGGTTTTATTTTTTGAACAGATGGAGCAAATTATTTTTAATCACCTGTGACCTGACTTTGAAAGGTTAAAACTTGGTTTTTTTGTGTATAACTTTTAAGATTTGATCATAAAACGATCCCAGCTTAAACTTTAGAATGAAAAGCAGAGCGCTTTTAATATTAAGTTTATTTATGTTCGGTTTTTTTACGGGCGTCAAGTCTAAAACTGACTCCACAAAGAAACACCATTAACCAGGACACACACGCAACTTTAACTGTTGACAGACGAGTCGATTCAGAGGTTTTGTTTCGGAAATTTTTGGCATCCTGTTATAAAAATAGCAGCCAGCCTGCTTGAGCTCCCTGTTCTCTGTCAGTGAACATCTGACCTCACACACACACACACACACACACACACACACACACACACACACACACACACACACACACACACAGAGGCTGTGTCTGTCTGAACACAATCCCTTTCATAGAGAAAGCTGCTCCGAGTCCGTTAGACTTAAAAGAATAATCCAATCATCATTTAATATGAAACAAGTAGATTATTAGCCAGATGTATAAACTGATTAAGCTACAAAATGTCAACCAGCTTGCATGAATTCAAGCCACAAAGACAAAAACCTCCAACAAACGTACTTGCTGCTGGCTTCACAAACATCTGAGATGTTGGAGAACAGGTGGTGGTGTTCGGTCTTCGTCATGGCCTCTCTGAGCTCTGTTGAGTTCTTGAACATGCGGATCAGAATCTCCAAACTGTGGAGGTAAGAGTGCTCTGACGAGATGACCTCAAAGATGGCCTGAGGACAGAAACAAAACAAGACGAGGAGAAAACCAGGGTTCGGTTATCGCATCGAGTTCAGATTCAGCTCCGCCATCAACATGTCTCGAATACCTGCAGGCCTCAGTCATGTCTGGAATGTTAAAGAAAACCATATACACCTAAAATACTTATGAACCCGTTCTGTTGGTTTTAATATAACTTATTAGATCATTTATCTCTTTTACTTTTAAATGAATGAACTCTCTTGGAAAAAGAGATCTGACACCTCAGTTTTTTCTTGATGACCTTTGCAGATTAAAAGACTAAGAGATCCAATCAAATTCAAATCCTACCTCCTGTCTTTTGCGTTCCTCCTGACTCAGATGATCAGACAGGCCGTTTTTCTTTACCTAAACAGAACACATGTATGATAAAAAACACAGATCTTTGTATTTATCACATGGTTCATGTTTTAGTCAGAGATATAGACAGGAACACTTTGCACACCCCACTGAATAAAGACAGGTTGTCAGTGAATAAACAGGCACATGACTGACTTTGAAAAAAGAAAATTTGCTGAAACAGTAAAATGAGCTGCATTTAATCCACTATTCTTTTTAAATATATAAGAATAAACTAATCTATGTTTTGAAATGGAGAGGCTGTGAAGTGCTTGAAAAGGAATTTTCTCCTATTTTATCTCATAATGTAACAACAGTGTAAATAGAGACATTATTGTCTAAAAGCATTACTCCTGACACTTTTTTTTTAATTAGTCGCTCATTCTGCTTTGATATAAAAACACAAGGAAGTGATACTGCCTCCTCCAGGACCAGTATCACTTCCACAGGAGTATCTGCTCTGTGGTCTTTAGCAAACAAAGAGAACAAACATCGCTGAAGCAGATCAAACATCTCAATTCCTTTCACGCATAGCTATCGGTTTTAAGACTGTGCTTTTAACTTTGACAAACCTCCACTCCTTTTTTAAATGTTTTGCACAAGAGCAACAAATTCCCTGAAAACTTTCACTAAACTGGGCGTAACTGGAACACAATCAGCTATGAGTCATCATTAAAAATACTTTCTGATGATTTTCAGGTCAGACCCACCTTCCTTAATGACTGACAGTAAGTCCTGGAATTATGACATTTCTCGGGATTAATGTCTCATTAAATTCCAAGCAACAAGAGGCCCCTGGGTGAGACGAGATTAACCAACAAGGTGCGACTCAGTTGAAGACAACCTGTAGGTCTGGTTCTCAGCTTCATCAAAGCTAAATTTGTTGTCACGCCTTGACGATGACATCAATCTAAAAGAAGAGGGACGGAGCGTCGGCGTCAGATTCGCGGAAACAAACAAGATTCACAGCTGTAAGGCGGCTGTGGTGGAAAAGAAAGTGTTCTTCAGAGTCAGACTGAGCTCCTTTCTCACCTGCATCTCGATGTAAACAAAAACAGAAATGAGCTAAAAGATTGTCCTCTAGTTTCACTTTAATAACCAGTTCATTAAAGCCTGTGTGCCAAGCAATTTGGAAACTAATCCTAATTGTCTCCATCACCCATCTTTGCTTCCACAGTTGCGCAACGAAGCAGAAACTAATGCAGAACACTAAATTAGCACATTTGCTTCTAATAGTTTTCAGTGTCCCTTCCTTCGTTCCAACATTGCACAACGCAGAGCCACCGCACGTCTCCCTACAGGCGACATTTTAAGCATATTTAGAGTCTGACAAGTAGAGTTTGCCAAGATGCTGGCACTGAGCCCAGCAGCGCTTCCAAGACTTCCTGTGGCTCTGGCAGGACTGTCTGCCTTCCCGGCCCGTCAGAGTCCGAGAAGAAGTTTCCTCCCTGATAAACTGAGTGTGGGGCAGAGGAAAGCAGAAGCAGTGGGAGGATGGGTATGGGAGTGTGGCCAAACTGGCCGTGACAGCATTCTTTAGAGCTCTAGAATTCCAAAACTTCACAGCGGCAGCAGTGAGATAGTGAGCATGAAGTGTGGAGAGAAGGGGCACAGAAGAGTGTGTGTGTGTGTGTGTGTGTGTGTGTGTGTGTGTGTGTGTGTGTGTGTGTGTGTGTGTGTGTGTGTGTGTGTGTGTGTGTGTGTGTGTGTGTGTGTGTGTGTGTGTGTGTGTGTGTGTGTGTTTTATGTCTAACCACACTGAGCTGGCTCCAGGAGGTACGTATGGGTCTGTACTGCACAACGATGCCTCTATCAGGTTTAGGTTCCCTAGAATCAGCATCCTCATCCGAGTCATTGTGCAGAGCTTTCTCCTGGTAGTTCTGATAAAGCTCCTCCTCTAAAATATGGAAAAAGAACATAAAAAAGTTGAAGCAACCAGAAAGAGCGCGATTCAAAAGAAGAGTAAAATAACGGCTTCTCACCTTCGCTGTCAAACGTCCGCTGAGCCTTCAAGGCTTTCTTCTTATTTAAAGTCTAAAAAAGAAGCAAAACATCACAACTTTACACTCAGAAGGACCGAATGAGCACACACAAATCTTGAAATAACTACCACCTGTCCACAGCCTTTTAATAACCTCCTTCCCTGACACATATTTAATCACAGAGTCGGTGTGTTTGTTTGGACGCGGCGTCTCGTTACGTCTCGTCTTCCAACAAACAAGTTAATTGTTTCCCTGTGAGGCTTTGTCCTCATGTCTGCTGCTGCTAAGTTTGTTCCACAATGGTCACCTTGTGTTGTGGTTTTGTAACATGGACTTTAGCCCTTCTGATACTGGAAATCTATGTCAAAGCAATCCTTGTGCACAACAAGCCATCAGAGGGATTGTAATTAACTGAGTCAAAAAATCTTAATCTGTTTCCAGCAGACAAACACCAAAGTTTACAGGGGTTGTAAGTTAAAAAGTAAGCATATTTGCAAACAGCTGAATGTTGCATTAAACATTAAACTGTGCAGTGTTTTACCTGATGAAGGGGGAGAAAAAGCAACACGGATCTTTATAAAAGTTTCTCTGACTTCCTTATAAATAAATCTATAGTATTTTTCTACTGGGGGTATCTAAATAGATTCTTGTTCAAATGTGTTGTTTAGATGAACAGATTTACCTACCATTGTTTTGCTTTTGCTTTTAGATTTTTCCACCCGAGGGCTCAAAGGCTTTAAAATCTTGGAGCTGGCAGGTTTTGGTGTCCCGGGGCTCGTAGGGCTCAAAGTGACAGAATTTGTTGGGCTATCAGGTGAACTTGGAATATTCAAAACAAGCCTACTAATGGCAGGTTGTGACAACCGATGAGTCATTACATCCACAGCGGGAACCTCCGCATCTTCTCCACTCACAACTGCCCTCCTGTAAGACGTACTCCTCAAGCCTCTTCTTGAAAGATGGCTTTCACTCCCTCCGTCTGCCTCTTCAGAGTGGCCCCCTTCAGCATAAACGTGGCCTCCTGTTTCCACCATGCTGCGGGTTTTAAGTCCACGCTTGGGAAGGTCCAACCCCAGTCTGGCCATACCCTGACTTTGTGTTCCAGGACGTGCCTTGCTCTGCCGAGTTTCGGACACCAAGCCTTTGGGGATGAGTTGCTGGGTGCCCATCTTCAGAGCAGCGGGGCTGTTGGTGCTCAGGACGATGGAGGGAGAAGGTGAGACAGCTGGGGAAACTGATGGTGAGGGTGAAGTGGAGGAAATGGAACAGGGTGAGGCATTCGGGGCATCTTGCGATGAGGATGTCCGAGACTGCCTGAGCAGTGAAAGTCTTTGGTCTGGTGGTGATGGAGAGCGAGGGGTGGGAGGGTCCAACGAGGTCAAAGACAAGAGTGAGGGGATGCTGGAAGTGGAGCTATTGGAGGGTGTGAGGGTACCATGTGATGAAGGAGACGAGCTGGATGAGGACGATCGTGAAAACGGTTCATAGTTGTTGTTGATGTGTGAAGAACACCTGAGAGGATCAGCTTCGGGTGATGGTGAAATCTGTTTCTTCTGTAAGCTCTGACTGGGAGGACTGGAGGTGATTCTCTGGTTGTCCATAGGAGACTTTTCAGACCATACAGCTTGCCCATTACTGGTTTTCCCTTTGCCAGTGTCTCCATTACACACTTTGTTGTCCAGTAAAGCAGATTTGTTATGCTCAGATCTAAATTTGGACAGCAAGAAGCGTCCGCTGGAGAGGTGGCCGATGCTTATACTCCGAACAACTCTGGTTTTCTTTGAGGGTTTGTGTAAAACATGTTTTATCACTGTAGTGTTGTTGCCAACGGACTGAGCCGTCTGGCTCAAAGTGATGGGACTTTTGTTGTCCTCCACAGGGACGTCCGTAGTTGTGACCCCATTTAGGTGATAACTGAGGGGCCGCTGCTTGGATCTGTTCAAGTCCAGTGGACTTTTACAGTTGTCTGTGCGCTGTTTCCACAAAGGCGTGATGTTGTTATTAGACAGATCTACATCGCTGCCAATATCCATGGTTGTTGTGCGTCTTTGTCACCGTTTGTGGCTAAACTCTGTTAGTCTGAGCAAACAATGCAGCCCTGTAGGGAACAGATTTCCCCCCTTGAGAAACACAAAAGAGGAAAAACACCAATCAGCATTCAAGAGCACAGAACAGTGCCCAAATTCCCAAGGTTTACTCATTAACAGGGACTCAGAGCAGATACAACTACAGTCAAGACACATACTATAGTCAGGAACTGGAAAAGAAGGGATAATAGTCAAGATGACAATTCTTTTGTATTTGCTCAGTGTGCTGAAATGCCCTAATTACAAACTGGAAGCTGGTGAGATGATGAGCAATTACAGTAATACTACAAAAAATAAACAACAAGGCAACAGAGAGATTGGGATTTCTGTTTTGATCTCTATCTACTTGCCTAAAGTCACTTCTAATTGTGTTAATCTACACAAAAGTCCTCAAACAAACAGGCAAGGTGCTTATCAGAAAACTCAGAGGAACGGAATAGCTTCCCAGAAGGTTAAAGTCCAACTCACCTCTAATCTGTCGATCTGAAGGTGGGTCTGGTGCCCGTGTTTCCCCAAAACTGCATTTTTTTTTTTTTTGGTGAATTAATAAGAAGTTTACAGTCTTCCTTAGTCAGAACATGTGAAAACAGAGCTGGAGCAGAAGTTGTTGAAGTTACTAGGAGGAGCTAGAAGATTCATGTGAGCCGCTCTCAACGCGTCTGTCGGAGCGCTGAGGAGTTTCTGTGACCAGGAGGAGGAGGAGGAGGATAAAGAGATGAGGAGGAGGGAGAGGAAGAAGGCAAACAGCAGCACTCAAGTTCAGGACTTAACTCAGGTATTTTCTACTTCAGCCCGCATATCACAGAGGATTTCCGGGAAGACAATGACACATTTTGTTAGAAATCAATTAGGCAACATGGATAGTTAGCATAGTGTAGCTAGCTAGAAAGTTGAAAACAGTATATTTTTAGGAAAGCACGGTGTAAAATATAAAATAAATACTGTTTTGGATTTAAAATATATGTCATCGTACGTACAATTACGGATTTTACGCAAATTTATGAACATACCTGTAAAAATGATCCACTTTAGACATATTGCAAATAGAGCAAATTACCTATTGCTTTTTGGCGCCATCGTGTGGTTGGGGGTGTCATTGCAACAGCCAACAGGCATTCAAGCGAGAGACAGAAAGAAATAAAATGTACAAAAAAGCTTCTCCCCAAATAAGCATTCCTGTGGACAGCATTCTACAGTTTAATCATTTCTAACCTCATCCTGCCCAAGGATTAGGGGATTAAAGATTTATAGTTTTTATTTCCACTCCAATAAAATTGTGCAATGTGCGAGTTGTTATTTCATGCATTTTTTTTTCATTGCACAATTCTGTGTGTGACAGAATGTCCCTATTAAATGAACACACATACTCAGACACACAAATTCCTTCAGGCCCATAAACAAATTACTAAGCCCATGTGTATGCCAACTTTTACAGTCCTTACTGTCAAAATAATGTTGTGTGTACTTCATGTGTTTGACCGCTAGGGGGTGACATTGCTCTGTTTGCTTATCATAACTGCACATAAAACAGATGATTCAGAAATATACCATAAGTCTCTGATCAGAAGGGATATTACTACTGTAAACCCTTTTTTAAATTAAACTCACTGTAGGTGACAAAAAAGAAGAAAACATTTTTACACTTACAATCTATTTGTGAATCATCCTTAATATATTATTTTAGAATAATGATTTTATGATTTTTTTTTATCCAGCAACCCCCATAGGCCTTTCAGATGGAGTTAAAAACTCTTTTACCAGCACCCTCTTTCCATGTTCAAACATCTCATTTTCTAATAATTTTCATAATGAACCTAAACAGCTTTCATTCTTAGCAATTACATGAGAATCAGCTTATTACAATGTTTGAACAGTTTCAGTCACTTATCCAGCACTTACAGCTACTTCTAACGAGTCATTATGCTTAGTGACTGCATCAAGTGCTCAAATAAATGTTTAATTAAAACTTTAATCATTTCATTTAATCTAAGTGAAGTAATAAAATCTAACAGAGTAAGCTCACTAAACCCAAAAGCCTTCAGATATATATTTTTATTTTCTCTCCAAACATTAAAGATTGATAATGTTGTTAGTGATGCGTACATATTCTGCTTAAACACTATTTTGAGAAAGAAACTTTAAGTAAGTTCTGGTGAAATTAGGTTAAAAAAAAAAGATTTTAAAACGTGAAAGAAATGCTTATTTTGTACATAATTTTAACATATCTCATGCTGAGTTATTCAGAAACATTGTGAAGGCAGGGGTGAAAGTTTTTAAATAATTTTGTTTTTACGTTCCCTTTTATTATATCATATCATGCTCCTTAAAAACTCTCAGTAACCATTTTAAACATATTTAAAAGATGCACAAAAGACTGACTGCAGCACATTTGGGGATATTTTTAAATATTTTAAGATTGGCATGATGCAAAAGAATCAAGCATAATAGTTTAATTCACATTTTAATGTGTCAGTTAATTAAAGATGTATTGTCAGACTGGAACAAAAGAGCATTACTCAGAACCAAATTGAGCATAAAAACATTATGTGCTTTAAAAACTGACTTAGGGCTCCAAAAATAGCTCCTTAATTTTTGTATCTTTATCAAATCTGACCTTTAAAATAATTCATTTTAAAAAATGAAAAGAACAGTGATGCTTTCTAGTAGACATTTCTCCTTTTCCACACTTTTTTTGTTCAAAACCGTTTCTGCACTGTATAAATTGTGCGTATACGGTTAATCTCCCCACTTTTATGTCACCGTGTCATCAGCTGTGAATTAGTTTCTTTATGTGTGAGAAGATGCATGTATGGTGTGAGAGTGTGTAAAAAAGTGTGAAATGTGTGAGTCTCGTGAGCCCTGTTTATTGGAACTTTAAAACTATTAGCAACCATCTCATTCCGCACACAAAAAGCAGCAACTACACATTTACTGCTGCTCCTTTTCTGCTTTTAGTGTTGTGTAGAAATCACAAAGGTTCCTTGAAGAAAAGGACTTCTAATTGTGAAATGTTTTCGTAAGAAAATGCATCATTTATAACCTTTTTGTTTTTACTTTCCAGGAAACACGTAGACTTGATGGTTTCAGATAAATTCCTGCTAAATTCCCTGCAAAATGCTTAAAAATTACACTGAAAGTATTGTAATCAGACATAAACAAGTCAGATCCAGATACCTATTTAAAGAAAGGTTAAGGCTCAGTCACAAAGTGTTTAATAGGCTTACATCTGTAATACAGAGTGCTTTACAGAAAAATAAGAGAATCTTGTTTATTCAAGTGATGAGGATTACTGTCTTTGCCTTCATTCTTTTGTATTTAAGCTGCTTAACCTGCAGGGTTTAAGTAAAAGTGTTCAGGACTGGTGTGTGCATTTGACATAAAACATCTAAGAAAAAAAAGAACCATTTCTAGTGCTAAATGTCTAAATTGATATTTTAAACCCACTGAGAAAAAGTCTCACTTTTTTTTTTAATCAAGCTACATTTCTGTGATTTTATTTCCCCTCAGGGAGTTTTGGTCCCACTCTAGGTTGTTTTGCTTGTGTTGGAACTGGTAAATTATACTTTATGGAAAACAAACTGTTTACTTAACAGGTTCTGGCGAAGTGTCTGTTAAGTTTTCTCTTTCAAACTTAGCTCCAGGTGGAATTCACACAACTTTGCAAGCTGTGAAATAAAAGAAACAACCAGACTGCATGCCTTCAAGACTCCACTACAAACACTTAAAGGCACACTTGGCACCCCCTGGTGTCCATGTTAAGTCACTGTTGTAAAAACGTTAGCATTGTTTTTTTTCTCAGAAACACATAAATCTAACTTGAAATGTCTCCTCAGCCGTCATTGCTTTCTACTGGAGCTGGAGAAATCAGCTGTGTTCAAGCAGGGAGAGATTAAAAATGCAGGAATCATGAGCTAACAGCTAGCCACATTAATCTCGGGAGATATGTGATTTTGTGAGACTTCAGGGCACCGGACTGGAGACTAAAGGCTACTTCACACCGGATGCGGTTGCAGTGCGATGCGGACTCCGCAAGGATTAAAAACCATTTATTCCAATCAGAGCCTCCACACCGACTCCGGCGCGGTTGCGGAGCAAAGTTAGCTTTCCGCAACAAGTCTATTTTCCCGGACACCGCAGTGGATCGTCATCAAGTTAAAGACATTACGTGCGCCAAACAGGAAGTGAAATGCTAGCAGGTGAGGTGCATCCTGTATTTTTCAAAATAAAAACATTAGCTACGTTGCTAACGTTAACACGATTTGGATATTTAAAAGACAAAGAAACAACATAAAACTTAATTAAGCATTACATTAAACTATATAAAAACTAAGTGTGCTTGCTTACCCATTGTGGAACAAGCCAAGTGAATAAATAATCCTCAACAAAAGAACAAGAAGACGACTCTAGCTTTTGTTTACCAGCAAAACCACAGCCGGTGTGGACTACTTTTCTTGCGGCTGCGGTGCTGCACCGTACTAAACCAGACTATACAGTATATGTGGATATATAGTCTGGCCATGGTCCACTGAAACAACTCATTCATAGGGCCGGGATCAACGGTTGTCAATCAAACCATTTTCACATGCTATTGGATAGCGCTAGAGCCGTTTAGCAACAACCGGAACCAGCTGGTAGATTAAACTTTTACCGCGTCCTGTCGGCAAAAATAAATCCTCTTTCAAAATAAAATTCTTAAGTGCCTCTATCTGTTCACGTCTTAAAGAAAAGCCCAAATCTAAATTGTCCAAAGTTGATAATAAGATGTTTCAAACTAACACGGTTCCCAAGCTGCCGCCATGTTTAAATTCAGAGCCGGACCGCTAACGTCATCGACTAATCCCGCCCACCAACCCGTTTAAGCGTTGTGATTGGCCCGGTACGAGACTGACCGGACCAGTCAGTGGGCTGCAGAGGTTCCAATGAAGCATGTCTAGACCAAAGTCTGCAGAGCAGAACTGACGGTCTAGTTTACTAGGCTAGCACCGCACCGCATCCAGTGTGAAGTAGCAGTAAGAAGTTGCAAACGCAGTATTCTGGACACAAGCAGCAGATGGGGCTGAGTGAGTTTTCATTAACCCTGTAAAGGTTCAGATTAAAGGCATACTCAGTAGCCAGGTAAACAATGTAGCTTTTAACGTTTTTTTTTAAAGCCTCTTAACAACGTTCTAATATAGTATAGCCATAAATATATTGTGGAGATTTTAAAAAATCCAAAAGAAATCAATAAAGTAGTTGTCCCGCAGTTCTCTAAAAACTTCAGCCAATCCTATCGTTCGGACCGAACGATAGGATTGGACAATCCAGCTGTCTGTCTGCCACATTTCCTCACTGCTTGGATTGGCATTAATCCGCCCGGACACATTTTGGGGCAGAACATCCCGGAAGTGAAAGTGAAAGTAGGACAGAGAGCCGGCGGGTGATTCCGTTTTAAGATAAAAATACCAGAGTCCCCCCCAAAAAACACATTTTCAGCTAGCAGAAAACTAAAAACGTTTGGAGGTGAAAAGAGGAAAAGCTGGGGGAACATTTCTACGGCTGAAGTTAGACTCTGCATTGTTATCGTCGCAAAACGGAGTCCCATGTCCGTGGGGAGACTGGCTTATGGATTTTACCCGACGGGAGGGGTGAGTGCACCGAGTCGTGTTTTTGTAAACTAGCTAGCGAGACCTCGTTTGTTTACCTGGCTACTGAGTATGGCTTTAACACAGACTGGCTCAAAAAAAATTTTAAAATATGAAAAAGTTACTTAGTATGCCTTTAACAAGCAAAACATTCGTAAATAAATTAGCAAAGTTTGCAACTGAGTTTTATCAGATAAGATTTTTTTTTTTTTTGGGTGGGGGGGGGGTATTATTTGTTAAACGTGATCTATAAATGTGTGTTTCCATGTTTCACCTCAGCTTAGTATCACTTCCACTCTCCCCTTCCTGTTCACATGAGTTACCTGCCCCAGTTCCAGTCCAGATATGAACATTAAAGCTCCAGCTCTGTGCTCAGTATCTCTAAATGTTGTCAGTATTTTGGCTTCTTTTATATAAAAAAAAACCCTCTCCACACATTGACCTTTTCTCAGCATACTTCTCTCTTTTCCTCGCTTCTGCTTTTCCTCTGACTCACAGCCTATTGTACTTCTCCTACTCAGTGGTGCTGTTTTGCTCGCCGTCCTTGCCTCTCTTCCCCTCACCCTTTACTTCCACCCACACGTCTCATCCATCCTCTCAGAGAACAATACAGAGGAGAGCTAACGACTGTAATTACCATAGCTATAAGTTTCAATGGCTGGAAAAAAGAAGCGTACACTAAACAGGAAATGCATTTACAAGATGGAGAAAGAGTATGGGTATGTTTTTATTTTTTTCACTTTATGAATAACGTTGCAAAACAGAGACAACAGCTGTTTTGTGTGAGAGAGTTCACTTATAACATCTCTGTGCCTTTTATATCCCTAACAGAGTTTATGATTATTATTGCAGCAGTATTTGTGCACACATATGGAAGCAACACAGGGGGGCATCTACCACACATACACATATTTGAACCCAAGCTAATCACCATGGTTACAGGCTTTTCGGTTCATGCTCATTGGCTAACGAGGCTGCGATGACCCTTGATTGACTCTCCCCTGTGGTTTCTAATTGGCTGTTTGCCCCAGGACGGTGATGTCACCACGTTCGGTGCGTTGCACTAGATGTGTGGCATCGAGACACGCACCACTGGGCACAGAGAAGAAGTGCAGAATTAGATCAAAGCTAAAAGCAGTGTGAGTTTCAGTTTTAGCGACTT
The DNA here is from genome assembly GCA_006937965.1 of Callopanchax toddi. Taxonomy (NCBI): domain Eukaryota; kingdom Metazoa; phylum Chordata; class Actinopteri; order Cyprinodontiformes; family Nothobranchiidae; genus Callopanchax; species Callopanchax toddi. Next base: position 707,208 of record SSNR01000203.1, read on the forward strand.
GATGAGTAAGAATGAATGACTGTTACAGACCTGTTGCTGTGGATTCATTTCCTGGACTCAGCTGACTGAGAGATAAATGCAATTCTGTAGAAATTTGATACAATCAAACCTGCTTTCATTATCCAAGCATAATTAGGCAGCAAAACAGAAAGATTGTTAGAAAGTATTATTGAAATGATGCTAACTGAAATCAGAATCCATTCAAGAAGCTTCAGTTTTCTCTTTGACATGTTTGATAGGTTCTGTTTACTCCTGCAAACCATTAGAATATGCTTCTTAAAATGTTTGGCTCTCTTCAGTCCATCTGGTCCCTAAATATTAACATGTCATGCATTTGGTATGCACTGTGATCCACTATGTTCAGCTTATGCAGCAGCAAGAGAGAAAAACCAACACGTCTGTTCTGATTCACTAAGATAAAAAATTTGCTTAACAAATTAAATAGACAGGCCTATAACGTACTCATGTACTGTATTTTATGGATAACAGTCAAATGGTGGTATTTTGAATCTAAAGTATCAGGTTTATCAATCGATTTATGTTTGCATCGCAGAAACTGCAGACTGTTTGATTTTTGGAATGCTTTGAAGTTGCTTTTATGATCACACAGCTGCTGCATGGTGTTTTATAAAGATGATGAAAGTGTGCAATGATTTAGTTGAACATCCTGAAGAAACATTAGAACCCACAACTACAACAAAAAAACCAAACATTAGTAAATAATGCATGGTTTAGCAACCTTTTCACCTCTACAATTTAAAGGGGTTATTTGTGGGTTTAATGCAGCTAAAGTTAAAGCCTTCATAGGCATGCCATCACGGGGGAGTTCCTCATCCCTTATAAACCCTGAAGAGATTCCCATGATTCAGTGATTGCTTCAGCCAAGTCATGCCACTCTGTCCGATGAGTCTCTGCCAGTCTTTCAAACTGAAGACGTCTGCATCAGCTGAGCCAAACAGAGCACGGAGGCTCTTTACTGATTAAATAAACCAGTCCATTTCTCTAATCTTCCATGTTTCAAGCACTCCGCAAGTATTCCTCTGTTGACAAAGATTACAATGAATAGGATTTAATTTAAATGTCCTGGAGACACACCTTTGTAAGCCCTTAAGTAGATGCGAATAAACAGAGAGTCCCCACAGGAAGCAGCAATGGCATTGCTCATGGATTGGTAAGGGCAGGAAATAAACTGTCTTTATGTGATTCACTTATCAGTGGTGTTGCTTCATACCAGTAGAGGTACGCAAAGCTTCAAATGATAAAAGTTCCTTCAGAGATGTTTGCCCTGCAGCTACAGATTCATAATTGTTTTGTAGAGAACTGTTGTAACAACAGAGCCTCGTTAGCAACGTGGTAATTAAGAGTGATTGCTTACCTTTGGGATTTAACAAAGCTAATACACAAACACAAAGGTTTTACGCCTTTATTTCAGAATGAGAAACTTTTCTAGTAACCTGAAATTTTGGTTTGACTCATCTGCTGGAAAACAAGCACAAGAGACCCAAAAGAGGAAAGAGGGCAATGCTCTAATACAGATACAAATGTCAAAAAAGTGTTATCCGTGAAATCGAAAGAGACAGAGGAAATAAGGGCCGGTGTGTAAAGGAATTCTTCTTGTCAAGCAGAAGTTAAGTAAATGTGATAGGAATTTATCCTTGTTTCCAAAAAACAAAACCTCAGAGATCCAAGTGCTCACAGAACTGGCCTGAGCTGCTCCATCTCATAAGGGAAAGCATCTGCAGGCTAGTCAGAAACAGCGTTACAGAGTACAAGAGACCGGTGTGAGAAATATAATCAGTGCACTGAAATATCGCGATATTTCATGTCACAATATTACATCAATGTTTTTAAAGCACAATGTTGATTTCTTATTAACAATTTACAGTCAAAAATTTACAGTGGTTCACTTTTGTGTTGCATTTAATCCTCCGACCGCTTGTTCTGCAGTCATTAGTCCTCAGCAGTCCTCTGCTTCCACAGAACATCAAGATCTCGCGATAGTACTCGGGCAACACGACAAATTTGAAAGCGCATGTGGCTAGATACCATGATGATGTCGCATTTTAGCATAAAGCGAATTGATCCTGCTCAGCGGACTATTGAAGAGGATGACTTTTCTGTTCAGCTCTGTCAGTTTTCCAACAATTAAATTCATAAATATCACAATACTGCTATAGTATCACGATATATTGCAGTATATCGTATCATTTCCCCTTTATCGCGATGCATATTATATTGCCAGATTCTTGCCAATACACACCCCTACAAGAGACTGGATCATGAATTTTATAGAACAATATTATTTTTTGACTGCAAACACAGACTCACACATTGAGACTGAGCGTGAGCTTCCAGCTTCGGAGCAAACAGGTAAAAATTAAATATCTTAGAGCAATCCTGTTAATAAATAACCAAGATAAAAGGAACATCAGTCAAAGAACTCTCAGTAAGAAAAATCATGTCCACCCCCCCTTTTTTTGGTAATATACCGGTAAATAAATTTGCTATAATTTTAGGATCCACACTGGGTGATGCATGTCTGGCTGAAGAGATACTAAAAGCAAATGGTTCCCAAATATACTGATCACATAAAAAAACCTAAAACAAACACAACACACACTTTGGGTCAGCTGAGTTATAAAACAGCTTCAATCCAGCATCCAGATTGCAGACAAGCAAACACACATCTCATCTTTGTCCTTCTGCAATTAAACTCTTAGTCACGCTGCACCAACAGCTATTTTAGTCCTCTTCCAGCCCAGTTTCCTCAGGCATGTCACTTATTTTCTTTTTTCCTTGTTGATTTATTCTTTTGACATTTTCTTGATGGAAAGGTCTATGCTAATTATTGTTGTTACATGTCAGAAACCCAATCTGAACCTAAACTGGCTGAAGAGATAGCAAAAGTTTATTTTATGGGGCAAAATAGCTTGTGTGATTCAATCTAAAGCATATTTACATTTTCACTGAGAAACAAACAAAATATACGTACATCAGATTTAACCATTTTGATCATCATGATGTGAGCATGCAACGTGTCCGACATGATTGACTCTGCAAAAACACTTAAAATTGTCTCCATCTCACACACACACACACACCTTCATCCTGCCATAACAGACAGAAAGACCCTCTGAATAGATTTTTCTCTTGTCAGTTTTTCCTCCCACACCCTCTAAGATTGCCACAGATCATCAGATGGCGAGCAGAGCCAAAATGCAGCTGAATGACAGCACTGTCCAACATGCCATGTTCGCTGCAGACAAATCTGGCACCAACCCATTTTTGATCATCTGCTCATATAGCTCTCATCTCAGGAGAAATTCTCTCTGGTTTTATCCTCAGACCCTTAAGGAGTTTATGATTTAGCAAACTAGTGTTATTCATGAAAGGAGAGCTTTTGTTTATATCTTGTGACATAAGATATTAATCAACCACTGGATGACAAAAATAACACATGGTTTTGTTGTTTTTTTCCATCATTTTAAAAACACTACAGTACAAATGTTATCTAAATGGGTTTTTCTATTCATATCTTCTGGTACTGTACATATTGACATACTCTGAGGCTGAGGCGGTAGTATGATGTAACTGTAACATAAATAAAACCTGCAGGGAGCGGAGAATATTTAAAGTAAACTATTTAAGACGCCATTTGCACATTTTTACTCTCAAGGGCAGCAGGACTGAACCAATACAGGTTAGTGCAAATGAATGAAATACGTATGTGAAGGGTCATAACCTTTCACAGGAAAAATACACATTTTATAGACAATAATTTTATTGACATCAACACTTGAAGGGATATTTCAGCCATTTTTAGATGTGGTTCTGTAAAAATGTGAATATATTTCCTGTTGTCGATAGCTTGATGAATGGCCTCTGTTCTGAAAAATAGAGGCTTGAGGAGCTAAAGGCTAGTCTAAACCTAGCTAAGTGTTGCTGCCGTCTTCTCCAAAATATCATAGCAGTTCTTGCAATGTTTTAAAAGCCTTTACACTGCTGTCAATGTCAGATTGGACAGTTATTTACAAGAAATTCTATGGTTATTTACAAAACATTTTATAGGTTATTACATAGATTTTTATGGCTATAAAGAAAATTGTATGTTTTTTTACAGGGAACTCTAGAATTATCTACGTAGAATTCTATATTATTTACATATAATTCTATGGTTATTTACAAGAAATCCCTTTGCTATTTACAAGGATTGCTATGACTTATAAGGAAATTCTATGATTATTTATAAGGAATTATAATATGTTTGTATTATGTGTTGTTGTTGTTTTTTACATAGAATGAATAAAAATAAAATATTCAAATACTGCTAATTATGTAATGACATTGTGGCTGGTTCAGGCTAGTCATTAGCTCATTAGTCCTATTAGATGTTTGCACTTTTTCTGAAGACAGTCTGATAGGAAAGTATCTATAATGAGTGAGATGGCTATTATTTAATTATTTTATTTAATTTTTACACAGAGACACAATTCTAGATGAACTGAACCCACATTTTTTTTGTATTATCAACCAGGAGAAGCTAAACTAGCTCCCCCTTGAAGCTTTTGCTTGCAGGTTATACCATGTTACTGTAAAACCCCAACATGTCATGATTTGCTCCTCAGAGGTTCTACATGTGAACATACTAGCCTCTGCCTCTAAGACTGTAGGTGGCATCATGTTTCAGATTCAAAGCAAAAATCCTTAGTCATGGTGTGGATATGTTGGGCAATGCATCAAAAACATAATATGAAGACATTAACAAGGTTTTAAAAAACTTTTATTCTCTTTTCTTGTGGAGGAGGACTTCAACAATGATCACATTCATTATCCTTTGTGTCCAACCACTCAGAAAGTCATGTGATGAGTCGTGTCACAATGCAGATGTCAGCGTTTCACCTGAGAACAATGTAAAACCTTTGGTGACTTACACACCCACACTGAATATATTTAAAAGTGTGTGTGTGTGTGTGTATATATATATATATATATATGTATATGTGTATATACTGTATATATATGGATAGATGGATGATGGATGGAGAGACAGACAGATAGATAGATTAATTTAATTCATATCTTTATTTCTCTCACTCTAGTGCAATAATAGAGAAAATAAAAAGCCTCAGGGTCCAGATCTTTCTTTTCTTTTTTCTTTTCGTGCTCCTACACACTGTGACTCATCCATCCACACTAAGCTAACCCCTCCTTCATCCACCTCTCTGGTGAGGATGGTGCATTGGAGGAGAGCCTCCACTCCCAGACGTGCTGTTTGATTGTGACCTGAACAGGCTGACGGAGCTCATCTCAGTCTGAATCCTGTTCATGTAAAACCTCGGGGTTCATTTTTCCAGCTGATGTCTCTTCAGAGCCACTAGTGATCTACATCAGTTGGTTTTATCATGAACACAGAAACATAACGCCTTTGTTCCTATATTTTGTCTTAGCATAATGTCTGATTGATATTGTCAGATATCAAGCTCGTCATGTTTGTATGACTGTTGCTGTCAGTTTTTTTTTTTCAGTATGTATCGTAAATAAATCACTCAAACATGAAGAGTTCTAATGACTTTGTGTTCTCATTTTAAAGGGATACTCCACCGCCAAGTTATTTTTTGTCTATTGCCATATTCCTCAGAGTTAGATAAGTGGGCAAAAACTATTTGTAAACAGCCCAGCCGTTTTACTGATCTGGCAGTACTCTTTTTGCTTTAGCTTAGCTCAAACACTGTAAGTGAATGGTACCAGATAGCATTGCCAGAAAAAAACGTCCATAAAACTCACTAAATAGTGATAATAATTCGGCCTAGTGACCTCAGTAAACATATCGACTGCAAGGGAAAATAAAAAGTAACACGAAGGAATTACATGTACTATTTGGTGGCGCAGTTGGTTAGCACTGTTGCCTCTCAGCAAGGAGGTCGTGGGTTCGCATCCCGGCTCTGCGGCCTCTCTGCGTGGAGTTTGCATGTTCTCCCCGTGCGTGCGTGGGTTTTCTCCGGGTACTCCGGTTTCCTCCCACAGACCAAAGACATGACTGTCAGGCTAATTGGGCTGGTAAATTGTCCTTAGGTGTGAGTGGGTGTGTGGTTGTTTGTCTCGTTCGTCTCTGTGTGGCCCTGCGATGGACTGGCGACCCGTCCAGGGTGTCCCCCGCCTCTCGCCCCTTGACCGCTGGAGATAGGCACCAGCTCCCCCCGCGACCCTCTGTGGAGGACTGAGCGGCTACAGAAAATGGATGGATGGATGGATGGATTTTAACTCGGACCTGTCCAGGGTGTCCCCCGCCTCTCACCCCTTGACCGCTGGAGATAGGCACCAGCTCCCCTGCGACCCTCTGTGGAGGATTAAGCGGCTACAGAAGATGGATGGATGGATGGATTTTTAACTCGGGACTACTTTTATGACAAAGAGCAGCTGTAACCCTCCGCTGAACGGCGCAGCTCCGGTGAACAGCGCAAGGACATGACGCACGGCCCCATAGACACCTACTTCCGTAAACGTATTCACACACGTTGTTTGCAAACCATGCGTCGTGTCCTTGCGCTGTTCACCGGAGCTGCGCCATTCAGCGGAGGGTTACAGCTGCTCTTTGTCATAAAAGTAGTCCCGAGTTAAAAATAGTACATGTAATTCCTTCGTGTTACTTTTTATTTTCCCTTGCAGTCGATATGTTTACTGAGGTCACTAGGCCGAATTATTATCACTATTTAGTGAGTTTTATGGACGTTTTTTCTGATAATGCTATCTGGTACCATTCACTTACAGTGTTTGACGCTAAGCTAAAGCAAAAAGAGTACTGCCAGATCAGGAAAACGGCTGGGCTGTTTACAAATAGTTTTTGCCTACTTATCTAACTCTGAGGAATATGGCAATAGACAAAAAATAACTTGGCGGTGTACTATCCCTTTAATCTCCATGTTTCTGTTTACAGCTTTTGCTGCCATTAATGTTGTCTTCTTTGCTTATCTTCCATAGAAATGATGACTGGTCCAAGTCTTCTGTATTTGTCTTCTCATATCCAGTTGGTTGATACAGAAGAGACCCATTCTGAGCCCAGTTCTGGTTCTGCTAGAGGTTTCTTCTTGTTAAAAGGAAGTTTACCTTCCAGCTGTCACCCATTGTACTGCGCTTGCCTAGGATGGGGATTGTGCTGTAGTGAAGATTTGAAACAACCTACTGGTTTCCTTAAAGAGAGGAGCTTTTAACTAATTAACATTAGATAATCTACATCAATTGGCTTGAATCTGAGCCTGATATAAACAATTTTTTTCCATTATTTGTTGTCCTTTGAAAAGATTTTGTTGTAAACTGGTGCTATATAAAGAAACTGCATTGAATTAGACTTTGCAGCAGACATTTAAAGACAATAGTTTAACAGAAGTACACTGTATTTCATACTAATTCACAATAGCAAATAAGACGTTATCAGTTCCTTGTATCAGTCATTTTATTATTCTGCTGATCCCAAATAACTGTTAAGACAATTTATCATAAACAGCAATACGCATCATAATGATCACCATAATTGTACAAGCACAGTGCAATATTATGCAAAGTAATTCTAAATAAAATAAAACCTACCTGTATTCTAATATATACTTACTTATTATTTTGACTGAAGTGGAAAGTTTAGTGGTCAAAGACTAAAAAGAATCACACCTGAATCATTAAATGGCAGAAAACCTAAATATTACAACTCATCTGAGTTTATCTCAGATGGTAAACTCTAAATGTCTGGGGCTCACTGAGCTGTCACACATTTAGTGTGAACATGTATCAGAGAAACCACCAGTCAAATGAAAAGGGCTTTCAAAATAAAGGTCTAGATTTCAAAATAAAGTATTTAAATGTAAAGAGGATGAGATATTCTGAAAACGCTCGCAGAGTTAGTACCAGTCAGGTTTGGAGGAGGCTAAATGAGAGTAATGATGTTTAGCAAAACACACAATGAGTAAACCACTCTACAAATTGTAAATACTCTGTATTATAACATTTTGATATTGGATTAGTTTTAGAAGAACCTTGTATTTACCATGAAATAAAATCTGAGAAGTTTTTATTTGATGTGCTTTTTTTGTAATTTTACTAATTTGGTATTTTATAACCCCATAGATATAACCAATAAATAATAAGTAATTCAATAATTTAATTTAAAAGAATTTTTCTTGAATTATCAAATTACAGATTAGCATTCAAGCAAAACAAGTACAGAACAGAAGAAGGTTAATCTTCTCAGGAAGCAGGGTCTCAGGAGGGTCATCTTGTTCATTTTTTCCCACAGAAACATTTAAAGTTTTGTGCATAAAAGCCCAAAGGTTTAGAAAATAGAATAAGTGTCCTTAAAAAGTTGGTCTACTAAATACAACACAACACAAATCATGCTTAGTTTAATGATAGAACATGCATAAGGAGAGAATGACTCTAAATCTCATTGCCTTTAAACCAAAACCAAATATTTCTGCCTATAAAAATCACATGCAGCACGTTATTTTAACATTTTTCTGAGTTAGTGCTAAAGTGGCTGGTTTTCCTACAAAAGCACACTTTATAAAAGCATATTCACACTAACGTTTGTGCAAATTATAATGCTTTCTCGTGTGATATGTGGAAATGTGAAAATCACCTCTATCAGTAATGAACAACACAATGTTTGTAACTTGAGACTACTGAACAGTGCAGGGTCAGTGTGTTTGTAGGTCCACTACAGGGCCTTTATTCAACCTAATACAATAGTATCAGCTCGTACAGTCTCCCTACTGTCCCGGCTGGTGGCCAAATGTTAGAATACAGACCGTCCTACAGTATGGTTCCTCTCTTTTTGCATTTTTTCTTCGTTTTGGGGTGAAAACGCACTCATTCACACAGAGCACAAGAGCCCACTCAGTCCAGGAGTGAGTACCAGCATTCATCAAGAGAGAAATGAGTGAACTTTAGATAAAGCATTTGGCCTGCGATTGACAGGAGGGGAGAGAAAAAGGGCAAACGTTCAAACACACACACACACACACACACAGTGACACAAACAGCAATAGAGAGTTGTGGCCGAACCCTTTCACCCACTCTGTTTCAGCTTCCTGTCAACGGCTACAATACTATCTGCCTGCAAGCTGTGTAACCCATATCTATCCTATCAAGAGTAGGCTCAGACAGAGCTACAAGACCCAGCAGTGTGTCTGCGTGTGAGGCAGGAAAGGTGCGCGCATGTGTGTGTGTGTGTGTGTGTGCTTGCTTGCGTGCATGCGTGTGTTCCCCAGGAGGCATGGGGAATGAATTCAGTCCACAGGAATGCACAGCTGAGTCTTGGTGTTTTCATATCAGAGTACCTACTTCTTTTTGTTTTATATCATCATTTTTATTTTAAGTAAACCTCTGTGTTTGCTTTTACTTTATTTTGTTGCTTGACCAATATTAAATGTTGATTAGAATAAACCTAAAAAATAGTTAACTAATAAATAATTGTATTTTTTATTATATATGTATATATACACAGGGGTGCACATAACTGGTCCTCCAGTACGCAAGCGCACCAGATATCATTCGTATGTACCAGAACCTACTGCCCGAACGCTCCTTTGCGGAGCGGCACTTTCACGGTCCTGGTCACGCAGCCCGCAATCTGATGAGCTTCACATCCTTTTGCAGTGCAGTGAATAAGTGCTCACATGGCATCTGAAGCTAGTAGACAAACATGCGCAGAACCTCCGACACACACACTCGCAGCACCAACAGATTCACAGCACCAGTGACATACACACTCATGGCACCTCCGACACGTGTGCACAGCACCGGTGTCTCACGCTAATCACTGGTGACATAACACACACAGCACCTCCGACACATGGAGCGATATATATGTGTGTGTGCGTATATATATGTAAATATATAAATATATACACTCACTGGCCACTTTATTGGGTACACCTGTCCAACTGCACGTTAACGCAAATTACTAATCATCCAAACACATGGTGGCAACTCAATGCATTTAGTCATGTAGACGTGGTCAAGACGATTGGCTGCAGTTCAAACCGAGCTTCAGGATGGGGAAGAAAGGTGATTTAAGTGACTTTGAATGTGACATGGTTGTTGGTGCCAGATGGGCTGGTCTGAGTATTTCATAAACTGCTGATCTTCTGGGACTGTCACACACAACCATCTCTAGGGTTTACAGAGAATGGTCTGAAAAAGGGAAAACATCCAGTGAGCAGCAGTTCTGTGGGCCAAAATACCTTGTTGATGCCAGAGGTCAGAGGAAAACAGCAACGCTGCGAGGTCACGTTCATTACGTGCGCATGTGCAAATGCGACGCGCGGCCATAGAAGAGGATTGCGCAACAACAGCTGATGAAGCCGTACGGAGGCTGTTTTACTCCGACACTGATGATGAGAAGGAGGATTTTATTGGTTTTTAGAGTGACAACAAAGAAGAGAGAGTGGCTGACGAAGCGACTCTCGGCCTGTTTGTTTCTGACACTGACGAAGAGGATTTTGGTGGTTTTAGTACGCAGGAGGAAGACAATGACATGGTAGGCTGCTTATTTTGATACAGTAGTTCCCAAACAGTCATCTCTTACTCTTCATCATCGTCACGCAGCAGTCCAGCTTTTCAAAACAGGCTTTGTTGTGCGCTGGCGCTTTCTTGATAGCGCCCCCACTGTTAGCCGTTACCTGAGCCATAGATAAGCCGCACCGTTGTATGAGACGCAAGGTCCAAAGCAAGTTTATAGTTCAGAAATTACGGTACTAATATTTCAGATTAGGGTTGATTAAACCCCAAAGAGGCTTTAGTCCTTGATACTGGATGAGTTTTAGGTATCAAAAATTCATTATCAGATTGAGAGAAGTGTTCAAATTTATCCTGGTGCTGCATAAATCTGCTTCATGCAAAGATGAGAGGATAACAAGGCAACTTCAGTAACACGTCTCATGCATCCAATTTCCCTCTTTCACCCTATTCATTGAACTGTGATTCTTATCTTTTGAAATGTTGTGTGCACATGCATATTCTTTCCTGTTACTCCAGCTGAGGAGAATTCCTCCATCTTGTCCTGGCTTGAACACTTACTCTTTACCGCCTACAGTTGTCTGAAAATAGACAAATAACCCACAGGGAGCATGAGACACATTCAGAGCTCTGCACCTTTAGAAACAGTAAATTGCCTTTTGCCAACCATGTTGCAATCACGCCAGTTTTCTCTTGACACTCTTTCTCAGCTGCGTCTCATGTTCTGTGTATCTCTGAGAACATATTTGGAAAGAAATAAGACTCAAGATTAAAGTGAAAATTTGAAGAACTGTTTTGATTTCAATTCCTTGAAATTTTATAGCTTTTTATATTTGCATTTGTTGGATGTGTGTGACCAAAGTGATTGGATATTATGAGCAAATATTGGCTGAAGGCCACACATTCAAACAAACAGTCCAACAGTTGGCTGAATTTTGCACAATGAGAGTAAACTTTTTCAAATTTAAGGGGGTCATATAATGGGAAATACTTTTCTGTGCTTGGATGCACAAGTTTAAGTTTACTTTTAGTTTAATGAACTGCAAGGAGTGGAAGTTCTGTGTCTCGTTTACACATGTCTAGTCAACATATTTTATACTTGCGTTTCCACTGCATGACACTTTTTTCCAAGCCATTATCTACTCCCTCTGTTTCTAAAAAAATACTAACACAATCTCAGTATTTTCAGTTGTTCTGGTTTTGCTGCTGATGACATGGTGAGCAATGCCATTTCGTTGTATTCCTGCTTTAATAACACTGCCACCACTTGGACCGGGGTGAAATTGTTGGTTGAACCACAGCGTGTCGTGGACATGTGACATGCAGAAACACTTGTCGCTCAGGTCACATTAGTGGGCTAATTTATCTAAACAGCACAATACTATGAAGAATGGTGAAAATGCACACAACAAGCAGCCCTAGGGGATCAATAGCTCAAGGTTAATTATTACCTAGGTAAAAAGGTCCCAAGCTGCTTAATGGAAATGTGCATTAAATCAAGCCAAAACAAACCGAAATGCCACCTAGTGGCAGGCTGCAGTTTATGTTCTAAGTCCTGGCCTCTCCATGTAAACAAAGGGAAAATTGTCCTGATTTACTGTAGGTGTTGACTCCTGGTGATATTAATTTGTCCTATGTGTCTCCCAGGAATTTGTTATTTGGTGTTTAAAAAACACCATGATTGTGTACGGGTGAGTAAATGGAACTTTCAGCGCCACATCCTGAGTGTGCAGACCAAAAATACAACATGGTGGTGCCCATAGATGGGATATTATGAGATCACTTTTGAACAACAAAAACTGAACGGTGAAGAAGGTTCATCTATTTATGTTGATGTTCTTAATATACATGGCATTACGATCAAACATCTTCATTTGGCTCCATCTGTTGCAAACCAAAGCCACGTTACTGTGAACTTATCAGAAAAACAACGTTTTTTCTTTCAACTCGTCATATTGATCCAGTCTTCTTGAATCTTGTCATGAACTTTAACATTTATTGAGCAAACAGAGGCCTGGAGAGTCTAAGTTCTGCCGTTTCTGAGCTCCTCTGACCTCAGAATAAACTTCCAGGGATTTTCTCTCCTGGTAAGATTGACAACTGCCTTAAATATTTCCTACCTACTTACGATTACATAACTTCTCAGAATGGTGCTTGGAAATGACCTTATGATCCTCTACGGAATGATTGACATCAATAATTGCTTCTGTTATTGCTGATATATTTCCTCCCTGTGTTATGACACACCTTTGCTGAATGTTTTTCTTTATGCAGGTCCTCATGATCAGCTAATTCAATGCATTAGATTAGTCGCTCAAAACAATACACTGTAGGGTGTCTTTTTCATTTACATAGTGATGATCAAACAGTATATTCCTTTATCGAGATGTACATATTTTTCTGAAGTACATTTATTACAGTATTACGATTTGAATCCGACTCAGTAATAAGCAGGTTTGTGCCAGTTCATGATACCCACAAATCACTGTGTAATGATACGCTGTACATGTAGGGAATGGATTGAGATGGAACTGCAGACAGCAGCAATTAAATGGTGGTTTAAGAGAGTTGTTGTCATGGTGACTAAGCTCTGAAATTCTGTTTCATACTGAACGCCATTGCTTTTGTTTCTGTGCCTGTCTCTTTATCCTTAACCTCCCTCCTCAGTGTGCATGCCTCTGATGTCATCTCTGCTTGTATCTGTCTGAAAAACATATTAAAAAAAAAAAACAGTCACAGTTAACCAGCTTCCAACTGCTGGGTCTTGCACCGCCTCGCTCTTTGTATGTGTCTTTATTTCTCCCCCAGCTGTGCCCTCATCCATGTTACCATGTTAGACAGTTAGGAGGCATTGTGGCACAAGATTTCAGTGGGGGTGGAGGATTTGTGCCACAGGCGTTTATAGTCTGCCCCCCCTCCCTTAACATTTCTGAAGAAAACAGCATGTTTCATCGTTTACGCTGCTGTTCAGAGACAGTAAGGTGAATTGCTTTATTTGAGATCTGCCTAATCTGAGAGAAAAAAGCCCGACTGGAAATGTGTGGGAGCTCTGGAGTATTTTGATTGAAGTGACCTTCCCTTTTTCACACAGTCTGACTCTGCTGCAAGTCTGTGCAGGTACAGCGCTGAGGCAGATAGACTCAGCAGCAGTGCAATGCTTTTACTTCTCAGATAAACTGTTACAAGTTGGAACTCCTCGTGTACAAGTCATAAATAGATTTTAAAGCCTGCTCTCTAAAGCAAGTTGTATTATAGATTTTCACCTTCGTCCAGACTGACAGTGAGTCAAGGGTTCAACCTGGACATTCAGTATCAAAGGTCCATTTAAAAGCCAGACACTAACACTTACAGGCAATTCAGAATCACAGATTAACACAAAGTGCATGTCTTTTGCTTGTGGGAGGAAGTCAAACTCATAAAATACCAAACAGGAAGAACATGCAAACTCTTCACAGAAATGTTGCTGTTGTTCAGCAGGTTTCAACCAGGAATCTGTGCTGTGCTTTCTGTTTGTTCCCACATTACGAGAATTGTAACAAACATTAAGCCTATGTTAATAACACTGTTCTGTTATGAACCAGGGTTGAATGTAGGACCCAGACACAGATGGAGGAAACCGCAGGTTGGTACAAAGGATTTTTATTTAAAGCACTGACTAGGACTTGGACAAAACACGACAAAACACGACAAAACACGACCAAACACAACGAGGATCCAGCAAACACTGACAAGACAGGCACGCTTAAATACAGAGGGAGGTGATGACAAGACGAGACACAGGTGGCAGGATAACAAATGGATTTCACCTGTGGAGACAGAAGGCAGAGGGTGTAAACAAGGCACAAGACAGTACACGAGGAGGACACTAGAGGGTGACATATGACATGTTCATAATGTATGGAATTGTAAAACTAGGTACCTTAAAAGAAGAACGAAGATGATCTTAAAAAGTAAACAAAGCCAAATATCTAGAAAGATGAGCCTGGAAAACCAGGACTCTATACTGAGTCGGCCATGTTGTACTGGTGGTCAAAATTATCATTTTTCTTTTCATTCACTATCTAGGGTCCTAGAAACTCATCACATGGTGCAATAGCATACATACGTTGTACACTACATCAGTGGAGAAAGACCATAATGCATTGAGACATGCGCCGACGGGGCACGCTAATGCTAATGGCTAATTATATAGTGATTTACTGACTCAAAAAGCCGTTAGTTTTCTAGATGTTTGAGTTGTACGGTGCCTCATCTCCTGCTCTGTCTGAGCAGGAGGACCTGAGAAGAAACGTGAAATTTATTTACGACGATTGTTCAGACTAGACAGTAAAGGTGATTAAAATCACAAAGTAAAACGTGAGTCGCATTTCAATTGTTGTAATGCGGTGCAGCTGGATTTTAATGATTTCCACACATTATTTAGTAGCTTGTTTTGGATTATATTAAAGGCATACTCAGTAGCCAGGTAAACAATGTAGCTTTTAACGTTTATTTTTAAAGCCTATTAACAACGTTCCAACATAGTATAGCCATAAATATATTGTGGAGATAAAAAAACCCCGAAAGAAATCAATAAAGTAGTTGTCCCGCAGTTCTCTAAAAACTTCAGCCAATCCTATCGTTTGGACCGAACGATAGGATTGGACAATCCAGCTGTCTGTCTGCCGCATTTCCGCACTGCTTGGACTGACCAATAATCCGCCCAGACACATTTTCCGTCTGAACATCCTGGAAGTGAAAGGAGGACAGAATTAGCCGGTGGTCAGTGCTTTCATTTTAAGATAAAATACCAGAGTCCCCCCAAAAAACGCCTTTTCAGCTAGCAGAAAACTAAAATCGTTTGGAGGTGAAAAGAGGAAAAGCTGGGGGAACCTTTCTACAGCTGAAGTTAGACTCTGCTTTGTTATCGTTGCAAAACGGGGTCCCATGTCCACGGGAAGGCTGGCGTTACCGATTATACCCGACGGGAGGGGTGAGTGCTCCGAGTCGTGTTTCTGTAAACTAGCTAGCGAGACCTAGCTTGTTTACCTGGCTACTGAGTATGTATGGCTTTAATTTATAATGCTTGAACATTGAAGGTTGTGCTGCAGCTGCCAGTCCATGCATGTGTCAGTTAATGCATTTCAATGAAGAAGTGTAGCAAGTACTAACTAATATGTGTAGTCAGTGTTATTGAGACTAATGATGGTGATTACATTTCCCTTCAAAACCAACTAAATGATGCTCATCAGCTCAGAATCAGGTCTTTTATTCAGGTGATTTATGCTTGTATTTATGCGACAGGGAATATTTTTTTTGTTTTTAATTTACTTATGTTGTATTATTACTTCTGTTGTACCATTTGCCATTGTGTTGTAGCTTTTCTCTTGTGTTGTGGCTTTTACATGTCATTGAACCTTCAGGGCCTCCGTATAAAAACGGCTTTTATATCAGTTCATGCAAACTTTACTTTATGAACTTTTACACTGCCACAATTTCACATTTCAAGATTATTTTAGCAGAAATGTCACGAAAATCCTGCAGTGCTTTGACCCCAGGATGCACTTGATGTGCAACATGTTTCTGCTGCGGTTGATATTTATGCAGGTAAAGAACTCTAATGCAAAACTGATAGCGATGTTTAAAATAATGCACTATGATTTTTTTCAGTGTTGTAGGACATGAACTCTATTTCTCTGCACAGAGATCATTCAGGATGCTTTTTACAACGGGGAAAAAAGCATAACTTTAGCACAGAACCACACTTAATAAGGGCTAAAATATCCCTTTAATCATGTTTAGTGTAACTAATCTTTTGTTTTATTGAAGCTTGTGTACATGCTATGTCTGCCATCATCGGTCCATTATAATATAGAGAAAATTAAGAATATAAACAAGTGGTGACATTTATTTGTTCAGCCACTGCGATGAGGGTAGAAAAACAAAGGAGGAAAAACAACTTTAGATTTATTTTGCTCAGGAAAGTCTTGATGACTCAGGTTGCTTGGATGGAAACAAGTATAGGCAGGTAGTTAGAACACAACCAGAGAAGAGGAAGCACAACGAGGACAGCAGAGACTGACAGGCCTGGTGGATTTTACTGTTATACAACAACAGACGGGAAGGTGCAGACTAATTACAATGCACAATACAAGAACACAATACTGAAGTTCATCTAATTGCGTGAACCGTGTGTGTGTGTGTGTGTGTGTGTGTGTGTGTGTGTGTGTGTACTGCTGCCTTTGCATGCAGGATTTATCTTTGCCCAGCAGGCAGTGTTATACCATATGGTCCACATAGTAGATATTCCTAAAGAAACACACAAACACTCACACTTTAACACAAAGACACACAGACTCACACGTGGACAGAAACACCAGCAACACACACACACACATTCACGCACAGAAAATGTGACAGCGAGGAAGCAGAGGAACACAGACACTGGTGAGCAAGATAGAGCCATCTGCCCATCTTGGACTGCTGAGATCCACAAATCACAAACCAAATAATTCTTACACAAGCTAGCTCTGTGTTCAGACAAGCGGTGGATGATGTTAGCTTGCAAAAATGCTTAAATCAAATCAGATAGAGGAATGTTGGATTACAGAACGAGGCCCGTGAAGAATTCTGGTTTATTCTTTAGACAAGAAGTTTGAAGAAACTGAAGAGATGACAAAACACCTCCCCTGAATCCCCCCCCCCCAGACATTAGACCCTCCAGGGGGGGGTGGGACTGGTTGGGAGTCTAAGCCCTCAGACCCCATATGGTTTGAGGCTTACACAGCCCAGAACGATGTGAGCCCAGAGGCTGGACCCACAGAGAAGGAACAGGAACAGTGAGGAGAGATGGGGAGTTTAGCTGTATTTTATATGCTTTTGGATGTGTGTGCTCACAATCTAGGAGAGGTGTGATCTTTGGGAGTGTGACCCCTACAAGACAGCCATATGTTAGCCTTCAAGGCTGTAGGGGGTTTGTCTGCTCAGACAACAAGATAACTCAAGATACGTGACATGAGGGAATGTGTGTGGATAGGAACAGAGAGCGGTGAAAACCTCCACCTCGTCTTTTGTTCTATAATAATTATAGTTACGTCTTCTTTATTGTCTTTGACATGTTTAAAGCATTCACCCACTTTCCTGGATGGACTGCATCTCATTACAGCTGCCAGTACGCACAATTAATGATAAACATCCGAGGTATTTATGTTAACAAAGACTGATGGGAATTCTCAGTAAAGACTTGAAGAGGATCAAGGGAGGCAATTAACAGATTAAAAATGAGATGTGCATGAATAATTATCCTGGTGTTTTATTTTCTTATTTGACATTCATGGCTGATTATTTGTATACCAGGGTGTGACAGGCAACACATGTCCACAGGCACCAGAGATATGGGGTGCATCCTATTCAGCATCATGCAGTCACTCACTGGGTTTTCTTTTATTCATTTTTGACCAACCCAAAATAAGAATTTGGTAGATTTAATGTTTGCAGTTATTCATTGATTACTGACTCTAAAGCAAAGATGATAAATACTAAAAGCTACCAATGATCATGCTAACCCATTGTCATCCAGTGGTTTCTCAAAACCAAGTGATAATATAATAAAAATAAATCAATACATCCATCCATCCATCCATTTTCTGTAGCCGCTTAATCCTCCACAGGGGGTCGCGGGGCAGCTGGTGCCTATCTCCAGCGGTCAAGGGGCGAGAGGCGGGGGACACCCTGGACAGGTTGCCAGTCCATCGCAGGGCCACACAGAGACGAACGAGACAAACAACCACACACCCACTCACACCTAAGGACAATTTACCAGCCCAATTAGCCTGACAGTCATGTCTTTGGACTGTGGGAGGAAACCGGAGTACCCGGAGGAAACCCACGCATGCACGGGGAGAACATGCAAACTCCACGCAGAGAGGCCGCAGAGCCGGGATGCGAACCCATGACCTCCTTGCTGCGAGGCAACAGTGCTAACCAACTGCGCCACCATGCAGCCTAAATCAATACATTTTTGGGTAAATCATGTGACCAATAAAATATTGTAAATTGTATAATATATAATGTAAATAGCACTTTAAACACCCTCAGTTTAGAGAAACAGAGATTAGTCGTGATCTGACAAATGAGCAAATGTCTGATTTTAGTGGATCTGGCTACAAAGGATTTGTCTGGAAAAAACTTTAATCTCAAAAAAATGTTTAAGTTTATGCAAATGCTGTTTTAAAAGTTTACACCACCAGACGTTTCACACTGCATGGTTATTACAGCCAGAATTAGCTGAAGAGCTAGCGAGCTGTTGCACCTTTGGCTGGGTTTTCATAACAATTCTGCCAGGTTAATCATTAAATGTATAATTATACTAATGTAAAAGTTTTCTTGTGTTTTATTGCATAATCTGCTATGACACTTTTGAGATTGAAAAGTGTCAAATGGTGTGGATAAATATCTTGAGATAAAACAATGTTTTATGGTGTTTTATACAAGTTTTTTATATATATATATGTGGTTGAATGTAGCTCACTCCTTGTTTTTCATCTGTTTTTCATTTTTCTATGTTGTTGCATTATGATCTGGAGAATGACATCTTGCATATGGATATATTTGCACATGTGCCGAAGGTGTAGGATGGAAGTGACAACAATTTGAACTATAAGATTTTTGTTGGAAATTCGAAACTACAAATGCCAACCCAAATATAAAATTCACAATTTGACTGAGGCTATTAGATCTAAAAGAATTATTAATTTAATTCCAATCATAAAAATCACCCTCAAAACATAAAACTGCTAAATGCATAAAGTTGATTCTAGCAGCAAAAGACCAGCTGATAAACCACAGATGGTCCAACAAGGCCTCATTAGGTAAATAGAGAAAACTTTGGGGAAGATGTGCGGACAGTCTGAGACATGTGGAGGAGAAAAGTGATGAGAAAAGGAAAAGAGAGGCACAAGGAGCGACAGAGAGACACGCAGCAGGACAGGAAGTCTTAGATGGAGACACCCTTCCTTCCTGTCAGCACACTGATCACCAACACTAGACACATTCAGTCTCACATCACATGACACATGTGACAGTTGTTATAGTGCACAGGACCATGTGGTTTATATGGAAAGGCACTGTGTCGCCTTAATGACAAAATACAGTTAAATCACATGGAGGGAGTCCGTCTTATTGAGGAGCAGAATAAAGTTTGATAACACAATGTCAGCAAATTATTGTGAAATTAGTTTAAATTACAATTAATACACCTCAATTTAACTATAATTCACAAATCGATATACTTTTATGATATACATTCAATCAGTAAGATATTGTTTTTCTTTTACAGAACTTCACTTCAAAAAATCTGAACTTTTCTTTTAAGAATAACAGTTGAATTTGGACTTCCTGTTCAAATGTTTCCGTCCAAATCGAGAGTGCTGGTGACCACAATCCAACAGGGTCCAGAGCGTAAACTGGAGAGGAAAATGTCACACGAGACTTCCTCTTCCACAGCTCCACACAGGATATGAACAATTTCCTTAAAGAATATCGTCTCTGATATTCTGAGAAAACCAATTCAGGGTCAAGGGTCACGTGTTGGGATCCTTCGGTTATCTGAATGATCACACTCATACATGTGTCAGCACAAACTTAGCACACTGGTGAAAATGAAAGAAACATGGATGACTCACGCAGTCATAACCTGGTTGTGTTAGGGATTCAGCAGCAGAGGCATGACCAGTTCTGATCTGTTGTCACACTTTGTTCCTGTAAAAGTGTGTTTGAGTGAGGCAGATACTCTGGCTCTCTGGGTGGGGCTGCTGTGTAATTTGACAGCATAAACCAGGAACAGCTGTGCCACATGCTCATCTGTCTGAACACGCTTCCTGTTATGACCAAATTAGGGGAAAAGTCCCAGAATCACATTCTGGATTTGCCTTTTTAAAGAAAGAAATAGGTTACCCAAAAAATAAGGGGGTAGTGATTTTTTTTTAGCAGGTGGACGCTTAAAAAAAAAGATCACATTTTAGTTTTGTCAAGTTGTTAAACTCCACCATAAAAAAAAACTTTATTGCCCAAAACTTTTTCCTTCTTCTTCTATAAGGTTGCTCCCCCACAATGTACTTTTCTTGCTTCCTGGTTGCTCAGGTTATAAAAGCAATGTTGCATAAACCTGCCTCAGGAGAGAGGTTTGATGATAAATCTGAGCTCTTAGGGTGAAGGAAAGAGGCCACACACACACACATATCAAAACAAAACACAATAAGAGCCTGTTTCAAAATGCCACTAAGAAGAAAAACAAGTGGTGGAAATCACAAAAATCAGAGCAATAAAGATAAGGAAATAAGTGTGAAAAGGCTGTAAAAAGACAAAAATAAAAGGCATATAAAGTGGGGAGGAAGGGCATGAATGTCACGGCACGTTAGAACGTCGAAGTTGATGATAGGAGGGTAACGGAGGGTGGTCATGTGACCCAGCATCGAGCCCTGGAGGAGGACGCAACTCCTTCCTCAACCACATTTCTACCAGATGTGGGGGTGGTGGCAAGGAAACGAGGGCAGAGAGATGAGGCTGAAATTCTGGAAGGAAAATTTAAAGTTTAGGTTCGTTTAGGAGCACTGAAACCTGGAGATGTGGGATTAAATGATGAGGGCTGGCAGGTTTCTCTCACCGGAGGGGCAGAGTTCACGGCCCGCTGACATCAGGCCTCCTGTTCGGGTGAAACATACAGAGTCTTCTCCCCAGACAAGCATTTCGCTTGTCTTTTATCAATTTTAATACTTTTTATCAATATTAGATCTACAAATTTTAAATATCAGGGGCACAGGAAACAATTGATCTCATGGGTACAAACAAAATATCTGTCATTCCTCATTTTACAAATTAAAACTGTGACTTTAATATAAATAAAGCCTTTCCTGTCATCATTTTAGGTTAAGCTGAGCGATGGTTATCATTGTGAAATGGGAAGCAGAACAACGGTTTTATCATAATCTCGCTTTTCTGAGTTGAAAAGTGTAAAACAGGTCAAGTTTCAGATGTCAGTAAGGAAAAAGCAGGTCCAATCATCAAGTACAAAGACAGAAAGCATTTCCACGTTAACTAGAACTTTGAAAACTGAACCCAAATGACGAATGTCTGTTATAGGTTTATTGAGACTGACTAGATCGTATAGCTGAGTAGTTCAAATCTGGCATCAAACAAAACGGTATTTAAAAATTATATTCTAAAAAATTTAAACCTGGAATAAAAGCACATTTTGTTTTGTTTAGCTGCTTGCCGTTTGAGAAATGAAGAGATGAATAAATGAAACTTTATCACTTATTTTAAATTTGATGATAAGCATTGTTACTTATTGTATTTCTTAATTAATCACACGTGTAAAAGATTTTCCCTTTGGGACAATAAAGACTATCTACATATCTATGTAGCATGAAATACAACGAGGGAGTACAATTAAAATAATAAAGAATAATTTAAGATTAATAAAGGAATCATTTACTCTGGGGAATAAGGTATCATCTTCAATGTGTAAAAGATGAACTGAGTGCATAGACTGATGACAGAACAATCTCTATAGACAGACCTATGAAAAAAAATAAATGTGACTGAAAAAAGATCCCATAACTTATATCTGCAGGTCTCAAATTAACTTACAGAACCAAGCTGACATTAAACCAATGTTACACATATATCATAAGTCTTATATCACTTAGTTTGGACGAGCAGAGGGACATTTATCAAAGCTGTAAATTTCTAAGAACTTTGACCTACCATTACTTAACATCCTTTGCTCCTGTTACACAGTCCAGGACTCTTCCTGTTGGCAAATCTCAACACATTTTGATAACTCAGGCGTTTAAGGTTTGAGGAAATACCCGGAAACTGATCAAAACAGTGATTTTTCTTACCAGCATGAAAGTGTCGGTTGAAAGGAGGTGAAAAAAATATCCAAAAGTACAAATAAAATCTTAGTTTTTACTAAGTCAGTCACTTTACTATATAATTTGCAATTAAAGAGATGTTTTAACTTGTTCTGTCAGATGAAAATGAAGGTATGTGAACCTACACATCTATGAAAACATGCAACATAAATACTGATATCTAATCGTTAGCCTGCTACATGTTTCAGTATATTTACCCTAGTTAGTTAGGTTCATCAACACTTTAGGGGTTGGGATCATGCAACAGTCATAAGGTTTTAAAACTAGAGGATTTGTAGAACGTGGAAGAAAATTTAAAATGTGTCACAATCAAATCCAGGTCCAGATATGTTTTAATGAAACACCCCGGAGGAGGAAGAGAAGGAGTGTAAATTAAAGATTTCTGTTGGAAAACGACTGCTTTACATTTTTGTTGCCTATTCTAATTATCACCAAATGTTTTCGTCCCTCACATTTAATAAAAGCGTGTGATCAAACAACGGTTCGAACCAATAAGTAGATATCTGACATTTTTCTCTTCCTGTAAATCATATAATAGGCTTTAGATGTTGAAACATTTCCCTTTTTCCTGGCAAAACATCTGAACAAACAACTAAAGCCTGCGTGACTTTTTATGATGTGGAAAAACGACAAAGATGTGACACAAACGTTGCTGTTTGATCCGAGGTCATCAGCCGCTGTATGTGAGTCACGGGCATCATGTGATTTTCTGACTGACTAGAGAGAGAAGGACGTTCTCAACAAAAAGGTAAACACAACAGACTGAATCCACACAAACTGCTTGAGTCATGGTTTAATGACGAGGGAAAACTTGTCTGTGCAAATGCTGCTTACTGAAAATCCGTCAGACGAACAGAGTTTGGTGAAATCCTCTCTTTGCTAAGAGCGCAAAGTGTTGCAAAACAAAACAACCACCTGAAGACAGCAAAAATCACCTCGTCCTAACTAGACTGCTTTGACCAAAGGTGTATCAGAGGAGTGATAACACTCTGGAAACTCGACACTAATTACACCGACGCACACATCAAATTCCAGTGCAGCGTGCCCCACACACTCATTGACCTGATTTCCCCTGTCGTCACAATCAGAACCCTGATAGTAACTGAGCTCGGTTATGAATCCAGTCCTAAAGCGTCCTCGCTGACACCAGCGAACAAAAGCTACAAATCCACACAGACTGGGAGTGACTAGTCCTGTCTGACTGCCTCCTTTGGCCTAGTTTTCTGTTTAGATGAGCTCTGCTGTGAACCAAGGCAACTGTGCTGTGATGATCTGAGGATAGATATAAAGAGCACTTTGACTGGGTGCTCAGTGGGATCAATCATGTGACTAGACCAACTCTGTTTTTTTCCTCCTAAAAAAAAAACAAAAAAACAGTCATAGCTGCTCATTTCTCACGACATGATCAGGAAAGCCAAAGCAACACAAAGGTCACGCGCGAGACCACCAGGGAGCTGAAGTTTACCATAAACACACTTATGATGTCCCAACTTTCTCCAACATCCATCTCTCTCTCTCTCAGCACAAGCTAAAAGACATGTCCAGACATTACAGCTGAAGGAATGGCTGGAATGAAAGGAATTCTGGGGCATTCCCATCTTGGCACAGTCAGCTCAGAGTGAGAAAGCCACTCCCTGGCTTACAGAGAATAAACTGATCCACTGCCGCTCACGATCCATCAAAACTTTCTACTGACTTCTCATATCTAATAGAGGGAAACAGATTTCGACTGTTAAACTGCATACTAGGTCTGGTCTATTTGACTGTTCCTGTTAAGACATCTGACTGAGTGATGCCTGCACAAAGACCTGGTGTCGGAATGCTGCAGGAATCTAAATGGCACTGTGTTTAAACAAGCACAATGTAGGTTAACTGCAGTGTGTTGGTGTGTGTGTGTGTGTTCATGTGTGATTGAAAAAAAAACAAAGCTCATCCAGCCCTTAAGGGTGAGACAAATAAGGAGCAAAAGGATACTCTGGTGTTGTTATGGTGACGCTCAATAAGAAACAACAGTGGCACAGACAATGCTGCTTCCAATCAACTCAAATTAATCACTCATATATGAACTTTCTGCTCAATATTGAAGGTAAAGCAAATGTCCTACAATAAGTATTTTGTTGCTGTTGCACTAGAACCTTACATCATTTTCATAAATTGGTCATCTTTCACATCTAATGCTGGTTTTATGGGTGACTTTTCAAAGAAATGTGTAAAGAAGTGCTTCCAGCTTGTGACGATGCATTTTTGGAGATACAAGGATTTTGCCTGACAGTCAGTGACAATATATCTGTAAGACAGTGAATTTGGGCCACTGTGAAAGAAAAAAACAAGAGGAATTGTTGAGTTTTGAGTCAAAATCAAGGACAGAATTTTGACTTTAAAGGTGGGGGCTTGAGTACGATGGGATGGGATGCAAAAAATTACATCCATAATCACAATGTTGACATAGAATTTCCAGAAATGTGTTGATAGTAGACTATTTCAAGAACAGTCCAACATCCCATCAAGTTCCTGAACCCGACCATATTTCTTTATTATAAATTTTTGGAACAGAAGGTTCTGAGTGTGTTTTTACTGAGTAAACTATGAAGAAAATGAGGCAGTTTAAACTTTTTTCTGGGACTAGTATTTTGACTTTTTTCTTGACATTTTAACTTGTTTCTTAACATTTCGACTACTGTTTTCAATAGGGATGTTCGATATCATCGGTCTACCGATAATATCGGCCGATATTGGCATTAAAATGTAATATCGGTAAATATCGTATCAGTTTTTGTAATGACACACATGACCTTTACATACCACGCACATATTATACATCAAACTGTTTGGCTACTTCTCTCTCCCAAAATGTCAAAATATAACAAATCTGATGTATAGTTTTTGAGATATTTTTATTTATTTGGCACACCTTGCATTAAATACTGTGTTTGTCTTTTTCTAATGAGGTCTACCACGCTTATATCGGTATCGGAAATTAAGAGTTAGACAATATCGGATATCGGTTAAAAAAAAAGTCAATATCGAGCATCCCTAATTTTCAACAATATGTTTAAACTTGACGCCTTATTTACCCCCATCTTCTCAGTCTCTCCAATATCATGGAATATATGTGACCTGATAGGAAAGCAAAATTGATAGAATTTAAAGGGACTAATACAGCACATAAGAGGCCCATCTGCCAAGAAAAGAACAGGAAAAATGACTGTCTTGAGCACAGGAGCTCCTCAAAAATAGCGTGATGACGCCTGAAGAGAAGAAGCCTGTAATTCACCAAGGAGTCTATATAGTGATTAAATCCCATGTAAAAAAAAATGCAAACACACGCCACCCAATCTAGCTGCCTCTGTTGCAACACATCCTGTCAAAAAAGAAAAAAAATTGAGGCAACAAACTGAACCCTTAACAGTTGGAAAAAAATACTCTTAAGGTTGTTAAATATACTCCTTCACTTTTCTATATTTACAAAAAGTATACATTTTCTTTGATAGGAAAAATGTGGTCACGAGGTCAAGATGATCAAACAAGCCAGCGCCCTCCTCTCCTCAACCAGTTACCATTCCAGCAGCAACTGAACTCCTGTAGGTCACGAGGCCACCGTGAGCACCCATACCACATCCCAACCCCCCCCCCCCGAACCATGGCAACCACATCACATGACCACCTCCCGTGACCAACAACCACTGACAAGCTGGGCCATCTGCGAACCTGAGCTCCACTGATTTACTATTGGCTGCAACTGAAACTAAGTGAAACTTTCAAACGGCCAAATGAGAAGTCTTTGAAATGTGGAAACGGCACAATGATTTAAGTACTCAGATGACCAGCGCGACATTCACAAAGTCACAAGGCTGAATTTGGTTAAAAATAACAAACACGGAGACAACTTTGGTGCTTTGTTGTGCAACAAACAGACATCAGGAAGTGAAACTTTCACCTTTTTTTTTTTTTTGCATCTTACAAAAAGAAAAAGTGAATCAGCCTCCTTTCCTCTCTAAAGGACAAATTCTTCTGCTATCGGATGTTTATACCACAGCAAAACACAGAAACTGTGAAGCAGCAGGGGCGTGGGGGGGGGGGTTATTTTACAATAACTGGGCCATAGCTGTAAAAACTTCCCCCTCTTATCCACTACCAGTCTGAGCAGGCTTCAACGTCAGCGCTGTTCCTGCCTGATCACATAATCTGTATCGGGGCCTTGGAGGAAACGTGCCATTGGCCTTGGCTTCACAAAGATAACACAGCTGGAGAGTAGACATGACTTGTGAGGAGGATCGGAGAACGGCTATCAACAGCCACACGAAAACAAAGCTCGTTCTCACTGAAACCGAACATTAAGTCACGAGGCTGCCGTCTTTTCAGCTTTAAGGATCGAGAGAAATTTGCAGTACGTGTTGGAACGTGCACACGCTGCCTGTTTTCACACGGACAGGCATCAAGGATGGGCAAAGATTCAAATGTGCTTTTTTAGATAACTCATACAAAAGATCATGACACACACCGCTTTCTGAATGCACCTGTTGAAGGAAACGCTGTGAGCTCCCCACGCGCCCTGCAGCGACACAGTTCAGGCAAACCTAAAGAATACATACAATACCAGGATGGTGACAGGCAGACACATGCGCTCAGACTTAACTGGACTGTTTGAACCTTGATTTGTGTTTGTTAACACCGTACCCCTCCAGTCACGCTGCGGTCGACCCAGCCAACCGGGTCTAGGTAATCCTTGTAGGTAAACAGAAGCAGAGCGCTGGGCTGCTCAGTTCTACCAGCACATCACACCACTGCACCCACACACACACATGCTGCAGCCAAGCTGAAGCTCTGGGCTGAAACACTGCTACACCCACACAGCTAAAAGAGACATTTCCCAAAGCTGCAATGCCTGGCTTCGTCTAAAACCGCACGAGGAGATTCTGATAAAGGTGCTTTGATGTTGAATACAGCTACAGATTTTTTTAAAAAAGCAAGAATGACTAATCTTGCACAATTTTAAATGATCTGTATCCAAATTCCTGCTGTCGCAAGCACCTAAAATGACCTAGACACAACCACGCTGCCACTCATGTCATGTACACTGTAAAAGAAACGAACATGAGCTTGTTTCTCATCTCGTTTCCAAACAAACTAGTCGGAGCGTAACTACACCCCGTGTTTTCTTTCAGTTTGAGATTTTACATCACAGCGGTTTCAGTGTTAACCACAAGGAAAGTTTTGTTTTTGTTTAAAAAACAGCATGGCTCAGCAGCTGGAGAAGGACAAAAGTGGGTTTTTGTGTTGCCAACAAAAATAGACAATTTTAACTAAAACACATGGGGGGGGGGGGGGGGGGGGGGGGGGG
>SSNR01000203.1:741173-859607 GCA_006937965.1 Callopanchax toddi
GACTTCCTGCTTCCTTCACCATCTGAAGGAAATTCACCTCCTATGTGGGGCAGCAACACAAACCATTTAAAACATTTGTTACTCTCCACATTGTAAATACATTTGTTTTTTAAATTTTAGCACAAGTTGGTATAAATAAACATGCACATGAAGCCTTGGCATTATGAAATCTCTATTATTTCAGAATTGTGGATAAATGTGTCAGTTATGAAAGGTTTTCTGTGTTACTAATTTATCCACATTTTATTTGCAAATTTTTCATGCCTGTCTTTTGTGCAGGATATCCTTTTTTTTGTTTCTCATCAGCCACAACTTAGAGGACACTAGACAAGCAGTCAAGAAAAAAATGAGGAGGGAAAACTAGTGTGGCCTCCAGTTGTAAAACCATTCCTGTTTTTGGGGTTGTCTTTTACTGACTAACAACCCCCTCTGCTACTTAACCGACCAGATCAATATCACAGGAGTTTAACTGACTTGATACCAGACTGATTAAAAAGTGTTCCTTTAAAAATGTTTTTTTTTTTTAGCAGTGTGTCATTCGATTTAGTATAACAAATTCATCTTGCAGTATTCTGTGATTCCCTCCTCTGCTGATGACATGCACCTCTCACCGTACTGGATTACAAACACACCTGCACTTTGAGCAGAAAAGTGAAGGCCAGTCCTGCTTTTCCTGCTCTGGCTGTTCTTCCAACCCTAAATGAAGATAAAGAACCCAGAACAGAGTGTCACTTCATCAGGAAAACGTTGGGAAAATATGTCAGTAAAATGTTAAAAAAACCAAGCTGGTCACCTGTGAATGTAAGTCCTGATGTACTGTGGAGCATCATAATTAACAACACATTTGACACCGTTAATGTCGATGCCTCTGGCAGCGGCGTCAGTGCTAATCAACCTGTTGGACAGTGGTCAGCAGGATTTTTTATTTTTGTCAAAGTAAACAAATGATAAAAAGAATGCTTTCAATCAGCTATGACACACTTAAATGGCTTGAACTAACTGGACACTCACAGCTGGATCTTTCCCTGTTCAAAGTCCTTCAGCGTATTCTTCCTCTCACCAGGAGAGAGCCTGGAGGAGAACTCTGCTGTCTCAACTCCACCAAAGAGCTTCACTAACGTGTACAACCTGAGGAGATGTAAAGTTCACGCAGATTAAGAAACACGCAGGAAAGAATGAAAAGATGAAAAACACGACTGCATCCAACCTGTGTGCGGTCTCTCTGGAGTTTGTGAAACAGAGGATGGGGAAGAGCTTCATGCGCAGTATGAAGTGGAGGATGAGGAGGGGCTTCCTGCTCATCTGACAGGGTACGTAATACTCCTAAAAACATACATGTGAGGACATTTACTATGTGTTTGGCTGCACTCCATCCTGAGAGTCAAATAACTGATCTTACCGTGAGACCTTCAGGGAAGTTAAAACGCTCTTGTTTCTGGGTGGAGTCAGCTGGTGTGCTGTTGGAGTGGCTGTGAACGGAGCTGAAGAGCCGGGGCTGGTGGAGGCCCAGCTGCTGCAGCTTCTCTGGGTTCTGAGTCAGTGTGGCTGAAAACAGCAGCTTCTGCAGCGGCATCTGAGGTGGAGAGAGACTGAGAGGAAAAGAAAGATGTTGAGGCTTTGTTATTTATATCTTGACATGAGTCCAGTCTGGCACCCCCGATTCTCACCTGGCTGCTGTGATATAGGCTGCTTCTGTCCTCCTGAAGATGCTCATGTCTTCTGTTCCAACTCCTGAGCTGTACACCGCCTTTACTACCTGGCTGAGCCACAACTGGTGCATACTATCGATCATCCTGTCGGCCTCATCAATAATCTTAGAATAAAAACAACATGAAGATCATTTCACAGCTGCTTATTTATCAGTTAAACAGTTTTTAACAGAACTTACAAGAAACCTGAGATGCTTCAGACATAAACCAGAGTTCTTGTTGATGTGATCAACCAGTCGACCTGGAGTAGCTACGATTATGTCAGCTGAGCTTCGCCTCATGCTCCCTCTGAAAAACACATCATTATGATCAGAGCACCGTGTTTTGGACTGAATGTTTACTTTAATACAGGAGATATGCAGATGCTTTAAAAAGTGATTTATAAACTGGCACCATCAGTGCAACTTGCTGCTATAATAAAAAAGAAACATTTACCACATTTTGTCAGATCAGAAGACAGTAATACAATGTTTTAGACCAGATCTTTATATCTACCTAAAATCTGTTCTTTCAGCTTTACCTTTGCTCTGAGAGTGAAGCCTGCTCCGCAGCAAACGACTTCTGACCAGCCAGCATCAGCACTTTGAGCGGTGTTCCTTCAGCATATGATGCAAACACTTTGCAAACCTGCACAAGCAAATGTAAGCTTTATTTATCTTTACCAGTCACAAATTAAAAATCTTTAAATGAAATGGTTCAGAATTTCTGACCTGCTGGGCAAGCTCTTTGGTTGGGAGTACAGCCAAAGCCCGGACTTCACACACCACCCGCTGCATCAGCGCCTGAAAACAATCCCACAATGCAGCTTATACACACACAGCACTGTGAACACCGATTCCTCCTAATGATCTTAGAGAGAAACTCACCTGTACAACAGGTATGACAAATGAAAGAGTCTTGCCGCTGCCTGTTGGTGCAGACACACAGATGTCTCTGGGTCTGTAGCCTCCTCCACCAATCAGCAGCCCGTGTTGTGCACTCTCCAAGATGGCTGGGATCACTTCTGCTTGCACTGAGAACAGATTTTAAAACCTTTCCTGTGCATCCTCAAACAATCAGTTTCAAACCCTTTCAACAATCATGTTTAGTTTCTATATTTTGTCTCCTATGTTGCACCACACATCGTTTAAGCAAAACATGCATTTTTAAGCTTAAGAGTCACTAAATGTATTTGTAATGACTCTCAGTTAATGCACTGAATTGGAAAAATTGTGACAAAGGTGAGAAAACAAACACTAAGAAGACAAATCTTGTAATCCAAATAAAACAAAGATGGGAGAAGATAACATGGATCAACAGCCAAAATCTACATTCAAAAGACAAATACTCTTACTCTTAGAATGATAGAAAACAGTAAGAGAAAACCAGTTGAAAATCTGGCTCCAAATTCTTAAAAACAAAACAAAAAAGAAAATCTTTGCTTCTTTACCTGGAAAGAAGTGATGAATTCCATTATTCTCCAGTTTTTTCAGGAGCTGAGCACAAACTCCTGACACAGCAGAAATGGGGATCAGGTTGCTTTTAATGTCTCTGTGAATCACATTGGGCTCAGCGAGCCACTGAGGCAGGACTCTGTGTACCTGTGAACGGAATAACAATTGGATGAGAACATTCCTATTTCTACTTCCTTATAAAAGCTCAGCCCCTTCAGCACTATCATACCGTCATACCTTTGGAAGAACTTTGCTTTCAAATCCACCAAGAACAGTAAATCCTGCTGGGGCAGAAGTTTTCACTGGAGTCTGTTTTGATGAATCCTTTTCTGACTCTTGAAGTTCTTGCACTCCTTTGTCATCTGTTCCATCTCTTTTGCTCTCAGAAGAAACATCTTCAGCTAAATTGCCTAAAATCCAGAGAAATAAAGTCAATCTGATTATTGGTAACATTACAAATGATAAACGTTTGTAATGTAATTTATATTAACAGGTTTCATGGCCATATATGGAGAATGCACTGAGATTTTTAAGTATCACATTTTCAGTCTTTATATCATTGAGAAGATTTTATCAAAAGTACAGCAAGACATCAACACAATTCTAAATGATACAATATTGCAATATATACATTAACAAATGTGGAAACAGACTAAAATAAATCCACCCCATCTATTTTACATCCACTTGTCTGAGGTTGGGTTGTGAATTTGAAGGAAGATAGAGAAACTAATGCACATTTATTATCACAAACAAGAAACATACATGATTGCTGCTTCTTCTTCTTCTTTTTCTTCTTATTTGCACCAAAGCCGTCCAGGTCTGAATCACACAAAGCTTCAGATTTCCTCTTTTTGTGGTGCTGATGATCTTCATTGTGATCTTTGTCAGCTTCTACGTTCTTTTGCACATCCTGCTGATCTGTTTTTTCTTCGTGCACAGACTCTCTCTGCTCTGTCAGACTCTGTCTCTGCTTCTGTTTCACCTTCTGCTGTAGTTTAGCCAGCAGCACCTGACTCCGAGTCTCTTTGGAGATGCTTCCATCATCCTCATCTCCAAGATACCTGGAAACACAAGCAATGAAAAGTTCATCACAGACTTGAAATTATCATAATCTACATAGATGTATTTTTGACATTAATAGTTGCAAACTGCACTCGATGAAATGTTTACATTTTTGATAAAATGATTGAGATTGAGGTAAATTCCAGACTGCTGGGCCACTGTCAATACATAATACCAGCTAACACAGACTGATGTCACTGCTTAAACTATAGACTCTATTTCTAAACCCACCTACAAGGCCTCGTTACAGAACACATAATATAAACAGGGGGCAGTTATAGAATAAATACTGGAAGACCTACCTGTCCACAAGAAACAGAGACATTTCAACTTCAAAATGACTTCCCAAAATACCAGTTATTAATAGTTTTAGTTGTCCCGCATTAGGAAAATGTTAATAATCGTCCGAACAAACGAGCATTGTTTCCTTTCTCTTGAAACAAGTGTACTCAAACTGTAAAAATACACCGATTCACATGTTTTATATTAAACTAGGCGCGGCGTTATTACGTCACTCAAAAACAGTCGCAGAAAATATGTCGTCATCATGTGGACGCGTACAAAATAGAAAATAATAAAAAGGTAAAGTTGTGTGCTAATTCTGAAATTTCTACCTAGATAAATTGAGCATTTAAATCCATATAGTAAAAATGCGACCTAAAAGTAAAAAGTTAAAGAATAATCTTCAATGAAAATTTGACCGTCTTTTTGTCTGACCACCCTCGCGAATGGATCTGCTCACGCGATGTCGTCAGCCAATCAAAGCAAAGCAGCAGTATTTTTAAAATACGTTAGCGCAGAGCGGTTAAGACACTGAGTTCGGTTCGCTTTAGTGTGCTTACTTATTGCTTAGTAAATTTGTTGGTAAAATGACAGAGGAGTCCGCTGTTAAAGTTTGTGTGCGAATTCGCCCGCTAGTTGCCAGGTAAGTTTAAATTCTTTGTACGTTATATAAAACTAGCTAATAGTTGACCAACATTTTGCTAAGCAGAATACATTTTTTATACTGTTGCTGTTAATAATGCTAGTGTTAAACGCTACGTGTTAATGGCATTCGTTTTCTGTAATCTTATGTTTTTTTGGGGTCTTCTAAAAAAGCAATAAGGATTATAAAATGGACTGTAAAACGGTGGCCCTGCGTTAAAGGCTCCGTGTTAATTCATCCACCGCCATTAATCTTTGTATCTCAAAATGTTCCCTTTTTCAGGGAAGAAAATGCTGGATCGGAGAACTCCGAGCCAGTCAAGCTATTTTGGAAAGCTGACAAAAAATCCATTCATCAGCTTGATGATGGGAGCTCCAGCAGGAGTTTTAGTTTTGGTAGGTTTTGCACCATTAGAATATAATTTGTGTGTTTGAGATGTTGTGTTTATTCCTATTAACAGTGAGTTGTTCAACCTTTTTGCTGTTTACAGACAGAGTTTTTACTGCTGATGAAACAACCAACCAGCTTTACCAGACTATTGCGAAGCCTCTGGTTGTCTCCTCAGTGGGAGGATATAATGGTATGTATTTCAAAATAGGAATAGAAGAAATGCATCCTGTGCCACTCCCTTTCACTAATATTTGTGTGTTTTATTGTGTTTTTCTTGACAGGAACTGTATTTGCCTATGGGCAGACATGTTCTGGAAAGACCTTCACTATGATGGGCAGTGACCGTAACCCAGGAGTCATTCCTCTAGCTGTGGAAGATGTCTTCCAAACTATTAAAGATGTAATGATTATGAAGCTTGCTTAAAAAATTCAAAAGTTTACTGTGTGGTTAGTTTTTTTTCTCTAAAGAATTGCTTCTCATTTACTTCAAGTTTCCAAAGAAGGAGTTTCTTCTCAGAGTGTCTTACATGGAAATCTACAATGAGACCGTGACAGATCTGCTTGTCGATAGCTGGAAGAGAAAACCCTTGGAAGTCCGTGAAACTATCAATGTAAGCATGTTTGTAGTTCAGCAAGGGTTTGACTCTTATTCAATTTATTCTTAAGGTTTGTAAGTTTTGTTTTCAACTTTTAGAAGTTGGTTTTGTCTATAGAAAAGTCAAACAATCATAGTAAATCTAAGTGATTTACAGTGTGTAAAGTCAATATTTATTTATTAATGAATAGGAACTTTTAATAACACTTTACAACAAAATAAGAACTTATTTGGCTCAACTAAGCCTAAAAGCTAAAGGATCTGAGGTTTTAAGAGAGACATGGCCTTCAAAAGCTTGCTTTGTTATTTTCTGTGCAGAAAAACATCTGTGTAGCTGACCTGACAGAGGAGCTGGTTACATCTCCTGCACAAGCTCTTGCCTGGGTCAGGAAGGGAGAAAGTAAGATCTGATCATGTTTTTATCAAGTCCTTAGTGGTATTGGCTTTGACTGGAAGTCATCACTTTTGTTTTCTGCGTCTTTAGAAAATCGTCACTATGCAAAGACTAAAATGAACCAGCGAAGCAGTCGCTCGCATGCCATCTTCCGTATGGTAAGCATCGCTACCACGTTCAATCAAACACAAAACTTAAATGTGCTGATTTTTACACTCTTCTATTATTTAATTTTGTTAGATCTTGGAGAGCCGGGAAATTAGTGACCCAGCATCAGGTGACATTGGTGATGGAGCCATCATTGTGTCTCATTTAGTAAGTTTTTTTTTGCGGCAGTTTCAACGTCTAAATATATATATATTTTTTTCTTCAGTTTGATAACTAGCTTTTTTTTTTTGTCTTCTAGAACTTAGTGGATCTAGCTGGATCTGAGAGGGCGAGTCAAACAGGAGCTGAAGGTAAGTCAAAGCTTTAAGAACATCCTTTTTTCCCCTTTAAAGCTATTTTCAGTCTGTTTGACACTCATTGGTACAGTAGCTTCTATTGAGAGCACACTGAAACACTTTCAAGCTGGACCTGAAATATTGCCTCCCCTCTTCGCTGTTATGGTGGAGCTGAATCTGACAAATCATCTTGGAGGCGTTGCTAGAAGGAACATTGGAGACTGTTTGATAATGATCTGTTTTTCTTCAAGGTGCTCGTTTCAAAGAAGGCTGCAATATAAATCGCAGTCTCTTCATGCTTGGTCAGGTGATCAAGAAGCTGACTGATGAAAGCCAGAAGTGAGTGCATTCAACGCACATTCATTACCGTTTCTTGAAATTTCTGCTCCTACTTATGTTTATCTACTCAGAAAGTTTGCATGACTTTTGTAAAACATGCCTCTCAAATATAAATACAAAATATTATTCTTTCCATTCTCCTTGAATTTATAGACTAAAAAATATCTAAAATATCTATATTCTACTTCAGTGCAGCTGTATGTTTTAGCCTGGATTTACTCTGTTAATGTCTAATGGGTCCTTTGCTATTTGCAGTCATGAAATTGTTTTGTACCTCTCAAGCTGTATGGCTTAAGAATAAAAGTGTAATTTTTAAAAAGAAACTAAGCTTTTAACTTTTTTTGAAGTGGCTTATTTTTATTTTCTAATATCCTTTTTTTTTAACCCTTGTTGATTTCTGAGTTTTTATGCTTCTCTTTGCTGCATATTGTTGTCTTTAGGGGTTTCACCAACTACAGAGACAGCAAGTTAACGCGCATCCTGCAGAATTCCCTGGGAGGAAATGCTAAAACTGTCATTATTTGCACCGTCACTCCCGCCACTGTAGAGGAGACCCTCAGCACTTTGCAGGTTTGAAAAAAGTTCCCTTTTTTTAAACATTTTACTGATTTTTGTGATTATTTGTAAATAAATTGTACATTTTTTTCTGTTTGATCAAAGTTGGCTTCTCTTTAACACTGAAGTTGGGTCAAAAAAGGTGATTTGTTCATTTCTATTAGTTTGCCAGCACTGCAAAGAAAATGAAAAATGACCCACACGTCACAGAGGTGTCCGATGATGGGGCTTTGCTCAAAAGGTATCGCAACGAAATTGTGGAGCTAAAACAGCGTCTACAGGAGGTAAGAACAATCATCTTATTCCTTCAGTCATCTTCTGTTTGACTTATTTTCTTTCTGCTTAGTTTTTTCCCCACAGCTCTTGTTCTGACCTGTTTATGACTGCTCACAGGTTTCTTCAGTCACTCAGACCACAGCGACGGAGAAGGAGGTTCTGTCTCAGCTGCTCCAGGAAAAAGATCAGCTCCAGAGAGAACAAGAAGACCGGATCAAAAACCTGACCAAGCTGCTTGTGACCAGTTCAAACCTTGTTCCTGTACAAAGGGTAACCATGACAAGAATGAAGTGCTTGCTGCAGCACAGATTTCTCTGCCTCTAACGAGCCTTGTTTTGTCTTCAGATGCCTAAACGCAGGGTGACGTGGGGGGGACATATGCTCAAATCCGCCCATCAGGCTGCATGTGATGATGATGATGATTTTGTGTCTGATCTGAGCTTTGCGGGGCCTTTCAGTCGGAAGGGGAAAGCACATAACTTTGGTCTGACTGAACTGAGTGAAGGTAAAGAGCAACACAAATTATTCTAAAACCTTTATTGTCTTCGTGACATTATTATCTCGATGAAACCAGTGCACCCACTCATGTAGTTTATACTTCAACAGCTGATGAATACTTTGATTCTCAATGGGGGAATTTAGAAGAGCCGTCTGACGAAATGGAGACGAGTGAGGGCTCGGTGACCACTCGCAGCTTTGGAGACAGGTGAGTTTCTGAACCGTTATCTATCTTCTTCATCACACGTGAAACAATACCCCCTGGTCTTTCAGTTCGTAAGCTTCGTGCTCTGTCTAGTTCCAGAGAGTACTTTTCCCCTGGACAAGCATGTGAGCTGTCGCAGAAAGTATCCAGCCTGGAGCTGCAGCTGGAAATGGAGATTCAGCAGAGAGAGGAGGCCATCAAACAGACTGAATCTTTGGATGCTAGATTGGCAGAGCTGCAGCTGCAACTTCAAACAGAAACTCTGCAGAAGCAAGAAGTCGAACAGAAGGTGGAAGAGCTGGAGCAACAGCTGCAGGAACGCAGTCATGACGGATCGAAACAGGTGAGATGATTTTTAAAATGAACGCCTGATGTTTGCCTTTCGGAGCACAATATTAACATTAAGATGTCCTTCTAGATGAGAAGGGAGTTTGCAGAGACCATTCAGCTGTGTGAAACATTGGTTTCAGAGAAGGTAATGAAAACTGTTTCAATATAGCGATTCTGTGAGGACTGAAAATAATCAAGTTGATTCTAAATGGCCTGTTTAAGTGTTGCAGTAGCATCCCTTTCACACACATCTTTCTTAATGACACACCTGGTAAAAGGAGGATGGATAAAACCCATTTCTTCATCAAATACAAATATTTGTCTTTTGTGTTTTAAGTGTTGGACTGATTAATGTATGCAATTACAGGACACAGTCATTGCTGAGCGAGACTACCTTAAACAGGAGCTGGGGATGTTCATGGAGCAGACTCAACATTTAGAGAAGGAGAAAGCTGCTCTGTCAAAGGAACTGAAAGAGAAAAGAGAACTGGACGAGTTTGAGTCTCTAGAGGATCAGTTCAGCCAGGAGCGGGAGGTAGGGAGTCCATTCAGACCCTGGTTACCAACAACAACCTTTAAAGGGATGTTTTTGATTATTTTGAAGTGAGGTTTAATGGAGTTATCAGTATTCTTATCTGCTGTGGACAGAACATAGAGTGATCTCTGAAAAATCAAGGAAAAAATTCTTACTAAATAGCTGCATTAAACTGGGGTTGGATCTAAAACAAATTCTACCATCTCGTAGTGAAATAATGCAAATGTTCTTTATTTGCTTTACTTTTACACAAACTAAGTGTCTGTCCAGTTATGCTTAATGCAAATCATGTTTCCAGTTATACCACAGACCAACGCAGCCTTCAGCGTGGAAAAACCTGTGAATAATCACCTAATAAAAAAGAGAAGTCAGCGTAAAGGTTTATAAAATAAAAGCTCCACACACTCCTTTTAAAGGCTAAACCTTTTATTTTCAACTTTCAAAAGTAGCAGCCATTTAACTCTATTTAAATGCCTAGAAATGTAACCTAAATCTAATATTTAATAATTAAATCTGTAGTGCTCAATATTTAAATATTTATTTTGTAGTATTAGAAATTACTTTTTTTCTTTTTATCTTTTAATTTGCTTTTTCCCTCCTCTTGTGGGATTGTACAGAATGAACTACATAATGAAATTTGCAGCCTGAAGCAGGCCATCAAGTCATCCGAAGCCCAGTGCCTCGAGCTTCAGGTAGATGATGAATTAATATCCTGTTTATAATTCTTGGTTCCGTCTTGGTTCTGGAATGATCTGATCACTAGTGGAGAGCTCACATCCCCACAAGTCTATTAAACAATATTTTTTAAAGTGGAAAATGAAAGTTGTAGCAGTTCTTTTTTTTTTCCTTTTGTTGCTTCAGAACACACTTCAAAATCTGTCCAAAGAGCTGAAGCAAAAAACGGAATTGTCAGAAGAGCTCCAGAGAATGGTATGTTTGCTGTTTAATTTGGACTTTAAATGACCGATTCTGATTTCTGTCTGGTGGTTTCTGCACATTATGGTTCTTTCACATCTCGGTGAGTTGTTTTCTGCTCCGTGCCTTGCAGAATGATAAAGACTTGGTGCAAGAGTTGGTGAATCTCCGTCGCTCTCTGGATGATGCAGAGGGGTTGAGCAGAGACACGAAGAAGGAATGGGCCTTTCTCAGGAGTGAAAACATTAGTTTAAAGGAGCTGAATGTAAGTGACATCACTACCTCTCTGCTGATTTTTGTTGTTGTTTCATTTAGGTTATTTTGAAAATATAGTGGTGTTGTCTTTGTGTGGAAAGGCTTTTGTCAAAATATGCAACTTTAAGTTATTTAAAGTATCTAGTTTAGAGTTTTAAATTTGCTGTAGAACTGCAGAAAAAAATTTATTCTGCTCAAAATCAGCCTGCTGCTTCACTCCACCTAAAATGTTGAAGTGTATGTAAATAAATTTTTTTTTAACTTTTGATATTTGAATGCACTTATTGGATCCTATAGTTGAGTTTTACTCTACATCACGGGATCTATAATTGAGCAACAAATGTAATGACTGTATTTAACTTTTTTATTGTGAGCAGTATAGATGCGTGCTTTAAATAGTCAACAAACACTTTTGTAGCATGTATGGAAATTTTGCCTTGTGGTTTATACTTTTTTACTCTCTTTAAAATGTTTATTTAAAATAAGTTTTAGTTGTAGAAAATTACTACATGAGTTTACTGGGATAACATCTAATCATTTCTTTCTCAGTGAGTCTTAATTTTACAGGATCGTTTTTGATATATAAAGAATTGTATGTGAATATATTGTCTCTTCCCCAGGCGACCCTGACTGCCAAACAGGAAAAGATGGATGCTGACATGAACAGCGTGCTTTCACAGCTTGAAACCGAGAAATCTCGCTACAAAATGATGCAGAGCGACCTCCAAAAAGAGCTGAAAATTGCATTTGATGAGAACACAAAGCTGACGTCTCTGAAGGAGGTTCTCCTGTCTGGTCAGAGTGTTTCTACTCAGAGCTCTGCAGAGACTGAGAAGCTTCTTTCCACCATAACATCTCTGAGCACAGAAAGAGACCAGCTCCTGAAGGACCTGCAGACACATGTGGACAAGGTGACAAATCATCTATGTTGTAAAATAATACACATCTTTAAAATAATCAGTAGTTGTGACTACACACCCCTCTCAAAATCCCTTGATTTATACAACGTTCTTTTAGGTAGTTTACTAAAGATTTGTCTAAATATTTCCCATCCACTACTTGTTTTCCAAACCAAAACTATTACACATCTTTATTTTAGTGTTGAAATGTCTCTTTTGTTAGGCCACAGAGACAGATGGTCTATTGCTGTCTCTTCAACAAGAGCTGCAAGAACAGCAGCAGAAGAACGTTGATCTCATGACGAGTTCTGAGCAGAAGGAGAGTGAATTAGAGGAGCGTGTAAGTGAAATGCTGAAGCTACTCGTACACACATTTATTGTCATTAATCTGACTGATGTGTTCTTGTGTAATCAGATATTGAAGCTTTCACAGGAACTTCAGGTATTGCAGGAGGAGAAAGTGGTTCTTCAGGTTAGCGCTGCTGAGAGCTCATCAGAGGAGGTGGAGAAGCTGCTGTCTGCTGTTGCTTCCATCACTGCAGAAAGAGATCAGCTCAAAGACGACTTACAGGAGAACGTAGAAATGGTGAGATTTCTACTAGAAATGTTAAACCTGCTGTTTGTTCTATTTGATGACATGAATGATCTGTCTAACAGATGATTGAGAACCAGGAGGAGCTACGGTCAGCTTTAGAGAAAAATCGGGAGCTGGTGAAAAAGATCAAACTCCTGGAGGCTGAAAAGGCAGCAAATGCAAATCCAGAGGATTGTGGTTCACAGCTAGAGGAGCTCCAGGGAAAGGTAAGCCACCTTCTGTGATGTCGGATCTAATTTTATTCAAGGGATTCTTCTATGGCATCTAATTGGTATAACAATCAATTATAATGTAGCTTTGAATTATTAAGCAAATACTTAAAGATTTAACAGCCTGGTTTTCATGTGTCACATACTGTCAGAAAATGACTATTTGTGTATTTTGACTTGTGCAAAGCCTTTATAAAGCTGAGACAGCAGGTACCATCACAACTATCAGCATTCAAAACACAAATTATAGAGAAAAACAATTTTATTTCTGTAGCACTTTTAAAAGAAACAAAGTTGACTAAAGTGCTTTACAAGGTAGATGTACAATAAGAATCGACATTAAAACATACAAACTGAAAAACAGGCTAAAACAAGGGCGTGTGTGTGTATTATATAAAAAACCTGATGGGACTCGAACTGAACCTGAATTAAAGCCAATGTTTTCAGACAGGATTTCAAAGACTGAACAGACTTTTCAGTGCAAATCTCAATTGACGGCGTCTAAAACACTCCAAGGTTCTTAACAGTGGAGGAGCAAAAAGGCTGAAGGTACCATTCACCATGTCCAGAGTTGTATGGTTTCTTAATACAATTATGTTTAGGGTCGGAAGGTTTTAACCATCGTTTGACATCCTGCAAACTAGGCTGCAGGGGGGCAGAGACATCAAATTTAAAAGAGAGGTAAATATGGATGTCATCAGCATAACTGAAATTAAATGAAATGTTTCTTTAAAAAAAAAAAAGTGGGGAATGTAAAGCCATCAAATATAATAATAAAAATAAAGAACAAGTCCCAAAAGAGACCCTTGAGGTATGCCACAGCAAACATGGACTGAGGAAGAGGAGAATTCCCAGTTGAACACAGAAGAAGACCTATCTGACAGAATAGAATAGAAAAGCCCTTATTGGCTCTCAGTGGGGAAATTCAGGTGCACCAGCAGCCCATTACAGGCAATATATACAATAGCATAATATATAAACAATGACAGTACTGTGCCTTACTTGTTTGAGTCTAGACAATAGAAAGCTGTGATCAATGATGTCAAAGACCGCAATTAAATCAACAAGAATGAAAATAACACGGTTTAGCCATCTGTTACTCAAGTACAGTAACATCTGAATGTGGAAAAATGTGTTTAGCTTTCAATGAAACATTACTGGGGTAGAAAATGGAGTAAAACTGACTAAATATAGTTTTATAGAAACCTTAAAGGTATCTTTTAATTAAAGGTATTAATTACTGATGTTAGTTGAGAATCAAGAGAGAAAACCACTCTAACAAACCTAAAACTTTATAAAGTCCTTTTTACCTTTTCATAATGAGTGATTGAATGTGTGTTAGGATGACAAATTGAAGCCTAGACATAAAAGTTTTCCCCTCCTGACAGATGAGGACTCTGACTGAGGAGCTTGAGAGTATAAGAACAGAGAGAGATGTACTGATGCTTGAGAAGGAAGCGAGCAGTCAGGCTCCTACAGAGGAGATGGAGAAGCTGCAGAGCAGAGTTTCATCTCTCAGTGAGGAGAGAGATCAGCTGCAGGAGACACTGGAAGGACTGAGAGAGGAGAAGAAGCAGCTCAGAGAAGAGCTGGAGGACAGGATCCTGATGGTTAGTGGATCATTATTTTTTACATGGATGTTAAATTGACTGTCAAATCATCTGAATTCCAGCTTTGCTCTTATAGAAAAACGGTAAAGTGTTTTCACATAGGTGGTTCAAACCAGAAATAAACCTGACCAAGTAGAAGTGTTGAACCAGGAACTTCAGACAGATCATGACAAATCAGCGCAACTTAAAAGTGATATGTGGAACATTTGAG
Organism: Callopanchax toddi; assembly: GCA_006937965.1. NCBI lineage: Eukaryota > Metazoa > Chordata > Actinopteri > Cyprinodontiformes > Nothobranchiidae > Callopanchax > Callopanchax toddi. The sequence continues at coordinate 755,560 of SSNR01000203.1, forward strand.
CAAGAGAGAATATTTTGAATCCAACATCCTAAGGCCCCTCCCAAAACATTCCCACTTCCCCCCCCCCCTTCCTCTCTAACCCTATCTCTACATGCACGTTACAGCCGGGCATACACAGCTCCTGCTCAAACTGTTCAACTACAGGGTTCATTCACAGCTCACAAATCATGTTCTCACACTGTACGACCTGATGGTCTGAGACCTGACTGTCACACTACTTGATGCAACACGTCGCTCTTGAACAGCAGCTGCATAGAAGAAGCAAAACCTGGAAATAAGGAGACGCTCGCTACAGAATGCTTGACTACAATAAACGCATATCCTTTGCACGCCTTGCCATTCTGTGTTGATAAAAGTGTAGAAATAAAAATTAATCCTTCAGTAGCCGGGGAATAGATAACTTTTTATTAGAAATTAGCTGAGACTTCTCCATGACCGGCCGAGACTGTAAACAGGAAGACATGGAGCGTCCTGGGAGCGCGCAGCCCTCACCTCTACAAGTTTGTGCGAAGCGCGTGCACGTTGACTTGACAGCTACAGTGCGGAAATTTGAATACTATTGGTTTAAAAAGTTTGCCAGTCAGAGAGAATTCAAAGGGGTCTATGGGAGGAAGGTGGATCTTCAGAAAAATAACAAATGTTGTTGAACTCTACCCATATATCATAGTTTAGAACTGATCCATCATTTGAAACATTTAGAAAACTTTGATACATAGAAAAATATTCCACATGTCAGCTTTAAGCGAGAGGAAACTTTCTTCAGTCTGGTCAATAATAAAATGTCATGTTTTGTATGGGTTTTTTTCTGAAATGCAAAGAAAACGGATGATCTCACATTATCAGTGACTTGAAAGAACATGTTTTGCTTATGTTTTTTACATTTTAGGTGGCTGAGACTCAAACCATTTCATGTTCCCTTGAAGAGGAGCTCCAACAACCGAATCAATACAGCGAAATGCAAAGAATAAATCTAGAAGAGCGAGAGCAACTCGAACAACAGGTTTATTTATTGCAGCTTTTTTTTTTTTCCATTTTACTAAAACTGCACAATTTGTGGACTTTTTCTAGAAGTAATCAAACTCTTTGTATCAATTCTAGCTTTCAGAGACTAAATGTCTCCTTCAGTCTCTGCAAGAGGAGTTGAAAACGAACCTAGATTTAGTAAAACTGTACGAGCAGAGGGAATCGGATTATGAGCAACAGGTAAAGCCATTTTAACTGTTTGTTTTTAGCTCCTGTTTGAAATTTCAGCGTCCTGATTTGTAGTTCTATTTGAAACAGATGAAGAGTCTAACCGAGGAGCTTGCAGATGCTCATACAGAGAGAGATGCACTGGTACTTGAGAAGGAAGCCAAGTGTCAGACTCCTACAGAGGAGATGGAGAAGCTGCAGAGCAGAGTTTCATCTCTCAGTGAGGAGAGAGATCAGCTGCAGGAGACACTGGAAGGACTGAGAGAGGAGAAGAAGCAGCTCAGAGAAGAGCTGGAGGACAGGATCCAGATGGTAATAATACACGATAAATTAGTGCATGTCCACATAGACCCACAAAGTAATCAGATATTCAAACCTTGGAATTTAAAAATAGTGGAAAGGGTTCTATCTTGATAGATTTGTTTGAAACAAACTTTAAGGTGAGAAATCAAATAACTTACTATAGAAGAGAAATATGAGCTCAAGCAGTCTTTTATTATAATAAAGACGTTCCCTTTGTTCTTTCATAGATGCAATGCGAGTTCCAGCAGCAGCAGCTGACGTCTGAGCCAGAGACACGTCAACTTCAGGTTCAGTCTCATAACTTTCTTTTTTATTGCCTGTTTCGTAGATTCCTTGTTCCTCTTTATTCTAAAAAGACTTTGTTTATTTTGTGTAATCCTGCTCTGTGTGACAGATTGAACAGCTGGAGGAGATGTTGAAGAATGCTAAAGAAGAGATTAGTCACTTAAAGTTTGACCTTCAAGAAAATGTCAAGCTGGTGAGTTTCTTTTTTTTCCCCTTCTTTAAAAAAAACTTGATATTCTTTGATACTTTAACCCAGCATGCTATACAAGATTATACTTTTCCTTGTTGTTGTAGACATGTTATTGTTGCTGTTTAAATGTTTCAGATGACTGAGAAACAGGAGGAACTGGAGTCGTCTCAAGAGAAGAGCAGAGTCCTAGAAGAGGAGCTCGCGGTGCTGAAGCTTCAGGTGGTGCAGCTGGAGAGCCTTCAGAGCAGCAGGAACGAGGCAGAGAAGACCATCCAGTCTCTGGAGTCCAAAGTCCAGGTAGATTGTTTAAATTATACGCTGGAAAATGACAGATGTTGTATCTGTCATTACATTTACTACTTTAAATGACAGCTGGGCTCAGTTTTCATTAATTTCTTCTCATCCTCAGATGTTAACTGAGGAGTTGGAGTCAGTGCGAGAATCTGGCAGTAAAGCCCACACAGAGGAGATGGAGACGCTGCAGAGCAGAGTTTCATCTCTCAGTGAGGAGAGAGATCAGCTGCAGGAGACGCTGGAAGGTCTGAGAGAGGAGAAGCAGCAGCTCAGAGAAGAGCTGGAGGACAGGATCCAGATGGTAAAAACGCATGATAAATTAATGCATGTCCATATTTTACACCCACAGAGTAATCAGATATATCTTCCTTGACATAAAAAAAAAATGTTAAAAAAGAACCCCTTTGAATACAAATCTACTTGAACACCAGTTTGGTCAAAACTTTCTTTTGATTACCTATAGGATAATGTTAGTATTTCTCTTTAAAATATTGGGAACAGGTTATATCTTGATAGATTTGTTTGAAACAAATCTTTTCTTTTTAAGGTGAGAATTGAAATAATTTGTTAGGAAAGAAATCTGAGCTCAAGCAGTCTTTCATTCTGATACTTTCCCTTTGTTCTTTCATAGATGCAATGTGAGTTCCAGCAGCAGCAGCAGATGACGTCTGAGCCAGAGACACGTCAACTTCAGGTTCAGTCTCATAACTTTCTTTTTATTGTCTGTTTTTATAGTTTCCTTGTTTGTTTTTTTTATTCTACTACTGAAGAAGACTTTGTTTATTTTGTGTAATCCTGCTCTGTGTGACAGATTGAACAGCTGGAGGAGATGTTGAAGAATGCTAAAGAAGAGATGGGTCACTTAAAGTTTGACCTTCAAGAAAATGTCAAGCTGGTGAGTTTTTTTTTTTTGGTTTTTTGTTTGTTTTCTTTCAAAAACTTTATTTTTCAGAACTGTGACCTAAAGCATGTTATACAATATTCTCCTTTTCCTTGTTGTATACATTATTTTAATATTTTAGGATAATCAGTTGCTGTTTAAATGTTTCAGATGACTGAGAAACAGGAGGAACTGGAGTCGTCTCAAGAGAAGAGCAGAGTCCTAGAAGAGGAGCTCACGGTGCTGAAGCTTCAGGTGGTGCAGCTGGAGAGCCTTCAGAGCAGCAGGAACGAGGCAGAGAGGACCATCCAGTCTCTGGAGTCCAAAGTCCAGGTAGATTGTTTAAATTATACACAGGAAAATGACAGATATTGTCATTGCATTTACTACTTTAAATGACAGCTGGGCTCAGTTTTCAGTGATTTTCTTCTCAAACTCAGATGTTAACTGAGGAGTTGGAATCAGTGCGAGAATCTGGCAGTAAAGCTCACACAGAGGAGATGGAGAAGCTGCAGAGCAGAGTTTCATCTCTCAGTGAGGAGAGAGATCAGCTGCAGGAGACATTAGAAGATCTGAGAGAGGAGAAGAAGCAGCTCAGAGAAGAGCTGGAGGACAGGATGGAAACTCTACAAGCTGAGGTTAGAAAGCGTTACACGTGTTCAGTGGCTTTTTTGTTGTTGTGGCCTTAAATATCAGGTCAGATTCATTTGATGTGCTTTAAACCTGAAAACATCCATCAACAGACGGATCAGCTGAACGTGTCTCTAAAGACTCTTACTGAGAAGAACAGGCAGCTGAAGGATGACCTGCAGCAGCAGGTGGAAAAGGTGAGGTTCATCTTTCTTCATTGATTTTTAAATATTTTTTTTATCACCATGTCACAGTTTTAGTCCTAGGTTAATTTTGGGGGAACTGATAATTACTGGTATACGTGCTTGCTTAGATTAATTATTTTACTTTTGTTTTGAAGGAATTATCAACACAAGAGCTCCTGAGCACAGCCCAAGACGAGCTGCAAGAACAAATAAATGAGAAGTTAGATCTAGAAAAACTGCTTCAGGAGAAGGAGTCAAGTTTACATCAAAAGGTTTGAGTTTCATACATTAGATATGTTTTTGTTTGTTTTCAATGCTGGATGAGACTCTTAACTGCTTTCTTCTTCACAGATTAGTGATCTGGTAAAGAATTTGGAGAGCGTCGAAGCAGAGAGAAACTCTCTGCAGTCTGAGAAGGAAACCAGCCATCAGACTCACACAGAGGAGCTGCAGGAGCTGCTGAGGAGAGTTTCATCTCTCAGTGAGGAGAGCGATCAGCTGGAGGGACTGAGAGAGGAAAAGAAACGGCTCAGAGAAGACCTGGAGGACAGGATACGGATGGTACACATTAAAAATGGATTATCTGAGAATGGTGACTTGAATTGGCTCCAAAGCAGACCTAAAAATGATCCATTCATCTATTTAACCACAGATCTCAGCCATTCAGGAAAAGCTCAGCCAGCAGGAGCAGTGGAACATACAGCAGCAAAGTGAGAGAGAAGAGCGAGAGGCCGAGCTGCAACATAAAGTAGGTTCAAATCATTTAGAGAATCTGTAAAAAAAAAAAAGGCTTCAGATTTCTCTTTGGGATCACTGTCCAAAGGCACCAAAGATGAAACATTTTGCTGCAATTCTCGATCAAGTACCAGAATCTGGTGCAATAATCAATAAATGTATTTATTCTTTCCAGTCACCAAATTGCGTCTGCATGAATAAACCAGTAATTACATTTTTACATGGACCTGCACACAGTGATAAATACAGTTGGATTTTTTTAAATCAAGCAATGAAACTTGATTATAAAGAGTAAAAATGTGCTTTGTGTTAGCATAAGTATTTACTTTGAAATTTAATTTCATGGCTTGCATGTTTTCAGCTTGTATTCCTGTTTTTAGTTGATCAAATGGTTCATAAATTATTTTTCAGTTTAAAGTTTTACCAAACAACAATCCCCTCTCTGTTGATGCTGTCAGGTGCAGCAGCTTGAGGAGTGTCTGAAGATGCAAATAGAACAACAAACTTGTGTCATAGCTGAAGCTGACGCCTCTCAGCAGGTTAGTTGATGTCTTGTTTGTTTTAGTCCCATCAAAGATGCCTGAAGGCAACTTGGATGCAAAATGTTTCTGCAAGTAAAACCCATAAACCTTAAAGAGTTTACATTTTCTTGTTTCAGTTGCTTGATGAAGCGAAATCCATGATTTCTGCCCTCAAACAGCAACTTAACAGCTGCACCAAAGGTGGAGAGGAGATCATCTTATCACAGCTAGAGGACTCAACTTCTCACCTTCAGGTTGTAGATCTTTACTTTGCTTCATGTAGTGTGAATTCACAGCAAGATTCAAAAGGACAGCTGGAATAAAACTGACTCTAATGAACTTCCATCATTCCAGGAGTCCATTGGTAAATTCCAGGGATTCCTAGATGCTTCTTCCAAGTATAACACCACCCCGCTGAACAAGGTTCTCAGAATACAGTGTTCCTTGAATAACAGTTTACTGAGCTCTCTGCCTAAAGCCGTGCTGGTTGCTTACAGAGCTGTTCAGATGCATGGATTTAAGACTGTGGGGAATTTTGTTCGAATTCAGGTGAATATTAAAATAACTCTCATTCCCTGTGTTTTGCTTTAATTCATGAGAGTAAAAAAACAACAACATCTTACTCCCTCAGGAGGAGCTCCGGCTGCAAGCAATGAGCTACAGGAAAGTGTTTGAGGAGTTGGTGAATAAAGATTTGGCCATTTTTGAGGAAAGTCGGCTGCAGGACCTGCTGCTGTCCAGAGCTCACGCCCCCACACTCTCACTCGGTGATGTGGACTTCCGCTCAGTGTGGGAACAGAGACTCTGTGAGCTTCTGAACAAACGACAGCTTTACCTGCACGTGAGCTCTACTTGTACTTAATTAAACCATTATCAAGATTAATGGGAAGTTGTCAGATGATGCAGGACACACATGAGATGAGTGGAAATAAATGCGGACATGCAGATCTTCTTTCTAATAAATAATAATAAATGTAACTTATTTTATCCATCATAACTGTGCTTAAACTTAACCGATGTTTTGTTTGTAGAAAATGCACAGCCTTCTGGAGAAGCTCCAGAACAACATGGCTTCTTACGAGACTGAGGAAAGAGCTGAGATCTGTGAGAGAGAGAAGTTCAATGAGCAGCTGCAGAGGGTGATCAGCAGCCAGACCTTCACCTTCAACAAACTGGATGGCATTCTCAGCCAAGAGGCCAGTCGCAGATCTGCGACAACCCAAACTAGCAGGATGTCTCTACAGGTGAGCTTTAATCTCATCTTTAAGGAGGCCGTTTTAAAATTAAGTCTGAAAATAACTCAAGTCAAATCTCATTAAGGTTACTAATTGAAAACCTTTCTTGTGCAGATTTTCTGCTAATGGTATTTGATTAATCGTTTCTTTTCTCATGCCTCCTGCAGCTCATCATCAATGAGGAAAATGTTTTTGATGAAATGAGGGAGCTGGTTGCTGAAAGCCAATCTCGACTCGGAGAAGAGAAAAGCAAGAGTTCCACCCTGCTGCAGGCGCTGGAAGGAGCTCCTCTGAAGACCGAGGTGTCGCTGCTCAGAGACAATCAGCAGCTTGTTCTCCAGCTCCAACAGGCAGAAGAAAACATCAAGGTTAGTCACTTATTTACATTAACTAAGTGAGCAACACTTACACAGATCTGATTAAATACAGAATCTACTTCAGAAATGAGAGAATTCCTGAAGAAAAGCCTATTTTCCTCTTTTTCTGTCTACACATAATGGCTGTATTTTTTTTTTTAAATAAAAAAAAAAAAAACAATTTAAAAACTGAACTTTTGTTGTTTAGATGCTGCATGAACAAATGGAAGAGCTGGAGGAGACTCAGACCAAAGCAAACCACAGTGTTTCTCAGCATAAACAGGCCACTCAGCTGCTGCAGACTAAACTGCAGGACACCCGAGCTCTTGTCCAGGAGAAAGATGACACAATCCAAAATCTGAAGAGAGAGCTACAAGAGTCTGAAGTATGTCTGCATTTTTTTTGTGTTCACAATAATTCATTTTTTCCTCCTTCCACTGAGCAGCTTTATTAGATATGTTCTTTCTGTTTTAGAAAAAAGCATCACCTGGTGCAGCAGAGATGGAAAAGCTTCACAACAAGGTGTTCCAGATGGAAGTGAAGCTCACTTCAATATCTGATCAGCACGAACAAGAGTAAGAGGGTCGTGTAGTTTTTACAATTGTTATCGCATGTTATGATCGTGTCACTTAAGGCCAAAGTAAATGTTAAACATTTTCCATCTAAGCAGAGTTCTCTCTTTCAGGATCCAGAGAATGAACACAGTGTTGAGCGAGAAAGAAGAGTCACTGAGGAAGACAAAGGAGGCTCTGAGGAGATCGCAGCAGCAGGGGGATGACTCCTGTAAGTCGGCACATGTGGATCTATGTTTTCTCTGTTAAAAGCAACAATCTAGAGAACGGAAAGTTGTTGGATGTTAACTAACTGAAATGAGTCTGGACATGTTTGAAGTGTTGCACATCTCAGATCAGTGTTTGCACGTCATTCACTCACGCCTTTAAAGCTTCAAAGCTTCTTTGACCCATTTAAAAGTCAAACCTTCATATGGAAGAAAGCATTAATGCTGCTGTGCTGAAATCAGTTTTACAGGGTGAGGACCTTCATGCTAGACTGACTAATCCCAGAGGTGTTTTAATCAAGAGCAGCATTGCACTGGAAAAGACCAAACTGGAAGAGAGGGTCCAGCAGCTTCAGCTGAAAATTACAGAACTTGAAAGGTAAAATCTACTCATTTCAGTTTTTTCTATAGTCTAAAATCATTTCATGTTGGGGATTTTTCTTTCTGATCTCTGGTCTTGATTTTTGACATGATGGGGGAGGGAAAAAAAGAAAAGCAGAGACACGGTACAGGTGCTAGTTTAGTCCAATTCTTGACTTCTGTCTCTGTCTCTTCAGCTTGGTGTCCAGTCAGCAGGCTGAGGTCAGCAAGTGGAAGAACCGAGCCATCAAGCTCAAAGGGAAGAGCAAAGCTGAGGTGGACAAGACGTCTCCCTGCACGCCCACCAAGAGGGGCTACCCTATGACTTCAGATCCTGGGGATCTCAACTCGCCGGTCAAAAGAGTTTTAGTTTCTTCCAAGAAATTGCTGGCCTCCCCTCAAAAGGGATTGGAGTCTCCTCTGAAGACATTGCATCTCGGCTCTCCTAAAAGCAGATTCTTCGACAACACTGAAAGCTCAGACCTGCTGTTCACGAACAGGCCCACAAGGTTTTTTGATAATTCGAAACTGGGAACCATCACAGGTAAAATCAACAATAAAAGAGATACTCTGTGGTTGTCTCTAGAGTTTATCTGATAAATTTATTTTCTTTTTTGCAGATGCTGAGCCCAGTTCAAAGGACTTATGGCCTCAGTCACCCACTCAGGAGGAGATGTGTAAAACGCAGTGAAATCATAAATTGTGCAATTGTTTTGTTGTTGTTTGTTTTTATGTTTTTGACACCTAATAAAGTTTGTTATTCACAAGAAAGTCCTCTAACATGATCTGGTTAAATGGAATTCTACCTACTTAGCAGTAAAAATTTATGCATCAAATCATAAAGAAGTCTGTCCTGAGGTCGACAGCTGGGATGAAGGTGTGGACAGCATCAGCGATTTAAAAACAATATTGGCTGTTTCTATGGCAACAGGCCTTTTTTAACAAGACAATTAAACTGCTGCATTACCGCTTTCTCCATATATTCAAGTCCTTATCTGCTGTGAAACGAGCATGTTGAGAGTAAATAGCAGCCAGGTGCTGTTGATTAAATGCACTGATGCTGATTATCAGCACTTTGTTTCCCTCAATGCATGGCCAAGAAAGACATCAGATTTAATGGAAAAAAGTTTTTTTCTTGTCAGTTGGGAAGGTTCAAAGCTTATTTCTAAGCCATCTCAAGTACAATCAGTCCTCAGTTAGAAATGGTTTGCATCATGGAAGACTGATCTAAATCATCCTGGAGGGTAGACCATCCATCAAGCAAAGGGAAAAGATTTACTACTGAGCTACAAGTTATGGATTAATTTAATGAAACTAGGTCAGACCAAACAAAACGGGAAGTTACTAGAAAATAATGGAAAGTAAAACTTCGAAAAGCAAGAACTCTAATATGTTTTCAATAATAGTTTTGTTTGCAAAGAGTTGCTGAGAAGGAAAAGCTTTTAAACATCTAGACAGTGGTTTCTTTACAAATACAGACTTAAAAATGCAGAAGTAAACCCCAAAAGTAATTTTGAGTAGATTTAAACCTAAAATTAACCTCATAACTCCACAAATGTATCTCATTAAAAGCACTGCAGCCTCCTGACTCTGAATAATTACTTCCATAATCTGCATCCTTACTCATCCTTTGTTTTTATTTTATGATGTCTGCCTTCAGAGGGAGGCTCATAAATCGTGTCAGCAGCATAAAGCACCACTTTCTGAATCCATGTTGAGTTTAGACCTAACGGGAAGCCTTTTGGGTGATGATTGCATGCAATTTGTTTCTGAAAAACTTTAGGAAACGGCAATGATTTTACTTAATCTATCCATGCATGAAACCAAAATGAGGACACATCTGCTAAAGTCTGGAATTTGATTTCTTTTTATTAGTTGTATAGGGTAAAGGCAGCCATCTCAATCACATTCACTCCTTAAAAGAAAAACAAACAAAATGAACATGTGAGAGAGACTGAAGAAACCTGCTTGTTTTGCAGAAGTTTGCTTGAACAATTTAAGGGAGAAGTCTGGATGAGCTGCAACCAGTGTTCAGGAGAGATTGAGCTACATGGATAGAATGAAATCAAGCCAGTCAACAAACATTCAATAAGCTCCTACTGTGTAATATTTGCATAAAGATTCAAGCCCTAACTCACTTCCACTGTAAAATAACTGTAGGAGCTAAACTTATTATCTGACTTAATGTTATTGTTATTCTTGTATAGTAGATTTGAATCCTGTTTGTGAAATTACAGCGCCTCCTACTGGACAATAATATAAGTCTAAGTTTTGTGCTAGTGTGGCAGATGGAGGATGCCTTGCAGCTAGTTTGGTTCTGTACAGTTTTTTGACCGTTAATCCTGAGTGTAACCAAAAGAGGATTGTTCAATTCCTGCTCAGAGAACAAGTAAAGACCAAGATTCATCGTACTCTGTTTGGATTTGTGAGTAACAATAATGATGGAAACACTATTGAAACAGAAACGCGTCAATTAATGAACAAACTAACTGAACGGGCATAATAAGTGGCTTTATCTGTCGTGTGTTTGTAGCCACTTACAATAACTTTAGGTATTAAAAAAGGTGGTTATCTTCTGCTACACATTGCTTTAATTAAAATGTTCTTAAAATTAAAAGTGCAGTGTGACTGAAAGACATCTTCAAAATAAAGCAAGGTCTTTGTCACCATGAAAAATGTGCCATTAAGAAAAATATTATTTCTGCTCCCATCCTAAAGCTTGATTTTCATCATAGCTAACATGTCAGTTACAGTTTTTCTAAAAATCCACGTCTATCTTGAAATAGTCGTCAGTTTTAGGACTTGAGACAAATTAAATTCACATTTTCTCTTTTAGGAAACAGGATAGAAACCAAAACCCAGATTTGTTCAGATCTTACTGCTTTAGTGACATCTGGTGGTCGTAACGAGAATTACATTAAAATGTGTTTCTCATTGTGACCAGCAGATGTCACTATAACCCCATAAGATCTGTGCTTGTTTGTGTCCCTTAATGGACATAATCCTGTTTCTGATATCCAGAGGCGTTATAACTCCTCACCACCTCTGTTCAGGTCGACTCCTGACCTCTTGAAATCCTCTTTGGGTAAACTGCGTTTCTCCTCTACAAGGGGGATTAATGCTGGAATCGGGTCATGTCCAAGAAGATGTAATTTCTGTTCCTTCATCTGCATTGTAGAATCCAGTCGAATAGGCCAGTACTGGTGGTTGATGATGATTTGTCAGAGCCATAGAGCTAAGCAAGAACAAAGGTTCAGGAAGAAACAAAGTAAATGAGTCCCATTACTATTGAAGCCCAAAGGTGGGCTCCAAGTCCACTGTCAACATAGCATATCTTAGAAGAAAACAAAGTGATAAAACGTCCTTGATGAATATGTTTAATAAGATGGCCCCTAATTTATACTTTTTAAGGAGTCAGAGAGAGTGTAACGAACTTCCTCTGGAAGACAATATTCTGGATGGACACAGGAAATAAATACTTGTAGTTTTAAATAAAGTAATAAAAATGCATGCAGGCTTAAGGATTAGCATCCTTAAAAAACACCAGGAAGTTTACAGTCGTCCAAAAAGCTTACATTTTTTGTTTGGTTCAAACATGGACCCCAGCAAAAACAAAAACATCTCGCGGTCCAACAGCCCTCCCTCTGCAGAGCCACGTGACCATCCACCCATCGTGTCCACGTGCGATTGTTTTCATTCCGACGCTGCTGCAGAGCCTCGTGCGTCACGACGTCACGGCGTCATCGGCCAGCAGGCGGCTCGTGAGTTTGAACCACAGAGCCAGGAGTCCTGCTGCTGCCTCACGAACTAGCAGAGCGGCTGGTGGAGGACAGGACCTCAACACGGCGCTGACTGACGGCGGGTTCACGTCCTGAAGGGAATTTTAAGGAAAACTCGAAGAAACGAACAACCGGTGGAAACTTTCTGATGGAGAATTCGTCCAGCTTCAACAACCGGTTTCGGTCCGCGATGTTCAGCCACGGTGAGTCCTTACAAACTGTAGGTAGCTGTGTCATGTTTTTTCTTCTCGTGTAGAATGTTGGCCGATAATGTATTGACGGTCAGTGAAAGTCCTCCTGAGGACTACGGGCCCACTCAGATGCAGGTCAGGTTTTAAGTCCAGAAGCGTGTTTTTCTTCTTTTCGGGGCTGAAAATTTCCGCTCTGACAGCAGAACGGAACGCTTCGTCCCGTTAAATGGAAACCCGTATAAAGCTGGCAGCTGGAGCCCGGACACTGTAATTGAGCAGCTATATGGGACCAAAGACTGGCCGCACTAAACTATTCCTGGCTGGACCACTGAGGTCTAACAGGGTTGGGATGATGGATGCTTTAAAAATCACATTTTTTTGCTCCGCACAATACATGATGACTATATATTCACAGATGCACCTTTTCTTTAGATGGTGGCGTTAAATAGATATAGTTAGAGTGAAAACTGACGTGTGTGTAGATATAATGAGGGCAGCAAATTAGTGTTTAGTAAGTGGGTCTGTGGCAGCAGGTCATACATGAAACTTAGACCAAAGGTGGGCAGTCCCAGTCCTCAAGGGCCACTACACGTTTTAGATGTTTCCCTCACACCTGATGTGAATCAAGGGGTAATTAATAGGTTTCTGCAGAACTTCAGCCTCTTGACTCAGGTGTGTTAAAGCAGTGGTTTGTATGGATGATGTGTTCCCCAGTCACTGTTTCCAACGTTTGGCAGATTTTTGGCCATCAAGGAGTTTTCTTCCAGCTAAGATGTACAAGTTTTGACAGAGAAGAGTGAAAACATATCAAAGGTAATGAATCTGATAAAGTAATGAGGAAGTTGTGTCTTTGGGGGAAAACAATAGTCATGATATTCAGGTCTTGGGTTGTTTCCTGTTCAGAAAGAGATTTTTATTATTTTTTTTAGCATTTTCTTAAAACTTTAAGAAGCCAAGTTTAGGAGGGAAATGGAGCAAAACAGGTGGAGTAACAGTTTTCGATGGGAGAACATATCTCAACATAACGCCCCAATCATCCCCAACCAATACAGAATCGTAAGTTTCAGCCTGAACAAACCAAACTTGGCTGGTTTCAGTGCAAGTTTAAAACTGTTTCAGTGGCTTTTTTAAGTTTGCAGGGACAAGGAAATGCTTACATCAAGAGTTTAAACTTTCATTCATGATGCACATTCACCGAGCATTTTTAAAACTAAAACCATCCTGTAATCATCATGAAAAATCATGTTCAAAACAATACTGATCATCACAATGTCCATGCTAATCATTTTAGCTGTAACTGTGCATTCCTATAGGTGCATGGACATATTGGCGTTGTCTAAAAACCATTGCTTAATACACAACATGGAACTTGTTTAATCCCTGTTGCAAGAGCTGGAACATAGTGCCCCACAATTCACCTTTAACATCTCTGTGAAATGATTTTTTTTTGTGTGTGTAGCTGCCTCAAATTTTGCATGATGGTGATAAGTTCAAATGTTAGTTTTTCCACGTCGAGCGTATGCCTCACTGGCCTCATACAGAGTTGTTGAATTATAAAACAACGCATTTATAGAGGGAACACCAGAATTTAATGTTTAATTTCTAAATTAAAACTTCTAACAGTCTTTGAGCTGCAGGTTGGTCTTTCGATGTTCATTTTCTACAAAACAACGACTGCAGACATCGGCACACAGTTGCTGAAAAGAAGTTGAAGGTAAACATCAACTGGCAGGACAATGTGTGGTGGGAATGGGTGGTGCGGTCCTCAGTGGTTAACATTCCTAAGAAAGCCCAGAGGAGAGATGCTGCCATCCTCGCTGCTGTCTGTGGCTGCGCTGACACCAACAGGATTTCAGCATGTAGGAACCACAAGGAAAAAAATAAAGAAAATCTCCATTACAGAATACCCTCTGGATTTTAACACTGATCATGTGCCCCATGTCAGTTTTAAATGAGCATCTTTGATTGTTGTTTTTTAATTTATCTGTTTCTTTTACTTTGTTAAGAGGAGCCCTGTTTGCACATTTGTCCTGCCTCAGATGTTTTCTTCGTTTGGAGTGAAGCACACTGATCTCAGATATGTTTTAGAGTTACTCAGTAATGTGCAGCTCATACATTATATATTGTGTGTGCAGTGACAGCCAAACCACTGCCTGTAACATTGCTTTTATTACTGTGATTGTAAATGTTGGCAGAGGTCATAATGTTATTTATCTCAACATGGTCTGCTCCGTAAGTTTGCAGACATCAGTGGTCCTGAGTTGAAAGAAGCAAATCAAGATTTGTAATTCAGTGAGTAGATCTCCCAAAGCGGGCTGCTAGGAGGAGTAAAGAACTTTGTTCTGCTTTGTAAGAACAGACAGAATCGGTAAACAACCAACATCATGAATAATTTAGACTGCCACCATCTCTTGAGCGATTGCTACTTAAAGGCAAAACGTTCCAGAAGTGCCAGACTTTGAGCAACATAGTGCAACATTTCTTTGTGTGATAATAGTTATCACTAATTTCTTTTTCTGAAAAGAAACCTTAGGAAATCACAGATGCTGTTTAATTTGGGAACAAATGCACACTTTGCCAAATTACCACTAACAACCAACCACCTAGAAATCTTTAAATATGTGGATTATTTCACAGCGTATTCAGACTTTATCACACACACCTACTAGTGCTGTACTTGAATAAAAATTGACACCACCATAATTAAAAGTGACTTCAATGTTTGTTGGTTGCAGTTGGCGAAATTATTTAAACATTTGCAAAAAACATTCATTAAAATTATAGTAATGTTTGTTCTGAGGAATGCCAAATGTTTGAATTTCTTAGTGATTGTGTTGTCTGTAAATAACAGAGATCATAATCTTTTTGGAAGAGATATTTTAATGACTAAATACAGGCGATAGTACCGGCTAATAAGAAGACAGTCTTCTTTTCAAATAGAGGGAAATTAATACCTAATTACCTCAGAATGCCTTTATTAATCCTGCCTCAGGCTTTCTTAGTGTAAATGTTTAACTAATCAGAGCTGTGTTTCTGTTCTTTCTGCATGTGTCTGACTTCTGCTGGATTATGGACTAATTTCTGGTGCTGATCGCTCATCCTCCAACTAGATGATGAGGTAAGACACCAATGGTTTTATTCACTTCTGCAGCTGAGAGACAAATAGACCGCTTGTTAGTGCAGCTTTGACCTCCATTATGTCACTAAAATGAGGACATTGTTGTTGGTTCATGTCAGGTTGTGTTAAACCTGATGGGTTTGACTTCAATTTTCAAATCATAAGCTTGATTGAAAAGTTTGACTTTTGTATTTGCACAAAGTTCAAAGTGAGCCCTGTGATTTCCGGTGCGAGTCCTCTGATTGTGTGGGGTTAATCATGTGACAGAAGTATGCGTGGAAACAGGTGTGAATAGGTGTGTTAACAACCTAGATTTTCTTGTTCTTTGAGTGTCAGGTGAGCGTCTGCTGTGAATCAGTTTTGTTTGTATTTCTTGAGCTGTTGTTGAGTTTCTCTCTACATTTTATTGGTTATTGTTTCCTTGTCTGTACTAGATTAAGTGACGATGATCTGTTATCATCTCACCTTACCGCCTCCCCCTCCTCTGTCCAATATCCCGACAACATCACCAGGCGTTGCAGCTGTGTTTGATCCCAGTGGGGTGAAAAGGGGGGAGCCTTTTGTATTTAAACCCAAACCCTTCTCCGTGTGATGGGGAGGAGTGGATCTGTTTGGGTGTGACGGTTCCTTCCTCAGCAGCATTCCAGGCCTATGTGACAAAGCTGCTGTGCCTGTTGACAGAGGGAACACCTTGTGGGGAAACGTTCTGCATCTGTCAAAAACGCAGTGGTTACTCTTACTTCTTTATCCGCTCACTCTGATGTTTTGCAGATGTCCAAGTCTTCTTCGAACCCCACTCATTATTTGATTTGATTAAACCTGATGCACATCCTTGCTTAAAGTCATCACTAGGTCCAGACTGACTGACATGCCTGAAGCATTCTTTTTATTCTGCTGCACCCACACACACACACCCATGGCTGTAAACCACACGGGATTCTGGGTTGTGGTGTAGCTTCCTTTTTGTCAGCCTAAAATACAACCTAATGTCACACACTCACTCACTCACACACACTTATACAAACACAATGATGTCACTAGTTGGCATGGACAATGCCAGAAGATGGCTGTCAACTTTTGAGAGAACTGCTCCACAAACACAATCCACAATGTTGCATTCCTCTGTGGCTTTTACTAAACTAGCCATTAGCTTCTTGTGCTTTAATTTGCTGCTTCCCCCTGTAGCCAACAGAAAGGATGCACTCTATACTTGGAGTTTATTAGCCCATTAGCTTGCTAGCCTCTGCAGAGGATGCTGGTTAACCTCTTCTTCTTGTTTTTCCTCATTTGACGTTGCCACCAGTGCGTGTATGCTCGTTTAATTTATTTACAGTCTGGAATATCAGAACCTGCAGATATGCAGAGCCACATCCTCTGGTCCACAGGCTGGCATTTCTTTGTTGAATAGATGCATTCAATAAACAAAAGATGATTAATCATACCAATAGAATGACAAATGATGGGCGTAGGTCACGGTGTTGTAAAACTTAATTATATGACGTTTGCTTCCTCATTCGTTTAATTAAAAGGAATAAAACTTAGACAGTCCTGATATTTGATGCTTACAGTTGGGTCTTCACATGACACACATGACACTTTCATTGCATTTTATTTCTCTCTTATTTAAGGGTTTTCCTAAACTTAATACTAAGACTTCTTGCCTTTCTGCTCTCTGAGCTGCATCAGGGGATACAATTACATACACGGCAATTTAATGGTCAATAAGACCTCACCCTAAATAATACATTATGTAATCAAGCACTGACCTTTTATTTTAATAGCTTTAAGCTCATATAAAATCCCAATGTGTTTATGGATCAAACAGAGGGAGACATGGTGTCAGCAGTGGGATTTACAGACAGGGAGAATGGGTGCCTTACAGCATTTCTGTACATTTTTCTAGTGTTTTGCTCCTCCGGCTATATGTTGTCCAAACATTACTGTATGAAATTACCAGGGAATCACAATAGCATTTTTTTGAGCAGGATTCAGTTACAGGATGTGCAGCACCCACAATCCTGCACTGTAATTAAAATTTTAAATGACATTATCTCAGTTAATCTGCACGTCAACAACAGTGGCACCATGAGGCAGTTTTACGGTGGCGTATCTCTCGTCACTAGATTCAGTATGTG
Organism: Callopanchax toddi; assembly: GCA_006937965.1. NCBI lineage: Eukaryota > Metazoa > Chordata > Actinopteri > Cyprinodontiformes > Nothobranchiidae > Callopanchax > Callopanchax toddi. The sequence continues at coordinate 772,726 of SSNR01000203.1, forward strand.
GGTCTTGTTTTCTGTGCTTGTAGTGATGCAGACATGCTTTCAGCCTGTGGATTTGGTTTTGACAGGCAGCCCTCTGGGTCTGTGGAGTTTGATGTGAGGGCAAACAATCGGGTTAGGGAGCAGGCACGCAACACTTCACTGAATACGAGACAACAATGAAGAGATGGTGAAAGATGAGTGCTGAAAGAGGGATTTATTGATGCCATCATCATGTGCTCAGTATTCTTTTATGAAAGCTTTATTGTCTAGGAAGGGACGATGTACAAATCTCTAGCATTATGGACTATTTATCTCTATTCAAAATGGTGATTCATACTTTTTCATATGGCTGTGCTACATGATTGAAGCAGTGCAGTTGATCTGACCAGTTTTTAGACGATGAGAAATATTGATGTGTGGTTAAAAGACAATCAAGTATATATCCGTACAACTTATGAGCCACACACATGAAAACAGAAACGTCATGCAGTATAGTTAGACTAACCATGGGGCTCTGCTGCTAAGGTCATGTTAACCCACGTGATGTCTGCAGTAATCACTCAGTAGTCAGGTTTGCACATAAATGTATAATAAATGAGGCCTGAATTACACGTAGCTGCTTCAGTTTCAGAGTAGCTTTCTTACATTGAGGTTTGTGGTGTTGTGCATGCTGGGTAACCATCACACTCAGATTTTAAATAGTTTTAATTGTCCTGAGATACACTGTGTTGTCAGGGTTGTCATCTCTTGCATCCATTCAACAGTGACAAACAAAATCATCTACATTTCTGCACTGCTGTTGGGTTGCTTTAACATTTTACTCAGGAAATGCAAACATTTCTGTTTCATTAAAATTGTTTTAAATTATATTTAAACCATTTTAAATCGTGTTTTTTGCTTAAAGCGGCACTCTGGAGCATTTTTCTCTGTATCAAAGTTTTCTAAATGTTTTAAATGATATTTCAGGTCTAAACTATGATCTGTGGGTTGAGTTCCACAACATCTGTCATTCTGATGAAGACCCTCCTTCCTCCTAGAGACCCCTTTCCATTATTTCTTGCCGCCGACATTTTTCAGCCAATGAAATTCAAATTTCTGCATTCTCTCAACATGCACGCGCATCGACCAAACCTGTACCAGTAGGGGGCGCTGTCGTACAGGAAGCTCCGTGTGTTTCTCTGCCGTCTCAGCCGTTCACTGAGGACTCACAGCTCATTTCTACTAAAAACCTACCCATTCTCCAGCTAAAGACGGGTTTATTTTAATTTTTAAACCTTTCACCTCACAGAATGGCAAGGCTTGACAGGATTATGCGTTTATTTTGGTCAGAAAGTTCATCCAGGGCCGAGTCAAGTTCAGCTTCAGAGTCCAGCAGCAGCTCTCTGCTAACAGAGCTAATATCAGAAGCAGCAGGGACAGAGAGGGCTCATCAGACCCTCGTAGTATTGTTGGAATAAGATTGTGAACTGTGAGTGATTAAACCCTACACATTGAGCGGTACAGTTCATGTCCGAAGTATATGCGCCGCGTGCACGCGCGCACACGCGACCGGACGCGCGTGTCGAGATGTTTTGAGGAGGAGCCTTTGGACGCTAGATTCAAAAACTGCTCTCTTGCTGAAATCCTCCGGAGTACTGCTTTAAGTTACAAATAATTACTATGGAATAAAATTTGTGCCAAAAAGATCAACCAAAAAAATACAGTCACACCCAAAATATACCCAAATAAAGCAACCAAAGCAAACATTTCAGAAGCAAAAGTGTGAAATTCAAAATAAAAAAAAATCACTTTAAAATCTAAATGAACTAATTCATAAGTAAATATATTTATAAACAATATGTATTTTACTTCTTAAAAATTTATATTTTATTCCTTTGACACTAGGCTTGGGCGGTATCCAGATTTTGATACCGTAAAACTTCCTCCACATTTTACTGCAGTGTACGGTATTACCGTGATCAGGGTTGAACTGTGAACATAATTTGGCCTGGAGATTTTTTTGGTCATGCTCCCACTATGAGTACATACAGCTGAGGTACGGTTCGGACAGACGACTATGTTGTTGGTTCATCCGGGTGGGTGGGGGTGTATTTCACTGTTGACCGAAGCGCTGTAAGCGCGTGTGAACACACCCGTAGCCAAACAAGCTCGCGCAGCAACAGGAAGTGCTGATTAAAACAAGCCATTCAGATCATGGCCTGTGTGATCAGCTTGTTCCAGCCCAAAGTTACCATCGGCCCTCCGCAGTAGTGAAGGTTAGGGTTTTTATCAACCCACGGGTCCTGCACATTTGAAAACTTCTGACCCACACCAAACTGCCCCGCATCACTGTGTCTATTTTTACAACCCCCCGCCCTACCCCGCCTCATTAAAAACACGTTATGATATTGACTGAATGTGCTTTTATTTAGTCTGTCTCCAAAATGTGCTTATCCAAGGTTCAAAGTTTGCACAAAGTTACCACATTCTCTGTCACGTTTTCTTATACTGTAAATCCCAAAGTTTGTTGCCCCCGTGATCCGACCTCTGATAAGCAGAGGAAAATGAATGGATGGAGGGGGACATTTCCGTTAACGCGACCCCTGATTTGAACCCACCCTAATCCTAGCCCCAAACTGCCACGCATTGAAGTAAATATTTATTGACCCGACTCAACCCGATCCACGGGTAACCCACGGTACCCACGGGATAAACAACAACCCGCGCATCACTACTCCATAGTTCATCCCTGACCGTGCATTTTTTCATGACAGTATTGAAATTGATACTGTTGCTTTTTTTTTAAACACCCGCTGTATATGGTATTACCATAATACTGCTCAAGTCTTTTTGACGCACCTTTTTGCTTCTCACTTAATTCTGCATTACTCAGACCATTTAGGCTTTTATTCTGAAGGGCATGTTTTGGTTCTGCTGCACCTCATTTTGCTTCTGCACAAGGTTTTTGCTTTTGCTCCATACATATGGCAAAGAGCTAGAGCCATCTCCTCCAAACCCTCATAACCAATCAGATCGAAGCACTGAAAAACCCCTCTTACTGAGACTTTCTTTCAAAAGCAAAAACCTAGAGCAGAAGCAAAATGTACCCCTTCAGAATAAAAGCCTAAATGACCTAAATATCACAAAATTAGGCGAGAAGCAAAAAGGTGTCAAAGAAATCAAATATGAATTGTTAAAAAGTAAAAATAATTATTTTGTTTATAAATATTAGTGCTGTCAATCGATTAAAATAAATTAACTAATTAATCGCAAATTTGAAAGAAATTAATCGCTTCTTTTCAGAAAAATGAAATTACATGCAGTTTACAATGTCCATCCAAGAAATATGCCAAAATGTTTAAAAAAAAATCATTTTTAAAGCTTTTATAATTGATGAAAAAATGCATTTAAATTGCATTTCAGTTCAAAACAGTTGAAAAACAAAAATTCCTGACTAAAACTGGACAGACCCTAAAGACAGTACTTTATCTATTTGTTTATTTTATGTACAATTTCTGAAGGGTATTGTTTTAAAATAATAAAAGATTTCCAACATGTGGAAACACTATGAGAGAATCATTTTTTGCAGTGTTCAAACTGACCCACGGTCTGCCTCATTTTCAATGAGGGGTCCGGGTCAGGTCTCTGTTGTTTAAAGACTAGTGTGGGAATGGGATCGCCTCTGTCCGGTACTGGTTTTACTTTTCAGATAGAGGTAGGGTCTGGGTTCGTACCGAGCCGAACTGACACCTCCGTCCGCTCGGACCTCGGTGTCAGACCGGGACTGGACCCGTAGCAGCTGCTCACTACTGAACTGAACCGAACCGGGCCATACGGCGGAGAAGGAGCAGGAATAAACCTTAAAGGCGTGAGACCGTCCAGTTTCACCGCGGATTACTTTCGGTTTTCACGGTGGAAGGAGCGGAGAGTTGAGTTCCTCTACTAGGGAGACAGGTGAAGAGGGTGACCTGATGAGATCTGAGCAGCGGGTGGGAGGGAGGACAAGGGCTGCGACGGGAGCTGCCTTGCTTCAAACACATGTTGCGTTAATTTCGTTAATTTTTTTAAACGCGTTATGTCTTCCAAATTAATTAACGCAATTAACGCGTTAAATCTGATAGCACTAATATAAATATTTACTTTTGAATAGGACTTGGTACTGAAACTCAGTACTCCTTTGGTACCGACCGAAATCCTTCGGTAGGTAGTGGTACCAGAAAAGTTTTTTTTTTTTTTTTTTTAAGTGCTAAATTGCATTTAAAAAATCTGCGAGAAAGATGTAATTATTTTATTTAGGAGCATTTACTTTTTTATTAGTGACCATAGGTGCTGTTGTCCGCAAGGATGTGTGGACGGTTTCCTCCTCTGGTCATTCAGTTCTTCCTGTGCCCCCCACTGGCACCTCCAGAGTAACACTAGTTTCTGGTCGACCTGAATTCATGTACTCTTTGTTAGAAAAAGGGAATAACGAAAACAGATCTATTTTTGCGTTTGGCTGTATTTCAAATTTTGTTTTGTCATAACAAAACCAAATAACTGTTACTTCTGTTTATTCAATTTCCATTTCAGAAACAAACAAAAGAGTACACAAATTGTAAGATCGCATCAGTTAACAGAAAGTTCTCGAGGTAAGAGATAAATAAATAAATAATAATAATAAAAGCATAAATATGCCATAAAACGGTGTTTTTATGGTTTAATTAAATTGTTACCGGTATTTTCTCTAAGAAATATACATATAGGTACCGAAAAAAGTATTGTTAAGGTACCAGTATCGAAAACCAGGAATTGTTAAAGTAGTAGTATCAAAAAATATTTAACAGTACCCAGCCCTACTTATGAATTTGTTTATTTTGTGTTTTGAGTGATTTATTTATTTTTTGCTTTTGAATTTCACACTTTTGCTTCTGACATTTACTTTTTGGTTGCTTTATTTGGGTATATTTTAGGCGTGACTGTATTTTATTGGTTGATCCTTTTGGCACAAATCAACCATGCAGGTTTTACATAGATTCTAAAACTTTATTGTCGTTCATGCAACAATATTACAGTCAGACTCGCATTAGTTATTTACATGGAAATGTTAATATCACCAGCAGCAGGTCAGGTCCAACTGGATGTTTTTTATACTCATGCTGAAAAAACAATGTACTAAATGAATGGCAATGTATGAGATTAGATTTTGGAGATTGAAACTGTTTTAAGACGGCAGCAATCCACTTTGGTCTTGTTTGAGTTTGGACTAGCCTTTAGCTTCTCAGTCCTGTAGAATTTAAATACTTTTTCTCTAAACAGGATCGTTCAGGAAACCATCTAAAACAGGTGTACATTTTGGTATTATCACGTATAGACAGAAACGCTTCAAAATGGCCAAATATCCTTTGAGAGTTGTTGATGCTGAGCTGACCTCACCTCATGGATGTAGGATGTGCTACCGACACACTTCCATACAAACCAATCACGGATGTAATTTGAGCCTTAAAACAGCCTCCTTTAACATAGCATGTCCTTTTGAGTTGCCCTGATCCTAACTCATGCTTCCTCCCTGTTCCTTCACTTAGATGGCTGAACAGACCCTTAACTAAAGTGGCTTAAATCTTCATTTCTGCAGATGTCCTACATCAGCCTGAGCTAGCGCTCTAGCCTCCACCCTCAGCGCTCTGCAGTTTAGTAGGAGAGCGACCTTAAACATTCCTTTAGCGTTGAGGGGGAATTGGCCCCTGCCAGTCGCCCTATTGCTATAAATAATCTCAGCCCAGTTCCCATGGCCCCTCCACAGTCCTGTCATTCAGATAGCAATGTGATGATTTGCTGCACCAGAGGGCAAAACTCCTCCTGATAACTGAAGAATGGTTAACTTTCTTGTTGAAACTGGGGCAGGTGTTCAGACAGTCTAGGTGGTGATCAGAAATGAAGTGAATGAAAGCAAGTTTCTTTTAGAATATCAGAATTAAAAAAAACTTGCTGTTACTTAGTGGCTGCATGTATCTTAGTCACACTTGCATTATATCTCTGTTATAGCAGAGATTATTATATATTCACACTGCACACTCATTTTATTCATGAAGATCTGCTTCTAACAACTTAAGTTTGTAGAACACATTTCTCCTTTCCTTTCTATTTTCCGGCTAGTGGTTTGAAGGGCAGCTATTTCTAATTCTTCTCAAATCAGCCCATTATAAATAGATTTACCAGCTTGCAGCAGATGTGCCCAAATGCCTTTAAATGTAAAGTGATAATATGCAGTTTTGCTTGTTTTGGGCGCCCTCTGGTGTCCGTTTTAAATCACTGCATTAAAAAGTTACCAGATTGTTTCAGCTTCTAAACGCCAATATCTACCTGTTGAAATGTCTCCTCAGCCTTCATAGCTTTCTACAGGAGTGGTTATTTACTCCTTCAATGAAATCAGCTGTGTTCAAGCAGGGAGAGATTGAAAAAAAATCAGAAATCATGAGATAAAAACACTCCAGCGTTAGCATAACAGCTAGCCACTTTGGGTTAGCCTAACCTTCATGAGACACGTGACTTCCTGGGTACCGTGGCGGCGACGGAGATCTTGCAATCGTGGTTTTCTGGCTGTAATCACCAGATGGGGCTAAGTGACTTTTCATTAACTTTGTAAAGGGTCATATTAGCACATACTGACTCAAGGAAGAGATTTAAAAATATGAAAAAGTTGCATATTATCACTTTAACATTTGTTTCACTCAACTACAGTCCATAACAAAAACAGGGGAAATCACCTAATCTCAATGTAGTTCTGTTAAGTCAGCCACACTAATGTCTGGTGTCAACCACTAATGTGGTTCTTACTTTTGGACTTTGTATAAAATACTCTCCATTATAAACAGGACAAGCAATCCATTACACAAAACCTAGGCTAACCAAGTTATCCACCAGCAGTGCCGTCACTTTAGATTAAATTATTCTTTAATTTATTCTGCAGGTTGAATAAAAGACATTGATGTCTTTGTCATGCTGCTAATTCAATCAGCACGGAGTTAAATCTACTGCGTGACGATGCTGCAGGGTGTCCTGATCAAAGGCATTTTGTAAAATTAAGGACAACTTAACTCTTCTTCATTTTACAGTCACTTTTTTCCTCACAGTAAATTTCCACAGAGAGCACATGAAGACTGATGTTTGTTAGGATGATCAGGAGCCTGGCCTGCAAGTCAGGATGTCTTGATCTAATCTTTGTGCTTCTGGGAATAAATTCAGAGGGTTTACTTTAAGTACAGACACAGCCAAGACAGGGGCAGATAACGGCTTAGAATGTATGACATGTTAAGTGTCAAACCATGATGCGATTTGACATCTTCAGAAAAATTCAGAGCGGTTGAAGTGAGATGATTTGACAATATTAATTTTTACAGTCATGAAGTTTTTTGTTAACATGACAAGTTATTTATAAAAACATGCAATGCTTTGCAGATTGTAATTTGATACTCCAAGAGAATCATTGCACTTAATCATTTTTTTCCAGATCTTATTAACTCATCAGCAAATTGTTTCTGCCAGTGCTCTAAATATTTTACTTACTTTCCTGGTTTTAAAGACAGTTTTTTGTGTGCTTTCAGATTTCTGTGATTATCTGGTGTGAGTATTTTTGCGTCGGTTTGAGTGTGATTGTATACTAATGCATATAGATGAAATCAGCATGGTGCTCAGCTGCAGCAGACTCTGCTCTCCCTTAAGAAAACATTAGCAGATGATCCCACCATGCTGCAGGACAGTGAGAGGAAATTCCAACCAACCCAAAAGGAAAAGCAGGAGAGATGGTGGAGATCTCCATAAGAGCAGGGGATTTAGCAAAGACTGTCCCTAAACAGCAACCTCTATTTCATAAGGATCCTGGAGTTGATACATGACAGGGAAATTAAACTGTTAAGCTGAAAAACCTACACATTTTAGGTGTTTTTATACCAGCAATGAAGAAAAAGGTATGGGAAAGGAATATGCAACACTTTAATAAAAAAAAAATAAAATAAAAACTTGGAAAAAATAATCAGTGGCACAAAGTCTACAAAACTTAAATGAAAACACAGTGATGGCATCATATTCGATTTTCTTACTACATTAATTCTTTTAGCATTTTTGTGATGTACCTGCAGACACACCCACACACACTCAGTAAACAGAATCTTATACAGAAAGTGCAGGATGTGTTGGCATGTTGTGACATGATGACAGATTTAGAGAATGTTACTGAATTAGACACTTGGGGAACATCCTAGAATAAAATTTGTATCCAAATGGTTCATTTAGCGGTTTGTTTAGCCTTTGTTGTGGTTTAGTAGAGTGGCTTTTGGTAAATTAAATTTCTGAACATTTTCCAAACATCCCGACTGATTCATTCACAAAACGCTAATTGCGTCTACGTAATTGATGCTACAGTAAAGTAGCTACTCACTCAGTTGGAGCAGCAGACTGTCAGAAATTAAATCCAAATGCTGTCAGAGTAGGGCGAGACCAGCTGCATTTTTACTCTGATTTATTTTTTCACCTCAGACCTAGTCGTGTGTGTGTGTGTGTGTGTGTGTGTGTTTGCGCGCGAGCGTGTGTGTGTGTGTGTGTGTGTGTGTGAGATAGAGAGAGAGAGACAGAAAGCACATGTGTGAGTTTATCCTCAGCAGTTCGCAGCCAGCTCTTTTGAAACCAGACACTGAAGCCATAACCACAGCAGCGGCACGCCACCGTTCAGTAAATATTTACAGCTCTCTGGGTAGTTTTACAGGAGAAGTTTGGGTTTTCCTAAAAATCAGCTATTTTTTGCCCTGAGAACTGATGTAATGTATCTGTATCCACTTGTCTAAGAGGAGCAGAAGTTTATTTACGGTATTTACCTGTAAATTTGTCATTGTGTACAAACTGTAGCAGCTGCAGCAGCATGTAATGTTAAACTTCTGATGAGACTTAGCTGTTGTCTGTTCTGTTCTTTGTATATGTACATGCATGCATACATTCATGTATACATGTATCTTTATATGTATATGGAGAAGGGATCTTTAAAGAAAGCATCAGTTTTGATTGTTACCATTAAGACTGTCGTGTAAACGGGCTGCTGATTGTTTCCATCATCTCATAACCCGATGTGCCTTTGTATCAACTCATTGTTGTTTTCCTATTTGTTTCTCAACACACTCTATATTTTTAAACTATATTTCATGTTGCTTTTAAGATTTGTTTTGAGAGCTGGTTTGTGCAGTGAGTGTTTTGGGATTTAGCAGATAAACAGAAGAGTTGTGATGGCTGGGTTTGGGATTGAGGGGTTTGAAGTGTGCCTCTGAGAACTGGGGTTGTACAAACTTTGGGAGCACAACATGTGTGTCCAATTGAAGATCAAAGACAAAACACGTGGCTCATGGCTCCCATAATGTCCTGAAGCTGTTCCACATCACTTTCTGTTTAAACCTTTTTTTCCTGCTCTTTGTCTTCCAGAGGAGCATGTATGACTGAAGTAATCACCTCGTTTGAAGGAATCACCATCATGCACATTTAGGCTTTCTTTTTAAACTCCACATAAGCATACTTTATACTTACCTCTCACTGGTATTTTACATCTTTAATAAGGAAGTTGATTAAATTTGACATGAACCCTTTGAATAAATATAGTTCTTACATTGTGTAAAAGAATTTGCCCCTTGGGAGATTTCTTATTCTTTGTCACTCCTAAATGTTTCAGATCAGCAACATATTTCATTATCAGACAAATTCTAATGATGAATTAATATTCTAAAGCAGCAACGTGGAGTATTTCAGCAAGAGAGCATTTTTTTTATCCAACGTACCACAGCCCCTCCCAAAACATCCATTCTCCCCCCTCCTGCGTTTTATAGCCCCACTTCGACGCATGCACACGGCGCGTCACTTTAAGTCGGGCAGAAACTTTGTTTGGCTCTCAGCTCCTGCTCAAACTGTATAGCAGGGTTCAGTCATTCACATCTCACAAATCATGTTCTCACTCTGTAGATGCTCTGAGACCTGACTGTCACACACACTGTGCTTAATAAAAGTAAGTAGTAAGTAAGTAAATGTTATTTTTAAAGCGCCTATCTTGGATAAGGATCACAAAGCGCTGTACAACTCGGGTACAATCAAATAATTCAGAGCACAAAACAATAGAAGGGTCAAAATGTAATCAGGATCAAAGATATATATATACACAGTCACACCAGTAAACAATGAGAAGAATAGACGAGATCAGGAGTTTAGCCAGGTATCATCAATATCTACATGTTCATTGAGGGAATGCCTGGATGAAGAGGTGGGTTTTCAGATGTTTTTTGAAAACCTCCACAGTGTTGCAGAGACGGACGGATAGAGACGGATAAAACACGTCGCTCAACATGCTTGTCACGCAACAGGGAGCTGCAAGAAGCAGAACCCGGAAATGATTAGACACTCGGTCCAGAATGGAATTCTTGACCAAAATAAACGCGTATCCTTGGCAAGCCTTGCCATTCTGTGTGAAGAAATGTTTAACAATAAAAAACCCAGTAGCTGAAGAATGGATAACAATTTGGTAGAAATTAGCTCTGACTTCTCCATGACTGGCAGATACTGTAAAGAGGAAGACACGGAGAGCCCTGGGAGCGTGCGGCCCCCACCTCTACAGGTTTGCCCGAAGCGCATGCACATTGACTGACAGCCGACAATGTGGAAATTTGAATTCTATTGGCTGAAAAAGTTCACCAGTCAGAGAGAATTCAAAGGGGTCTATAGAAGGAAGGAGGGTCTTCAGAAGAGTAACAAACATTGTGAAACCCTACCCATATAAGAAGAAGAACTGAACTATTATTTAAAACATTTAAAAAACTTTTATACATAGAAAAATACTTCACATATCACCTTTAAGAGACTACGTATATCCGTACCAGGCCCTGCGATGGACTGGTGACCTGTCCAGGGTGTCCCCCGCCTCTCGCCTCTTGACCACTGTAGTTGAGCACCAGCTCCCCGCGCCCCTCTGTGGAGGATAAAGCAGCTTCAGAAGATGGATGGATGAATATATCTGTACCAACCTGGTCTGGTGTGAAAATGTAATTGCTCCTCTGGTTATATCATGAATTAACTGTGATTATTTATCATTTAGAAAGCTGAGTTCAGTTTCACTAGCCACACAGGCCTGATTACTGCCAATAAAAACAAACAGTAGAACCTGACAACATGAAGTAGGCTTAAAGATCTCAAAAAGCAACACATCATGACCCGTTCTAAAGAAATTCAAGCGCAAACTTTTAAAGAAGAGCAGACGTGGTTATCACAAACATTTAATTGTAGTTGTTGCTACCAAAGAGTGTCAACACCAGTTTTAAAATTGACTTGTACACCCACATTGGGCCAGTTTGGTATGGATAGTTTTTCTCCCTTAATAAATAAATAAATAAATTCATCATTTGAAATCCACAATTTACAATTACTTGGGTGTCTTTGTGTTATCTTGAAATTTGTTTGCTCAGCAAAAACATTTAAGTGACACAAAAGCAAAAACAGAAGAAATCACACAAACACTTTATGTGGCAAAATTAAATAAAAATACTCTCCACTTTAAAAGGTTTCAGTTAGATCAATATAAGAGACAGTAGCTCTAGAAATAATTTTTTTTTATTTAAAGGCTCCCCAAAAGTGGAAACATTTTGCTTGAGATTTAACCAAAATTGCTAAAATACAGTGTTTGAAAACTCCTGATTAGAGGTGCAGCCCAGCAGAGACCCATTCTTTTAATTACTGTGTCTCTGTGTCGGGAGGTGTTCATTTTATCCTGTGTGTCTGTGTTTAAGTGTACCTATAATCTTAAGTTAAAGGAATGCAGGGAGACACTCATTACTGTCTGCTTTATGGAGCTGACCTTACGGGCAGCTAATGACTTCCTTATTTTTACTGTTAAAAAAACAAAACCGAAGTCTGTTTTTAGACTCCTGGTCACTGAAATAACCCAGAAAAACATCCGGTACTTGAAGCAGATTCAAGGGGAACTCATTATTGTGTGAAATACACTGCCTATTTAGATCTTTATCTCTAGAATTTGTTTTATAGTTTGTTTTTTTTAAATGAAACTTTTGACAAAAATACAGAGAACATGGGATTTACAACTACATACACACTATGTAACTCTTTCATATTTTTAAATACTTTTCTTGAGCCAGTATGTGCTAAAATGACTCCTTACAGCAGAGGTCCCCATCCCCGGTCCCTGGACCGATACCGGTCTGACTGTCATTTGGTACCGGGCCGTCGCCGGGCCTGTTGACGAGCTGCAAAGTGAGCTGAATTGCTCTACTCCTCACCTCTCTATAGGACTCAGTCATTTTAGTTGTCCTGAACGAATGACTGATCGTCTCTGATGGCAGTGTGCTGATTGTCAGACAGAAACCAGGTTGCTGCTCTGTCTAACCCGTCAGAGGTGCATAGAAGTCTGTCCCTCTTTTAATTAGTTTTTATATGATTCACATTTTATTTAAGTATTGGACTGACATTTTGTCTGTATTTAATGAGCATTGAGCAGAAAAATGTTGCAGTGTTCTACAAAATAGAGAGGTAAGTTATTTGTCTTTTATTTCTCCTGATCCAAAAAATGATCCAATCTGAACTTTCAATATGTTGATCCGTTGCACCACTACCTCCCGCTGCACCACAGGGAAGAAAAACAATTAGCAACCACTTTATTAATTTATTTCATTTTTTTTTTTTATTGCCACAATATATTTATAGCTATATTATGTTAGAACGTTGTAGAGTTGTTAAAAAAAGTTTTAAGCTACATTGTTTACCAAATTCCCTATGGTACCTTTTAAAACATGTCCACCAGCTGCTAGACTTTGTTCAACTTTCTGTAATTATGTCAAATTATGTCTCTCATTTAAGAGATTTTAAATGCCCTCATTAGTCACTAAATTAGTGTTTAGTAATTAAAAGAAGCGAATGCCTCATTTCAACATTTTTGTGAAAAAATGTTTAAGCCCAGGTCTGAATTAGATTTTATTACACAAACTTTAATTTATTTTGTTTTGACATGCCTCATATAGAAATCATCAAGCATGACATTTTGAAGCATTTGTAGAAATACGATCAGAACTTAACCAAAATACAAGTTGACATGTGATTTTAAAAGTAATTCTAAACAGGCAAAGTCATTGTTTTCACAAAAATAGAAAAAAATTCCAATCTGGATTGTTAATGTAACTAAGGTTTAAAAATGTGCAGAATTTAAAGTGTCTCTCCCCTCCCCTCCCCTCCCCTCCACCTGTTGACCACAGCCGACCACCAGCTGCCCTTTTTGTGCAGCTTGCTCTGGTATTTATGTTTTAAAAAATGTCAAAAATTTTAAAAGCACACCGAAAAATGCATTAGAACTTTGATTTGCTGGATTGAATTATTAAACAAATAAACACTCCACACATTTAAAAAATTGTTTAAAATATGTGAGCTTTCAGCCAGCGAGTTTTAAATGGTTTCACTCAGCATAGCAGTCGTTTTTGGGTAATAAAGAAAATAAGTGTGTGTTTCTAGTATTGTTTGTGTAAGAGTTATTTAAATGTGTCCAAAGACATTTCAGATCAGTCCTAATAAACCTTTTTTTTAAATCTTTTCTGAGTATTGCAGAGTTTTTTAGGATAAACTTCTTCTGCAGACAGCTGGAAGCATGTAGCTCTGACACCATGTTTATGTAAAATTCTGTTTGTGGTCTTTTCCACTCAGTGGCTTTTCTTGTGACATTGTTTTTACTCTGAGAGCTACCACATCAGTGCTTCTGAAAATTATATCTCTACATCTCATCACATCCCAAGACAATGCAGACCAATCCCTGGTGCTTTAAAGAAAACACCAGTAGGAATTCCTGCTGAAGCTCGTGGAAGCTGAAACCGTAAATTTCTGTCGTGTCTAAGAAATGTCAGAAGTTAATCATTTGTAAAGTTCAGGTCAGTTTTTGACTGAAGCCTAGTCAGTTCTTGTTAGTGCTGAAGCAGCATTTCACCAGTGTTCTCCATAAGTGAGAATCTGAAAATTCAGATCTCGTTTGTTCTTGTTTTATGCATATTTTCTATAAACACTAAAGTATGAACACTAGTCTTAACTAATCTAGAGTCAGTGGCTTATTTTTCTTTTTAATCAAAGAATCGGTTCATTCTGAACTAACCTAAAGCAGCAAACTGTTCTGGCTGCTGACTTAAGGAGTCTTGTGTTCGTTGGTGTCTGGTCTATTAATAGAGCTAGCCTGAGAATTTGGTTTAAGGTCAGCAATCGGATTCCTGCCCCCTAACTGATGAAGAAGAAAAGGGGGAAACGTTTCTCCCCCAAAAATGTACATTTCTCACATTTCTAACCACATACGTAAACCTTCACCCACACGTTACTTCAGATTTTTCTCTAGAAAGTGCTTAGAGTTTTCCATCTGCTAAAAAATGTACTTTTAGTTCTTATTATCAAACATTTCACTGGGCTGTAACCTTAACCTGTGCAGGAGCTTTAGTATTTGTCTAGGGAAAAGGGGTTAGCTTCTTCATAGATGTTCCTCCTATGTGTGTTTGAATGAGTTTGTTGGCAATTAGTAAGAAAACGTCAAATGTGAAGACCAGGTGACAGAAATGTGTTCTGCAGGTGCTCGAAAGACGAGAGCCTCTGTTATTGTGGCTTCCTGTTGTATCAACAATTTATAATCATCTAAGTATCAGTATCACAAAGGACTGCAGAACACTGTAGGCAGTGGTGGGAAGGTTACTTTGAAAATGTAATGCATTAATTGAACTGTTTCAGTTACTTCATGAAAGCAGTTTTATTTACTTTTCTAAAGTTTAAACCTTAAACAGCAGGTTTCAACACTAACTTCTGTCAAACTCCTTTTAAAATCCTTCAAAAACATCAGTAATTTATCAGTTTAATAAAGATAATGAGCACCTCTGTTTAATGTGAGAATATTTTGAAATAAAGGTACCATGGGGAATTTGGTCAACAATGCAGCTTAAAACTTTTTTAATGCCTCTCAACAACGTTCTAACATAGTATAGCTATAAATATATTGTGGCAATAAAAAACGAAAGAAATTAATAAAGTGGTTGTCCCGCAGTTCTCTTAAAAACCTCAGCCAATCATACGTTTTGGACAGAAAGCAACTATTGGACAATCCGCTGTCTATCTCGCGGAAGCGCCGCACTTCCTTGGATCCTCCATTAATACATGCTGGAGCATTTTGCAGCAGAACATCCCGGAAGTGAGAGGATGACAGAAACAGCCAGCTGATAAAAATGCCAGAGTCTTAAAAAGAAACGCCTTTTCAGCTAGCAGAAAACAAAAAACGTGTGGACGTAGAAAGAGGGGAAAACCCAGGATGAACATTAGCATAGCATTTCAACGGCTGGTGTTTTGCTCTCTTTTGTTATTGTGGCAATGCGCGGTTCCATGTCCGGGGCAGGTGCGGATTCACTTAAATGACTCATTCATAGGGGCGGGATCAACGGTTGTCAATCAAACCGTCTTCACATGCTATTGATAGTGCTAGGACCAATCGGAGCCATTTAGCCTCGCCTCGCCTCACCTTCTTCCGCTTATCCGGGTCCGGGTCGCGGGGGCAGCATTCCAAGTCGGGCAGCCCAGGCCACCTTCTCCCCGGCCAAGTCCACCAGCTCCTCAGCTGGGACGCCCAGGCGTTCCCAGGCCAAACTGAAGATGTATTTCCTCCAGCTTGTCCTGGGTCGACCTGGGGGCCTCCTGCCGGCAGGACATGCCCAGAACACCTCCCGAGGGAGGCGTCCAGGAGGCATCCTTACCAGATGCCCGAACCACCTCAACTGGCTCCTTTCGACATACCAGACATACCGACATACCAGCAACAACCAGAACCAGCTGGTAGATTAAACTTTTACCATATCCCATCGGCAAAGCAGCCTATACATCCTTTTTCAAAATAAAAGTGCCTCTAGACAAAGCTGTTTCAAACGAATGCGGTTCCCGAGCTGCCGCAATATTGCTTAATTTCAGAGTCGGAGCTCTGCCATCATTGGCTAATCCTGCCCACCAAACCTTTAGAGCGTTGTGATTGGCCCGGTACGAGACTGACTGGACCAATCAGTGGGCTGCTGAGGTTCCAGTGGAGCGTGGCTAGACCAAAGTCTGCAGGGCAGAACTGACGGTCTAGTTCACTAGGCTAAGGGGTGAGAGCTCTGAGACGTGTTTGTGTAAAATAGCTAGCTGTACCTAGCTTGTTTGCAAATTCTCTATTGCACCTTTTAAATTTTTAAATTTAGAATACTGCAGCACTCTGTAAACATCAAATCATTGTGACTCAGCATCAGAAGCTTCTCCGTTATGTGTTGTGAGTCAGTGTGTGATTGCTTTTTACACACTGCTGTGCCTGTCCATCATTTACACAGTTCAAATATGAAAATACTCTCTGGAGGAAAAGTGCTTTTGTCTCCATCTGAATTGTTTATTAGACTGATGTGTTGTGATGAGACGAGAGAGATGCAACATTGAGCTCTTAGCTGAAGGTGGCCAGGAGGATAAAATGTTGTGTTGTGCAAAAGAAAAATATGCAAAGCAACTAAATAAACGTTAATCAACATGAAGCTTAGCTTTTTTTCTAATTAGTTGTAATGCAATTTGTAATTGAACATATTTCCCAGGTAACGGTGAATTAATTTCACTATTCCCTCAGTTGAGGTGGTTTGGGCGTCTGACTTGTTCACGTCCCACTGGGAGGACAGATCCTCTCTGGTCTGGGGACACCCTGGGATTCCCATGGAGGAGCTGAACTGTGTGATGATGGGCTTCCCTCCTGGACCTGTAACTCCATGATTTAGATAAGTGGTGGAAACTGGATTTTTATGGTTGGATCTTGTAATTTAATTACACAATGCTTTTACATGCATCTCATTAACCCCCAACTCATGCATCCAGGAGTTTTAAAATGATGCAGAGCATGATTGTTTGCTTCTCTTTGAGATAATGGTTTTCTTTATAATGCAGATGTGTCTCAGTAGATTATGTTATAGCACAGATGTTGGCCTTTTTGTCAGTAATCTCTCTACTCACACTCAGATAAATAGACACACAAACGTTAGTGAACATAAACACACAGCAGCACACATCTGGAGTTTACAGCTTAACTAGGGACACACTCTGCTTTCAACAGTGTAAGTGTTTATGTTTCTGTCACAGCTGGGCAGTAGGAACCCAGGACGACCCTACCAGAGACACCTCATCAGTTTATTTGTTCATAACGGAGTCATCAAGATTTCTTCTTATGCGTCTCAAGCTTTATCCTGTTGCATTAATAAATAAGAATAAATAGAATAAGAATCTGATCAAATGAATGCATTTGCTACTTTGCCCGCTGAAAACCTTTTGTGTCATACTAGTTATGCTTGGAACAGACATATTTAAATTCTAAATAAGTTGAGGGAAAATCTGACATGTCAAAGGCTATATTTTGTTTGTCACGCTGATCATATTTGTCCTTTTGGGGTCAAGCTAGGACGACCGGAGAGAAGCGAGCCAAAGGAAAGAAAAAAGCAGCTACAATCCCAAGGAATAGTCTAGATTTTATTTAATTCAAGTTTCTAATCTCTTGATCTCCAAGGGTTGCTTTCAGCTTTTCCTCTCCTTTCTCGCCATCGTTGTGTTTCGGTTAATTCCTCCAATCCTGTCCCTCAGCCACCTACTTCTCTGCACATCAGTGTCACATTCTGCCATCATGGCTTCAGCAAGGCTGTTCCCAGCAGCCATGAAGACCCAAAGCAACCTCAGTGAAGCTCATCACTCTGTTCCAACTGCAGCTCCCTAAGCGGGGAAAAGGCTCTGCATTATTCAGCCTCGTGTTTGTGCCAGTTAAAAACTTACTCATTCAAGTCAGGATTCTCTTTATCTCCCAACTCTGGAGCCATGCCCAGTTTGTGCATTTGGCTACTGAATAAGAGCATTCACTGATTAAAAGGAAAATCTTACCTAAAAATAAGAAAACCAACTAAAACTGCACAGATGTAACAAATATAGACTTTTAATCAGCTGAGTTTGTTGGGAAAACTTTTTTTTATACGTAAGCAATAAAACAAGGAATAAGCTATATAAAGATTTTTCTCAACAGTTCACTTTTTCACCTATAAACTTGGCAATGAGAGTTCTAGAGTTACAGTTGGTCTTCTGTCTGTTGCTCAAGCGTTTCCACATCTGCAGGAATCCCAGTATAAAACCGGGTCTCGCCACACTCGCCCCCCAAATCTAATTGTTGATTTTGAAACTCACTTCTTCCAAATTAAAATTAAACTCTAAGCATTTCAGTAAGTTTCCCTTGAGTAACATTGAGCTGCAGCTGCCCCCACCCAATTTTGGTATGTCATATCAAAGTCTGGCCAGCTTTCCTTTAATTTCTGTCTCTTTTATAGTAAACGTACTAAAGCTGGACATGTCTGAATGAACACTAGCATGCTCTGTTGAACATAACTAAACACACTGGTCAGAACATCAGTTATCCATAATAAAACTGACTGTGCTTTCTGCAGCCCTAAAACAAAACGGCAGTTAAAATTTATATCTGGAAAAATTGCGTGGTAAATCTACCTTTGTAATCATTTTGTCCATTTTCAGTGAATCACAAAAATGTGGCTCTAAAATTAACTAAAGGGAAAAAAAAGATGTTTAAAAATATTTTTATTACTATCAGGGACCAATATTCACTTAATTTAAACATCCACTGAACAAAGGGCAACTAGGAGAATTGTTGCTTTTTCTGTGGAGGATTTCTATAGCATGTCAACAAGCAAAATAAAATGAAAAAATCAGAAATCAACTCTTTACCGGTCTCTATAAAATCAAGATTTAGTTAAATGAATGCATGAACTGGTCATAATGTTTTGAGTTTTAGTTTAGGCTTTTCTTAATCAAGATTTCTGGTGCAGTAATCTTTAAAAGGACAGCTGTATTAGTGTGTGTTTATGGGTATTATGTAGTCTGCTGCAGCATGGTCTCTAATATCATCACTTTATTTTTTTCATGCCTATTATTTATTGTGTCATCTTTAATTTTCTCTCTGCAACAAGCCTGATAGTGTAGCGGATCTCTCCCAGTCTTCATCTCTTTTATCACTAGCAGCGTCTCCAGCAGTCCAACCTGATGTGTGTATGCAGATGGTGGATTGTTGGTGTGTGACGATGCTGCAGCTGAAGGCGAAAAAGGTTTGTTCACACTGACGTGGAGCAGCTAACGGCTGGTTGCCATCCTCTGCTGGCTTGTGTGCATGTCTTGACCATCTGCAGGATGGTAAGCGAAGCATGTCTTCTGCGTTATGATGAGAAATTAAATGGGCTCTGCAACATGACACAAAGCCTCTGCATCACCTGGATTATAACGAGACTTTTGTTATTCACGTCGATCATGTCCTCTGAACCACTTTGTGCTCTACCTGCTCTTTGGGATGTTGTGATGCAAGCGGTTGTTGCAGAGGTCAGAGCTTTTTTGTCTCCTGCCAGGCTGATATACAGTTGTCTCATCCCAGCTGTGTAGTGGAGAGTGAATCAGCTGTTACCCAGAGAGGCTGAGCTAACATGTACCAGAGGATGTTTAAGATGCTCGAGTCTCTGGCATCACAGACGAGTCAGATGCCTTCTGATTCATGCTTGTGCAGAGTTTTCAAAGCTTTGTGTAAGAGTGTGTGTTTAGGCATCAAGATTTAAAAAGGGATTACATCTGAGGAGGAGGATAACAGATGCAAAGAGGAGGAGGAAGAGGGCAGTTATGTGTAGTTCATGTTGGAGCTCGGGTCAAACAAGTGTCAGTCAAGTTACCAATATCTGTTCAGGCACAGGTCACAGCCTGGTAAATATCTGATTTATTATTCTGTGATTCTTAACTGTTCTTTAAAATGTGATAGTGTGTCAAGGGAGAAATCTGCAGATTCATAATTTTTAAAATAAAAGTAGAGTGATGCCATTAGGTCAGTAATCCACTCTACCTCATTCATTTATAGGTGACACTCAGATCCAAGTCTCGTCTTTAGATCTTGACTCTACAATGAAAAATCTCTGAAGTTATAAACAATTTTAAGCCCATTGGCAAGAATTAAGGTCAGTCCAAGTGAGGAGAGAGCACCTGTTTTTTTATGCACCTTCCTCCTGGTTCTTGGTGCTCAGAGGTCTCTGAGTTTGCAGGCTGCTGCTGTCTGTCAATCAGGGATTCAGTCTTCTAACAGCTCAAAAACAGGAAGGAGAACCTTAAATGGACCAGAAAGATTGGAAGGGAAATCAAGGCTACTTTGCACAAAGTATTGGACCTAGATGAAACGTTAATGTGTAATTTACTGTATGTTTATCTGATTTTAAACTTTATCAAAATGCATACACCAAAGGATTTTTACATAGTGCAGCAGAGCTAAAAATGGTGCTTTGTTGGAAAGAAGTTTGGAAAAAGGATGACTTTTATAAGCTCAGTCTTTCATGATCATGCATTGTCAATCATGCACCAACAAAACTTACTGAGAAGTTGTGCTAAATGTGTAATTTAGCTGCAGCAAACCTCCTCAACATGTCCTCCCCCACCTGTCCCCCTCTTCCCCTGTCTGTCCCCTCCCCTCACATCAAACACGCTGAAGCTGCAGCAGCTAAATTACATATGCTCATTCAAAGTGTTTCATTGTAAAGTCTGAAAAATGCTTTGATAAGAAAAACCCAGATTTGTTAGATTACATCTTCATATTGACCATTTATGTGGCGTTGCTTCTCAGTTTGTTGTGTCTGGTCCTTCTGTTTTGAGCTGCCTAGAACTGTCACGCCTTCACTGATCATGCTACCAGAATGCTCCTGGTATTCTCTGCCTGCATCCACAACCTGGACTTGACGTCACAAGTTGCCCACACACTTTAGCGTAGCAGCGTCACGTGATATAGTGAGTATTGAACCTCCTTCACTACCCGTCATTGGGGTTGCAGACTGCGGTTTCTTAATCTGCTGCTAAAATAAGGGATGCATCTGAAAATAGTTTACTGCTTTGTGTTTGTTTCCACAAGGCTGGCACCTTTGAGGAATGCAGGAAACCCAGTCCAGACACTGATGTAATTTCTCTTATTGGATGTGTTTAAGACACAGTGCAGCTGTGTTTCAGCAGATCTGTGGATCCCACCTCAGACTTCAGTGGTGTTGTGATAAGACACAGCAGGAGCCAAAAATCACACAAAGTGGTTTTGTGTTTGTGTAACGTGGGAGCTGAACAGGCTGGAATTCAGCGTAACAACACCAGGGCCACACACACCAACCCACTGACTTCCTCACACCAGGGCAAATGGAGTGCACCACCCAACACATGTTGGCTTTGTTTGTCGCCTTTTGTCTCACAGGTGTTTGCTTGAGTGCAACACGCCGGTCCAAATAAAGATTGCTAGCGCTCGCTTCTCACTGAACTCTAATCTTATGGTGTGATCTTTAGGTTCTTCATGATTCAGCAGCAGTTTGAGCAGCAATTTGGGAGTAAATCTCTGGCTCTAGTTTTAAATAATAACAGAAAACACAGTAGAAGTCACAAAAATGTCTTTCTGCCAAGGAATAAAGGGTGATTAGTTCAGGGAAAGCCAGGCTTTCTGCTGTTGCCTTTGAAGTGTAATTTCAGCGTTTTGGTGGATTCAGATCAGCTTTAGATCTGCTTGATAGTGTACTTTCATAAGTTAGCCAGGTTATGTTACACCATCTTTACTACTGCTAATGATGCAGGTCTGGCATTTCAGCAGATTTCAAGCAAGGCTGCACAAACAAAATGTACAATAGAGGCTGTAATTGCCCTTATTATATGCATTTCACCCCCCCCCCCCCCCCCCCCCCTGTTTCTTTGTCCATTTGTGCTGTAGACCTCTTATGAGGAATCTACCTAATGAAGAAAAAATGCTCACGTGATCTGGAGTGATATGTTGAGGCATTAGGAAGTCACACTTTGCAGGCGGGTGTGGGTTCATTGAGGTTAGTGTACATGTAGCCTGGTTAAGCCACAGATTTCAGCGTTTTATTCTCTAATACCTCTAATCTTTAGGCTCTTCTTGAATTAGGATTTTGAGAGAGTTATGATGTGATTACAAAACAATCATTGATGCATCTTTCTGCCCCCTCACTCCCCCCTACTTGGTACCTTTAAAGCTAAATGTGCATCTCTGTTAATTGCTCCTCAAACAGTTTGAGTGCTACAGTTTTGCAGTTAAGAGAAAAATAGATTTGATCCTCCTCCCCTACTAACTTGTGTTGCTTTGAGCTGAAAGTTGATTGTAGTTTTTAAGTGAATTGAACAATAGAATTCCTTGCTTGTGACCTGCAAAAGCCTTTCACACACACACATAAAGCTTTGTTATCCAGTCCTACCTTCTGGGGGGGACAAAAACAAAGTGAGAAAACACTTGAACTCTACAGGAATCTCTCAGCATCAGATTACGATTCTTAATTGAATGGAGGAGGAAGTGTAGGAAGTGTAAGTTCAGCAAATCCAGCAGCTCCTGGTTCCTTTACTATTGTTGAACAATATTTATGTTCCTGCTGAGACGGTGGTATCTGCATTAGAGGGCGTCAGCATATTACTGTACAGCTGGGACGTTTGATCCTATGGAAATGTCAAAGTTTCTGTACGTTTATTAGATATTTCCTGTCTTGTTGGAGCAACACAGGTTTTGAACCGATAAAACACTCCTATCTCTGTTTGTGTTTGAGATGAATGAATGAAAGCTGTTTAACTCACTTGAATTACATAACGTTATTACTGATGTGGTTGGTATCATCATGCTTTTAAAGATGTCACCAATCTACAACTGACACATTACAGTCAGAAGCAGCAGGTGGCGCTGTCCTTCCTCCCACTGTCCACGCTGAGAACGCTGAGTGTAACATGACAGAAAGTAGTGTTCCAGATGCAATTAGTCAATCATGAGTGTGTTTGTATCTGAGCAGTGGCTTTAACAAACGTTTTCCAGCCCCACATCAGGACAAAGTGACCTTCTTGACCACGTTACCCATTATGATGTTCAGTTTGATCCTCCCTGCAGTCCTTTCCTTGTGATGTTGTGTTTTTGTTTGTGTGCAGATCAGCCTACAGGTTAGTGCAGACTTGCAGCCTGATATTATATTTCTCACGCTGTCCGTCCCTCGGGCCCCGTCAGCCCTTTCAGACAGTCGGTGATAATCGCTGTCATGATGTGATCCAGAGAAGATTAAAGCAGACCAGCAGCCGTCTCCCCAGACACAGGAAGTGAATGTCTCCTGCCTGTTAGCCTGAGCTTTTTCCTCACCCTCTCATCCAGGCCAGCTCCGAACATGTGTCCCATTAAACGGGGATTGTGTGGTTTGTTAAACTGGCGTGTGTGCTGACCTGATGCTATTTTAGTTGCTCTCTGTCTACTACTTACCGTACCTATTACAGTTTGTAGAAGTTGGCACACTAGAGTTGAGAACTATTAAGATTGGGATCGTGTAACGTTTAGTTCTCCTCCCAAAGGCAGAAAATGAATTCGCTTCAGACTGCAGCTCCTGGTTATCGTCCTCGGTGTCGCGTTTAGATTAGATCTCCGCCCAGACACAAGCTCAGCTTTTCAAAACTTTTTATTTTCTTTGTTACCAAGTTGAGCTTCCTCTCTGCGTCGGTCACACTCTGTTAAAGGAGCACAGTCATGCTGTGTTTTGCTTCACTGGTGTAAGGCTTTTTATAAGAGAAACTCAAAATGTAGCTTACAGTTGAAGACTTGTGAGCTCATTCACTTCTTCACAAAACTCATGCTGTGACTTAATCACAAAATCCTAATTCTTTAAGAATGAGTGAGACTGGCAAAGCACAGATATTCTCCAAGATTAAAGGAAAAGCTTTGTGCTCTGGCCCACTTAAATGTGTGTGCATGAGAGAGAAAGTGTGCATTAGATAAAGATTATTTGTAGCATGTAGGCCACACACACTCTCACACACACTGGTTTTGTACTGCTCTGACCCTGGCACTGCCAGCAGGGAGGTCTGTGTTGGATGTGATGGTCGTTGTAAGAATTCAAACTGCTGTCTTCTGTTTATTTATAATCTTAATTGTGCCTGTTTTGCAGATGATGTTTCGATTCATCATTTATTTTAGACGCTCATCTACCGTTTTCACTCGTGTCTAAAAGCAGCAAAGATGTCATTCATGTGTCATTTGTGTTCTCATTCGTGTAGCTCTGAGAATGAGGTCACAAGAAGCTTGAATCCAGATGACAGGGCAGATGTTGGTCTCCCCCTGCAGAGCGGCACTTCTTCTCAAGGCAGTTCAGCCATGCTGCTGTTGCTCATCTGCATAGCAGCTGCAGATTGGTCAAACATGAGAGCGGGGTGGAGCCCTGCAGATTCAGAGCACCAGAAACTGAAGCTGTACCTGTTAGAGAAAAAAATGTCCCCAGACTGAGTGAGGGGGATGTGTAGCAAAGAACTGGCTGTTGAAGCAAGGATGGTAGATGTGTTTTTGTCATGTGGAGGTCCTAAAGACAAAAACTCTCAGAGGAGTTGTCTAAGCCTTTCTCCAAGTTTCTGATGTAATTCTGTTGTGTGGTGAAACTAAAGGATTTTCATCAGTTCTGAAGGAATAAAATGGCAGCAAACTCAGAGACTAACAGTGATATGGAGGTATGTGCTGCTTCTCCCTTTGCTGACATTATACTTAAAGTTGCACAGTATTCTTTTAACTAATCTTGTTGTTTGTATGTTATTATTGTGCAGAGACATTCACATTACATGCATTCACATAAATGCATTGTCTTTAAAACATATTGATCAGGTTTGACAGCTTAATGCATCCTAAGTGTTGCGAGTCTGATGGGGATGAGGTAGAATACTATTAGAGAAACCTTTCTTCCTCCTTTGATTTCCCTCAGATATTGGGGGCTTTGTGGAGCTGGGATCATGTGAGGCTTTGAGTGAGCCATGTAGCTGTAGGATGGGATTATTTGTGTCCTCTCTGTCTCTGTACTGAGCCAGCTTCACACAGAGCGCTGCTATAACTATCCAAACAAACACAGCATTCACACAGAGCGCACATGGCTCGCCTCACCACCTGCTGTTGGTTTCATCACAAAGAGAAGCATCGCTTGTATTCAGCAGCCACATTTTAATCTGAACTACTCAGTTAGTGTATAATATCAATGCTTTATACTGTTATGCTGCAGCCATATTTGTTCATGATACCAGCATCATGAGCCAAAAGGAGCAAAACCTGGATCCTGGTTATAAACGACCGTGTTTCCTGTCGAGCTGAAACATGCTTTCATCATCAAAGATCAATAACATCATGCTGGATAGTTTCTTTATGGCTTCTGGCATCTTCTGATTGCATTTCCCATGTCGTACAGGGAGCATTTGAAGAGGGCTTTCTCCCCTGAGAGCTGCATTAAATACAACAAATCATCATCCATCAGCAGCGTGTCAGCCAAACGCACTGCCACGATCCAAGAGTAACAAAGCAGCACATTCAACTTGTTTATGTTCTGCTGGGTTTCATGTCCTTCAATTGTTTCTCAGAGCCTGCATGAAGGTTTTAGCCCCAGTAAAATGCACGCATCACATCTCTCTGACAAACTTCGCAATGTTTTCTTTACTATAGTCTCTTTGGTAGACCACAAAGGGTGTTTTTTATCTCAGTAGATGTGCAGCAGCATCTTGCTTATTAAATTTGATTAAAATCACTAGAGTCACTGGCCTGGACTGTATATACAACAAACGGCACTGTGATCAGCTTTAGTTTCATTTTATTTAACGGGCAGGAGAATCCAGGCTCAACTCTCCTCAAGATGAAAAATTCCTGCTGTGCCACGTTTGAAGCTTGAAAACAGCATAAGTGCTTTTTTATCAGTATTCCAGGAAATACCCAAGAAGCCGGTGCTGAAGTGAGATATGTCACTGCCAAACACTTCATGTTTTTATCACATTCCATTGTTCAATTTTCTCTAATTTATTTGGCTATGTTGGGGGGAAAAAATGAAATATTTTAAGTGATGTGAGGGAAGTCTTTAAGCATTTTAAAGTAATGTGAGGAAGTCTTTAAGGCCAAGTGGACTCCAGCTGACTCGCTGCATAGAAAAGCTTATTTGTCATAAACTGACTGCTTAGCTTCAGCTTCACATCCAGACCTGATCGTTTCTCTCTCAGCTTAAACATGCTGCATTGTGGTTTCACCTGCTCAGGTGGATTCAGGTTCATCTTTTCCCAAACTGCATGAAATCATCTGCTTAGTATGAGCCGACCTCTCAGTCAGATACAGACACTAAAACTGGTTCAGGTCTCAGATGAGACTGGACCCAGTGGGAGCTCCTGTGTTTTAATGAAAACGTGTGAAACTGATGTGAGTCCATCAGGTGTTGTTCTAGTTTGAGAAGATTGTTTTGTTTTTTCAACTGACATAGGTTGGGCTGTAGTTTGAGATCAGAGAGATACGCGTTTAATTTGAGATTAAGGGCTCTTAATGTATTTAAGCTTTGCATGTAGAGATTTTTAGACATTTTTTTCTAATGTTTGTGTTTGTCCTGCTCAACAAAGATGGACTGATATACCGTTTCACCAGCTGTATTTCATGTGTATGTATTGATACATCGATAGTCTCGTCTCGTCTTCTTCTGCTTATCCGGGTCCGGGTCGCGGGGGCAGCATCCCAATTAGGGAGCTCCAGACAGTCTTCTCCCCAGCCACTTCTACCAGCTCCTCCGGCAGGATTCCAAGGCGCTCCAGGGCCAAACCAGAGATATATTTTCTCCAGCGTGTCCTGGGTCGACCCGGGGGCCTCCTGCCGGCAGGACATGCCTGAAACACCTCCCTGGGGAGGCATCCAGGGGGCATCCTAACAAGATGCCCGAACCATCTCAACTGGCTGCTTTCGACATGAAGGAGCAGCGGTTCTACTCCGAGTCTCTCCCGAATGTCCGAGCTCCTCACCCTATCCCTAAGGCTGAGCCCGGCCACCCTGCGAAGAAAACTCATTTCGGCCGCTTGTATCCACGATCTCGTTCTTTCTGTCATTACCCAAAGCTCATGACCATAGGTGAGGACTGGGAGGTAGATCGATCGGTAAATCGAGAGCCTTGCTTTCCGGCTCAGCTCTTTCTTCACCACAACAGACCGGTTCAGCGTCCGCATCACTGCAGACGCTGCCCCAAGCCGCCTGTCGATCTCCCGCTCCCTCCTTCCCTCACTCGTGAACAAGACCCCGAGATACTTGAACTCCTCCACTTGAGGCAGGATCTCTCTCCCGACCTGGAGTTGGCAAGCCACCCTTTTCCGACCGAGAACCATGGCCTCAGACTTGGAGGTGCTGATCCTCATCCCAGCCGCTTCACACTCGGCTGCGAACCTCCCCAGCAAGAGCTGTAGGTCAGAGCCTGATGAAGCTAGGAGGACCACATCATCTGCAAAAAGCAGAGACGAGATTCTCCTGTCACCAAACTCAACACCCTCCACACCACGGCTGCGCCTAGAAATCCTGTCCATAAAGGTTATGAACAGGACCGGTGACAAAGGGCAGCCCTGGATGAGTCCAACCCTCACTGGGAACAGGTCCGACTTACTGCCGGCTATGCGGACCAGACTCACACTCCTCTGGTACAGGGACTGAATGGCCCTTAACAAAAGACCATCCACCCCGTACTCCTGGAGCGCCCCCCACAGGGTGTCCCTGGGGACACGGTCATAAGCCTTCTCCAAATCCACAAAACACATGTGGATTGGTTGGGCAAACTCCCATGACCCCTCCCTCACCCTAGCGAGGGTAAAGAGCTGGTCCACAGTTCCACGACCAGGACGAAAACCACATTGCTCCTCTTCTATCTGAGGTTCAACTATCGACCGGACCCTCCTCTCCAGTACCCTGGAGTAGACCTTCCCAGGGAGGCTGAGGAGTGTGATCCCCCTATAGTTGGAACACACCCTCTGGTACCCCGTCTTAAAAATGGGAACCACCACCCCGGTCTGCCACTCAACAGGGACTGCCCCCGATGACCACGCAATGTTGCAGAGACGTGTCAACCACGACAGTCCTACAACATCCATCGCTTTCAGATACCCAGGTCGGATCTCATCCACCCCCGGGGCTCCGCCACTGCGTAGTTTTTTGACTACCTCAGCGGTAGTGTTTTTGTTTTTAGTCAGGAGTGTTGTGGGCCAATTTTTGTCCCGTCTCTTTCTTATTGCTGAATCGGGACCTCTACCTTTAACTTTAACCAGCTGGGGCCTGTGGTGGTTTAGATGTTGTTCTGGGTTCATTACGGGGCATGATGTGTTGCTTTTTGAGATCTTTTAGCCTACTTCATGTTGTCAGTCAGGCTCTATTGAAGTCATTTCTTAATTATACAGGTCTGGCAGTAATCAGGCCTGGGTGTGACTAGTGGAACTGGACTCAGCTTTCCAAATATTGTGGTTAATCACAGTTTATTAATAGATTAATAATTTAACAAAGGGAGTAATTACTTTTTCCAGGTTGGTTTGAATAGCTATTAGATGAAAACTGTGTTTTATATTACTCAGGTTTTCTTTGTCTGATGCAGAAATTTGTTTTCTGATCTGAAACATTCAAATGTAACGAGTCAGCAAATACAGAGGAAATCTGTAAGAAGGCAAATACTTTATCACAGCACTGTAATTCAGTAAAATCCAACCTATGGAAAGGTTCACCAGTACTGGGCATCATAGACAGTGATTTAAATAAAAATGATATCAGTTTTCAAATGAATTTTCAGCTGTAACCTTTTGTCTTTAAATGTTTTTGGATCAAAACAAAGAACATGTAGTTCTGATGTTCGTCTGTGAAAGTGGAAGAGGAAAAAGTTTCACTGTCTTCCAGTTTTCGGCTAACAAAGGTGCTTTTTAAGTGCTTAGAGGAAAGTGAATCCAGTTCCTGCACACAGTAACGTCCGTCACATCACTAGGTTTTAAAGGTGACGCAACCTGATAGGATCTGAGGCTTAAAGCAGCTCTGAAGTTACAGTCATGTTCAGGAATGTCTCAAAGCAAAGAGGGAAAGTACACTCGGTCTTTAACACGTGTAAATGTCACTCCTGAATGTTTTATCTAAGGAGTTCCTTTATAACTTTACAAATGATAAAGTTTAAGAAGTCGTTTTGGTGACTGTACAACTTACAGAGCTTATGGTCAGAACAACTTTCTTCACTAAATTTAATTTTGCATATAAAAATCTAAATGTTGTAACTTAAGATGGGTTTTTGGCATAGATCATTTCTGATTAAATGCTTTTTTATCTTGGCGTTAACAACATCCTTCTACTTTGTGGAGATTTGATTTAACATTAGTAGATTTGTCCATTAGCTCTCTGTCAGTCGTGTCTTTCACTTTTTGTCAGACTAAACAAAAACTGCTTGGCTGTAAGTAGGTTCAGTTTTGGTTGATGTATTTAGCATGTAGCCTTTGAATGGTGACACGAGGCTCATTGATGCTGCTGCTCAGGTCCCCGGGGCTCAGAGCAGCTCGATGGAGCTGAAGGGCGCCGCGTCCTCTGGGGTGGAGGTGTATAAAAGCTGGAGCTGCTGCTCTCTGCTCTCTCCTGCCCGCTGGACTCGGTGTGAAGAGCAAACGGTGAAGAAAAGAGAAGCTTTACATTCAGATAACGGGTACAACAGGTGAGGAGCTGGAAACCATAGGTAGTGCTCTGCATGCAGGAAGGAGGAGTAAACTGGCCCACTTCTCTGAAGATGAACTGGTTTCTGATTTAATTTAGTTTCTGTAGTATTAGCTGGGATTTTCAACAGAGAGAATTGATGTTTCTGTTTAGTTTGCAGCTTTTGCATCATGTTTAAATAGAAATGTGTTAATTTGCTGGATTCCTGTCACAGCTGTGTGTGATTGATTGATCTCTGTGGTGTTTTGTGGGTCACAGAAAGCTCCATGGTGGACATTGATCTGAGAGTTACAGCACAGGAAACAAGGTCGCTTCCACCCTCTGCCCTGAAGCCACAAATCTCAAATTAAATGTTTGACTGAAGTGTGAATGCTGACTGTTTGGATACATTTTTTAAACTTAAATTGGGACCAAACTGTAAAAAATATTAGACTTGATAGTTTCAATTATAAAATAAAAAGCAAAAAACAGGACAAAACTACATCAATAACCACAGCAAGCAGACACATAAACTCATGTACAGTTCAGTGTTTCTTTGATTTACTTTAATGTTATTTTCATGTTTTCTCTGTCTGATCTGGATGCACTCCGTCCCCTCGTCTCACCGCTCCTGCCTCTTGAACCTTGTGCACTTGGAATTTGTGGGTCCTTGTCCTTCTCTTCTCTTACTGTTTAACTTCCTTTCTGACTGGAGATCGCAGAGTGCAGTGTAGCCCCATTTGCAATGGAGGATAGTGACCATGAGCCTCCCTCTTCATCAGATGAGCAAGACTCCTGTCCATCATCCCCAAATCACAGCATCAACCATAATACTGCACAGGTACAGCTTAACAGGTTTAGCTATTTTGCTTTGAGATAGAGGATAAAATGATCAGTTGAGTCATGTTTTGAGTTTTTTCTTTAAATAGTAATATTTAGATAAAAATAAATAAAACATTTACCTAAAGGGAGGCATTTTAAATAATTAAAGTCCTCTGGATCTCCATATCTTTTCTCTCATATTGGCTCTGTCCTGTTCCCCCACTGTTGTTCCTTCACTCTACATCCTTTACTTTCCTCCCTGTCCTCCCCTCCGTTTGCTCCGGTCCCGTCGTCCTTCGTGTTTCCAGCATTCGAGCCATTCAGACGACTCAGAGGTGGAAAACATAATGCATGACCCTCCACATCATGGAGGCCCCTGCCGTCAGCACCCCCCTGAAGCTCATGATGCAGACAGAGAGGCTGAGGGCCGACACCGCCCCCACACCCCGTCTTATCTGCGGCCCCCTGTGGCGGGTCGGGCCCAGTCAGACTCTGGTTCAGACGGCAGCCTGCCACTGAGCAGAAGTGTGGAGTTTGAGCTGCCGTCCCCCATCAGCCCGTCCAGACCCAGAAGCCCCTGGGCTCTTTTTGACCCGTACAACAATAATGAGGTAAAAGTGGAGACAGGAGAACCCAGAGAGGTGAAAACGAGCTGTGTGGTTTGGTTCTGATAGAATATATCCAAGCAGATTGTCGTGTTTTTGCATCGAGGCACATGACGCTAGCATCTCCCTGCTCTTGTTGTCTTGCTGACTTTTTCTTGGACCAAGGTTCTTGTGGACTGTTGGAGAAATTTGAAGCATTTGATAACATTGTGGAACTTTTACGCAATCATTAGAGAATATATGTAGTAATGTGCTTTTCCCTGATGGGTGTTTCCTCTGTTTGCTTATAGGACCAGGACAAGGAATATGTGGGCTTTGCAACACTACCAAACCAGGTGCATCGCAAATCTGTGAAGAAAGGATTCGACTTCACGCTCATGGTGGCTGGTAGGTTTTCGTTTGAATGTTTCTGGACATTTGATCCTAAGCCCCCCGCCACAGCGTTCCTTTGAAGACACAGCTAATCACAGGGCTTTAAGCCTCACTGTTTTGGTCTTTGTTGTTCTTTGTTTGAAGGTGAGTCTGGCCTGGGAAAGTCCACTCTGGTCAACAGTCTGTTTCTCACAGATCTGTACAAAGATAGAAAACTGCTCAACGCTGAAGGTGAGGGAACCACTAGTTTGACCTTTAGTCTGCTTGTTG
Organism: Callopanchax toddi; assembly: GCA_006937965.1. NCBI lineage: Eukaryota > Metazoa > Chordata > Actinopteri > Cyprinodontiformes > Nothobranchiidae > Callopanchax > Callopanchax toddi. The sequence continues at coordinate 804,316 of SSNR01000203.1, forward strand.
TTGTGGCTGATTTCTACAACTAAGGCCTGTTTCTGTCTCCTCCCAGAGAGAATCACACAAACAGTGGAGATCACCAAACACACAGTGGATATAGAGGAGAAGGGTGTGAAACTGAAGCTCACCATCGTAGACACCCCTGGATTTGGTGACGCTGTAAACAACACTGAATGGTACATGTCAAACGTTTTTAGAGGCGTAGCCCTCGAGGGAATCCTGATTGTCTTATGAAACGAAGGATTTCTTAAAAATGACCATGCATGATGTCACTAGATGTTAAAGATCTGTTGATGCTCAGTGTTGTGAATGACTCACCAAATTCTACCTCAGTAACTGATCTATAAACACTTAACTTTAGATATTTTAAGAACTCTACAGATAATACTGTCCTTGTGTGTGTTCTAGCTGGAAGTCAGTGGCTGACTACATCGACCAGCAGTTTGAGCAGTACTTCAGAGACGAGAGTGGCCTCAACCGCAAGAACATCCAGGACAACCGCGTTCACTGCTGCCTCTATTTCATTTCACCCTTTGGACACGGGTACCACAAATCTGCAGCTCTTTCCAGCTTCTGTCTCTGTTTTTGTCACACAGCAGTCAGCCTTAAATAAACACAAAAACCTCCAACCTTTCATGTGCTCACTCATTACAGATTTATTACTAAAACCTGGTGTGTACTTCTGATGCACTCAGCTCCATTAATAGTTCAGCTGTTAATGCAGCAGCTCAGTCAGAGTTAAAGCAGCTCTCAGCAGACTTCAGATCTGCTGCAGAGCTTTCACACTAATCAATCGTTTGTGCTGATTTGGTTCTTTTAAATGCCTCTGTGCACATGCTCTGCTCACTGAAAATACTCACCATGAAACTGATTTTAACATGACAGAAGTGGAGATACAGTTCCCTCTGCTGGTCATCTTTAGTAACTACACATCAAGCAGCGCACACTCGGGTCACCTCCAACTGATGAGTGTGTTTTTGCTTCCTCCAGCCTCCGACCGTTAGATGTTGAGTTTATGAAGGCCCTGCACGAGAAAGTCAACATCGTCCCCATCTTGGCCAAAGCAGACACACTCACCCCCAGTGAGGTCAAGAAAAAGAAAATTAAGGCGAGGCGATCATTTAAACAACGCTACTTGTCTTTATCACTAGTGAAAATGAAGGTTTTCCATTCAACATGCTTCTATTTGAGCAGATCAGAGAGGAGATCGAGCAGTACGGGATCAAGATTTATCAATTCCCCGACTGCGACTCTGATGAAGATGAAGAATTTAAGCAGCAAGACCTCGAGCTGAAGGTGAGCGCCGTGCGTTTCTTTCAGGTTTTTATTTTAATGTCTTTTTAGGACTTGAACGTGTTTAGGGCAACAAATAAACCCTCAACACCAATTTAAAATTAGTAACGCCAAACAAGTAGTCTGGTTTCCACCTGATCATATTTTACTGAAAACACAACAAACTACTGCAGTAAAGGAAGGATGAAGAGCATTAATGTTTTCACAGCTTTCAGATTAACAACATAATCCGTTGCATCTGGAAAATATGCTCATAAGCCTTTTCTTTAATTTACATCCAACTATTGTCAAAATTAATCTGAAATTATAATTTTGAACCCAAAACCAAACATACCCTTTCTAAAATGTTCTCACTGGTATGAAAGTTCATCATTTTCACAGTTTTCCCTGCTCACATACTTAGACACATAACACACCTAATTATAGAAATATTATTCTAAATCTGAACATTCAGCCCGAAAAGCACCAATAAACATTTCTTCATACAGTTGTGATTTATGAATATTATTCATAAACCTTTACACCATCGGTTTGGCGTTGACATTTAGGTAGAAATATTAAGGACTTCCTGTCAGACTTGACCCCTGGGTGCACAGGAAGGGATGCATTTTGCTGGAAATATCCACAGAATTCAATGTAAATATTGTAAATCTAATTTGAAGACACTAAATATTAATAAAATAAAGTTCATGCTTTAATATTTTGGAGACTGGAGCTGTTTAAAGATGGCAGCAGCCTTCAGATTAGCCATTAGCTCATCAGTCCTGTAGGATGTAAACCAATTCTCCAAACTGAGGCCATTCAGGAAGCTATCAACAGGTCACTATTTATCATGTTTACACACTTCAAAATGGTCAGAATATCCCTTTAAAAAAAAAACAAATGATTCGACATGACCAGCGTAAACACTCTGTACGGTTCATTATTAAACAGTTGATGCTGCTGACTGTATTTTTATTTGTGTGTTTTGTCTTTAAGGAAAGCATTCCTTTTGCTGTAATCGGCAGCAACACGGTGGTAGAGGCCAAAGGGAAGCGGGTCCGAGGCCGTCTCTACCCCTGGGGCATCGTAGAAGGTTTTAAAATCCTTAAAAATAAATGATGTACAGTTACAGAATGGCTTTAGTTTGACTCGTCACTTCCTGCATCCCAGTTCTGATCGGGTTACAGGTTTTTACAGAACTCTGGGTTTATCTTCTTCTGCGTTTCAGTGGAAAACTCTGCTCACTGCGACTTCATCAAGCTGAGGAACATGCTGGTCCGCACTCACATGCAAGACCTGAAAGATGTGACCCGGGAGACCCACTACGAGAACTACAGAGCTCAGTGCATCCAGAGCATGACCCGCATGGTCGTTAAGGAACGCAACCGCAAGTACGTTTACACCTGCTGTCACAGAAACACTGATCAGAACAGATTCATGGATTTTCTGCTCAGGAGATTATTTGATTTGACAGGTCAGCTGATTGCTGACCTGTCCCCTCTTCTTTAGTTCTCTGATATCTTTGGTCTGAAATGTTAAAGATGTTTAAAGGATCCCAGAAACCTTAAAAACAGAAAACCTCTGTAACTCCATGTTTCTCCTCACTTCACCGTCTGTCTGCAGCAAACTAACCAGAGAGAGCGGCACAGACTTCCCCATCCCCATGATCCCCGGAGTGGCCGAGAGCGAGACGGAGAAGCTCATCCGAGAGAAAGATGAGGAGGTACGGCACGCCGACCACGAACCGGACTCGCTTCCTGACCGAGAGCCCGAGTCTCACCAGAACTCTGAGCAGCATGAGCTCTCAGATCCTCAGTGCGCCAAAGAGACGCAGTCAGATCAGAACGATGACCGAGAACCCTGAGCTCCTTCGTCTTACTGACACCCAGACGTTGTTTTAGAACTTTTTAAAGCCACAAGTTCTTGTTTTTGAAGGCTAGAGACACTTTTGAATGATCATACATCTAGACTCGGCGATTCAGCCGATTAGTTTCTCATCAGGTTTCCAGATGTTTATTACTGACACCTATTAAAACATCCAGCATCGTTTCACCCTGAATAAATAATAAACTACCATTATAGTTTGAGTATCACTGGTGATTTCCCAGTTTGATCCTGTTCTGATTCCTAATGTGCCAATTTGAGTTCTGATGTAATCGAGCATGAATTCATGAGGGATTTTTAACAAAAATTTGAGAAAAATCAAAAGCCTTCCATGAGACCACAGGAAACATTAAACTAGTGATTAACTTTTCACTTTTATCTGTGTTTATTATAAAACCAACGTGCTGGTTTATGAGTTTTTTTGTGTTAATCTAAATCCACATTACAACAAGTGTTCCTTCAGAAAACATTACCACTTCTATGAAAACAAGACATCCTTATGCATTCCTGCCATTTAAACCCTACAGACATGAGTTGGTGTTTTACCATTAGATTAGTGAATCGTGAGTATTTTGTGTTCACTGCAGTGAGAGATTGTCAGAATAATTACAGCTGATAATGTGTCAACATTGTGTTTTATTAACTTCCCAAATAATTCCTGCAAAATCTATTTATTTGAATAAACATTTATTTTCCTCAGTTGTTTTTTTTTTATATTGTTTTTTTGTTTTTGGTGTCTAAAACCCCCACAAAAAACCCTATAAGGAGTCAGTAAAACGAGGAGATAAACCATCAGTGCTGAGATGGTAAAAATCAGATTAGCTCCATGACTCCTCCAACATTCATGTCACTAAAACAGCTTAGGTTAATTGGTGATTTATGTGCTGAAACCAAACAGATGTATATATCTAATAAATCAGCAGTAAGCTGATATTGATGTATTTGAACATTGAGGCGTAGGGGGCGGGTGGAGGTTTCCTCCCGTTGTTCACAGGTCACGTGATCTTCACCGAACACATGGCCTCCGTGTTATCGATCTGTGCAGTCACGTTTAAATAATTCACCCAGTTAAAACCCTCCATTGTGCTCAGGCTGCTGTTAAACTCATCACATCGTGTCTTCCTCCTCTCATCCACAGCTGCGGAGGATGCAGGAGATGCTGCAGAGGATCCAGGATCATTTGATCACTCAGAAAGACGGCCATTAACGAAGGACTCCCAGCTTGATGCACATCATAAAAAAAAAACACGTGAATCTTTTCTTCCACTCCTGAACACATCGAGATGGTTTCAGCAACACCCTCTGAGGAGGCGGTAAGAAGACTTCTCCTCAAACACCTGATCTTCCACTCTGCTGTTTAAACATATCAGAACTTTTAGTTACCCACGTCATCACAAGGCTACTTGTGTTCCGCTCACTTTTCTAATGTTTTATTTCAACCTGTATGTAAATTTTACTTTATTTTTTATATCAAACTGTCACTCGTGTCTTAAATGTTCCTGGTTTTATTTAAGAACACTCTGTCACACAGCTTGACTTAATGTGGATTATAATCTTTCCTTCTGCTGGTGTTATTTTATTTTTATGTACTTTTTTTTTTTTTTTATTACAAGGTTCTGCGTGTTGGTTTTTTCATTGTTTCCACCTCTGATGCCTGACTAAAGGATGTTGGAGGTCTGCTTAATGTCAGGTTGTCATGGCAGCATACGGGACACTGTTAAAATCACAGAAAGCTCCTTTGCTATAGATTTACTTCCCCACAGCAGAGTTGTAGAAAACTCTGCTCTTGTCTTAAAAGTAATTAAAAAATACTACATTTACAGAAGGTGAGCTGGACGGTGTATTTATTTTTGCATGTTTTTTAATGCTAACTCAAACTGAAGATTAGTTTAATGACCGTGAGGTTTTATGTTTGAGAGAACAGATGGATTTCTATCATTTTGTTTGTTTAATGTCCTCACTCTTATGTTTGAGTGCTGATAACATTTACTATGTTTGATAAACCTTATTGTCCAGTAGGTTGGATTCTTCTTCTAAAGCTCGTTTTTATATTAGGATCAACAGGACTTTGCTCATACTTCTATGGATTTAGTTTAAAAAACACACATTCCTTGAGCTTCTGTCAGGTAATATTTCTGTTCTCCAATTTGTTTTATACTAAAATTTGATTTATGTTGGGTTGTTTTGGTTTTTTTTTAGAATATATTTATGTATTGAATTTCTAAACTGATAACAAAGAGGAAAGTGTATAAATTATACTGTAATAATTCTACAATTATATTGTAATAAAATACAATTTCATCCTCAGTCAGTCATGGTTTAATTTACTGTGGAAGTGTTCAAACACACATAACTTAAACTGAGTTTTAGGTGTAAATATCTCTTTTTCCCCACAGAACAAGACGCTGCAGCACGGTGCAGCTTCTGATCGTTTGATGCTGACGAGTTTAAAGCCAGATAAAGTTTAAACTGTTGGATCTTGTTTAGAAACCACATCTCTGTGAAAGTGAAGCAAACTGAGAGCATGCATCCAGCACAGTGAACAGTTATTTTATGTATGTTGTAACAGGAAGTAAAAACATATAGATCTGTAGTCTCATCAGAAACGAGGGATCAGTTCCAACTCTTCCTGGACAAGAAGGGACATGTAAGTATCTTATTGTTTTGATTTACTCGATTTATACTCTGTAAAACTGAGTTTGTAGGGTTTATAGCTCCTAATAACGTTTTGTTTTAGTTTTCTGAAGTCCCTTTTGATAAAAGTCAGATTTCTGCTTTTCTAATGTCTTGAATGAAGCCGAGTCCAGAATGCTGATGGTCAGTTTGTACAGGTGGTCATCGTTTTCTTTAAAATATCTTTGTGATGTATAATTGGGACTTTCTGACCCTCTGAACCACTCATGGGTATATTTTCTAACGGAGTAGTTTCAGCATCAGAACAGCCCCACAGCATGATGGGACCTCCACCATGCTTTACTGCAGGTAAGCTGATCTTTTAATAGTAAGTTTGTGTCCTTCCATGTAGCAGTTTCCTTGTTTGTACAAAGTTCTAAAAACATTCTCAATTCAAATCTTTAATCTCTTAAATGGTTTCATATGTTGCATAAATCACTGATCTTGTTCTGACAATGTAAGTATTTAACATAAACCACCAAACAATCAGGACATTTGTAAACATATTAGAATTTATTCTCCAGAAACTTTTTACATAATACAGTTATTTCTATATGCAGTGCAACATTTACAGGCTATTTACACCTTGAACTTTCTCCATAGGGAAAAACATACAAGTATACTTTTTCAAGTACATTTATCCCTGTTATCATTATTACATTAGTTCAGCTAAAATTTTTTAAAAAGCAATTGCCCAGGATTATTTGAATAAAATGTTGGATAAAGGGTTGCTTAATCTTTATACTAAAAACAAAAGAAAATAACTTCCTAACGTAATAATTTTACAAAAAGAAATTAAAAGTGGCCGAATGTTATTCTCACTCCAGAAAAGCTCTGTGGAGTTTAATAGCATTGTACGTGGTCCCAGAGAGGAAAAAGTTATCAAATTTAAGCAACAGTACGTTAAAAAAATACAAATCGAGTTTTAATGTTAGACGTATTTTAAATGTTCAGTTTGAGTGGAGTCCATTCACAGATCAGTACATTCAGATTGACTCAGGAGCTCAGCTGCTCTGATAAGTGCTGTTAAACTGACAGTAGAAATGTTCACAGTGCAAGCTTTGTTAAAGGAGGACCTTAATTTACACACACTGATTTTCTGTGTGGTTAAAGTCACGTTGCACCAATATGCACCAACCCACAATCACAACACATCTGCAGCAACTTCAGGTTCTTACGCACAAACGCTCATAATCAGAGGAGCTAACGCAATCACAGCATACAGACACACATCCCACTAAAAACATAAAAAAATACTCATGGACCTTCTCATGCTAGCATTCAAACAATCTGATAGTTTTCTTTAACTCACCTGAGAGTTTCTCACACAGTCTCCAAAAAGTAAACCTCTTCTGTCGATGTAGAAATAAATAATTTTTGGCAAAAAATAAAAAATCTCTAAACTCTAAAAGCAGCTGTGATGAAAGGAACTTCAGTGTGTTTGTGTACAATCACCAGGATGTTTACAGATCAGATACCAAAAGAAAGTTGATTGTCAAAACTAAACCCTGACAAATCTACATTGTTTTTAACCAGAGTGATTAATGCGTGATCAGTATTCATCTTTGGGTTTTCTTTCTCTCCAGAGTTTTAGGACCAACAGGGGGCGCTGCTGCTGTGTGCTCCGACGCTGATCACTGCAGCTCCTGTGAAGGATGGAGTTCAGTCCATGATTTCGCTCCAGCCTGACAGCACGTGCTGCTGCTGCTCACATTCTCAGAGCTGGGTTTGGACTCCAGCTCTCTGATCCTGCACTCTGCCAAGGAAAAGCAGAGTCTTCCTGTATCAAACTGTTACATAAACTGATGGTGAATGAGGGTCTAATAGTGCACCTCTGCCCACACAGGTAACATGGTGACTGTCAGCAGCCTGCTGCCTCTTGGATCAGGTCTTTAACAACCGTCAGTAGGACAGTTGGGTGGTTCCTGACTTCATGTCTGCTGTAATGCGTCTGAATGGTAGAGGCGCTCCTCAGATCAGCTGCCTTTCCTCGCCTGATCTCTGCCCTGGAGCTTTTCCCATCTGTGCCCAGCGGTCCTGGTGGGAGTGTTCAGGCCAGCTTCAGAGTGCTGATGGGGAAGGAGGGCATGGTCACCATAGTGACCGGGTTGAGCACTGTCTGACCCACCAGCTGCGGGTGGTGTGCTATCATTTGAGCGCCAACTGCTCCCTGTTTACTGACGATGGCGGCCTGGGTCGGGGAGGTGCCGTTCACATGAGGGTGGGCGTGGTTTAACGTGTGAGTGATATGACCCATCACTGCAGGCTGTGCGACAGCCACCGGTTGGGGGTACAGGGTGGGTATGTGCTGGCTCAGGTGAGCCACAGGGTGTACGGTGATGTGGCCGATGGGCTGATTACCAGAGGCTAGCTGCACAGAGCCAGTAGAGGGAGCCAGGTGGGCAACGTGTTTGGGACCCCCTCCGTGGATGACATGGTTCACTGCTTGAATGACGGAGGGGTGGGACACTGAAGCGTGGGCGATAACTGTAGGATGCAGATTGGGCGTGGTTGCCATCTGCGTCTGGGTGGAGACGGGGGGCTGAGTGGGAGTGCTGCATGTAGGAGCTGCAGGTTTGGACTGTAGCTGAGGGGGTTGGTTCTGGGTGGAGACGTGGGTGATGATGGAGGCGGCGGCAGGTAGAGTCTGACTGTGTGTTGTAGTTTTGTGAGGTACAGTCAGTGTTCTCTCTGCCGTCTCTTCACTCAGGTCTTCGTCCATAACGTCCTCACCCTCTGCAGAACAGAATATTTAAAGGATCAGATGCTGCTTCATTCCTGAAGAAAACATCCAGGATAAGTTGGGTACAGAAGGAAGAGGTTAGTCAGGAAAAAGCCTTCCATCTTCCTACCTGAGGCTGTGGAAGTTGAAGCTTGGTCCTCCTCCGGCTGCACCGTCTGTCGGAGGATCCGGTCGATCTCGATCACATCCATCCACTGACTCAGATCGTTCTTCAGCTCGGCCAGGCGCTGCTGGGTGGCGATCTTCTCTCTGGCCAGTCGCTCCATGTCGTGCTCGTACTCCTTCTCTTTGCGCTTCAGTGTCTGAAAGGAGATCGAGAGGAAAATGTTTTGATTCTTTTGGAACTACTTGAGTTTTTTCTGTATGCAACACTGAACAAAAACACCCTGGTCAAATTTCATGCAGTTTTTTTCCCCCTAAAGTTTAATTTTAGTAAAAATCTATTTCTTAAAAAAATGTTAACAGGATATGTTGACACCATTCAGCTGTTTTACATAAATATCTAATCAGCCAATCACATGGCAGTATCGAGGCGCAGTGAAGACGACTTGTTCAAGATCAAACTGAATCAGGAAGAAATTAGATTGAAGTTACTGATGGCTGTTGGCACCTGAGTGTTTCAGAAGCTGCTCATTTTCTGGGATTTTCACTCGCATCCAACCATTTCTAGGGTTTACAAGGAAACAACCAAAAAGAGGAAGTATCCAGTGATCAGTAAAATGTCTTTGTCAGATGAGAACGGGCAGACTGGTTCTAGATTATTAAAAGTCAATAAACCACTTGTCTGCAGAACACCATCTCTGAATAACATGTTGAACCTTGAAGCAGACGGACGACGGCAGCAGAAGACCACACCAGGTCTCTCCTGTCAGCTAACAGGAAACTGAGGCTTCAATTCACTCAGGACCACCAGAACTGAACCAGAAGAGACTGGAGAAAGATTTCCTGGTCTCAACTTCAGCTGCAACATTCAGATGGTCGGGTCTGTATTTAAACCCCATGGATGTGCAGCAACTGTGTGACACTATAATGCCAACATGGACCAGAACCTCTGAGGAACTTTTCCAACACCTTGCTGAACCCATGACATGCAGAATTAAGGCAGAAGAAGAATTAAGAATTAAACGGGCCCAACCCAACAACGTAATAAAGTGACAGATGAATGTAGTTTGGAGCATCTTTGTCTTTTTCAATTTGCAAACTTATAAATCAGAGTAACTCCACAATCTCTGGTGAATATTCTACATTTGTTTATTCAGTAAATATGATTTTCTAACCGGTTTAACTACCTTCACTTTTACCATTCACTATAATCACGTCTTTCTTGTGAATTATAAAAGTTAAACATTAGATGTTCACCCCTTTTTCCTGCAGATCAGTGAGGAATTTGTCCAGCAAATATTGATTCTATAGTAAACCCTGATAGCAGCTTGTGCGGAGGAGGGGGATAAAGTAGCAGCTCCATAAAACGAAGAGGAAGGAGGGAAGGGACAAGTAGGGAAAGGAGGAGGTCCTTCTAGGAAGTGGCTCTGTGTGACCCAGTTTGTCTTTACCAGCTGACTGAGCTGGACTTCTCAGTGCCCGTCGACAAGAGGAAATACAGCTGAAAAACTCAACCAAAAGCAAAAGTCGCATTTATGAGAGAGCCAGTAATCTTCTCTCTTTCCAGTTAAATGACTGAGTAAAAGAACAGAACACAACCTGTAACATAACACAGTTTGTGAGTGAGTGTTTTGAAACCAAACACTATGATTATCCACATTATTTACTACATGTCAGATACCGCTTGGTCAGATGATGCGACGTGCTGTCTGGCGTCGGCAGAACAGGCTGAAGGGAAGTGACACTGTGAAACCTGATGACTCAAGATCATAAAGTCATTTTCTCAAAGGGCGCACTTCCTGTTCATGTATCGTACGAACTAAAGGCACAGTTCCTATGATTTAGTGTTCTCTGTGTGTGTTGAGGGGTCGAGTTTCTGCTTGCGTGCCATGTGCAGAGCAGCACAATGCACACAAATACGTAAATGGCAAAGAAGGACAAAAGGCGGGCCATGTGTGACTCGGCACCTGTCTCTGTTTAGTCCTGATCCAGGATTAGAAACGCACAAGGCAAGCTCTCCTACTGAGGGTGGTGTCAGTCATAGAAACACTTCAAAGTCCTCCCAGCTGTAGGGTCATCAACATGTGTATCTGCTCTACATTTCAGAGCTTTTACTATACTGATTAATAGACGATCGTTAGTGGACAGACTTGTGATCAGCTTGACGTCATCTCCACACACACATCAGTCAGAAACACAGTTACAGCCTCAACACTGAAATGTCTCCTTCTTCGGTTGTCTGGGTAACGGCTGAAACCCTCCCCACGTTTCCTTGGTAACCTTGAACGAACACACACCTTCGTGTGCTAAAGTTTCCCTTTTCTGACAGTGTGTCGAGATGTAAACAGTGATTTTTAGAGTCAGCCTGGCTGAAGCGAACGTGCGACACAGATCGGGTCGCTGCCATCATTTCATCCCCACAGCCTTTCATGAGTCACGGCTACAACGGTACGAGCTGTGACTCAGAGCGGGATGAGAAAGAGGAGAAATGTTCCCAAAACGCTGAGAGCTGCTGAGTTCAGCGCTGAGCTAGTCCGAGATTAACCGTGTAAACCTGACGTCCAAGTCTGCAGCAGATGGATCACACATGACTTCATCGCGGAGTTAATCATGTCACCAGGTTGGTAGGATACAAAAAAACCCTTTGATTCTGCCACATGACCCCACTCCACCTCCCTCATAGGAAAAACCTCACCTGAGCTCTGTGTGTGAAAATCTAGATTAGTACAAAGATCGACTGAACTCTGTATTAGTGAGTGAGTGTGTGTGTGTGCATGCAAGGTAAACACCGCTGAAAGCGCTGTCACAAGCAATGCGAGTGCCGAGCACATGGCCCCACAAAGACAGGGAGAGGGAGGGCGGGAGGTGGCGGGGGATTGAAGGGGAGGATACAAGCTGTACTCACTGACTCACTCCTGCAGCAGCAGCACACGGCGGGTTTTCTTAAAGGGCCAGGAGCCCATGAGGCCACGTTGCAGACATGCTGCTTAGCCTGGCTGACTGCACACAGGTCTTGTGACACTTTGGTAACCATAAGCCTTTGTCTTGCTGTGCCTTCTGGCTGGAAATGAGAATTTCACATGGTGCCCGACTTCAACCATTAAAAGCTTGTTTGTTGGGAGAAAATACCAGACTTACAATTGATTCCTTATGTGCAGAGTTTTCTATGTCATAGCTGGCCTCATTACCTCATCTTAGGAGAGATCTAAGGTCCAGAATACTGGAAGGCTGAATATAGCTGTGTTGTCATAATGAAAAACATATTGGTCAAAGTCACATCCTAAGATTGTGTAGTGCTTTAAATCAAAACTAAATATTTAAATCCCGCACAATTTATTTAAATAAAGTCACTATTCTCAAAATACAGGCACATTCTCAGAGTTAATCCTACGTTTCTGACAGCATGTTTCAGGTTGGCATTTAGAGACGAGCAGTGGAGGAACAAGTCAGGTCAGAGAGGGAAATAAAGCACAAGTGGAGTAAACTGAGCCTCGTGTTTATCGCTCCATGCTCCCTCCCTGCTGCCTGGTGGTACAGCGAGTCCTGCCTGTTGCAGGGCTGGGCGGGGGCCCAGCACGGGGGGTGACGTCTCGCGGCTCAGGCTAGCCATGTGCTTGCCGCTCATGTGGCCTTAAAAAGCTCAGAGGGGCAGGGTGTAGCGAAGGAGGAGGGGGGAGTAGAGAGGAGGCGCGCTAATGCATCGGCTTACTTTACAGTCTCAGATTTCTACGCTGCAGGCTCACGGGAAAATATTTAGAGCCGAGATGCATTTAAAGTAACAAGACAGACATGTGCCAAGAGAAGTCTCAGAATAACCAGTCTGCAGGTTTTGCTTTTCCTCATAACTGAGTCATTCTGAGATAGGATGCAATGAGGAAGTGGAGCTACTAGCTGCTCACCCAGGTAGCACCTGGAACCTGATGAGGTTCAGCCTCAGAAACCACTGCTTTTATTCTCATTTACAAATTAACATTTGCGATAACATTTAAGATAAATGAAATGCTGAGCCTAAAGCCTCTTATGTGTCTCTGGTCTGAGCTGTGTTTTTGTGTGGAAGCCGCTCCACCCACGTCCTCCTGCTGGCAGCAGGAGGACAGGGGCGGGGAGGGGTGTCGGCAGGCAGGACACACGTCTGCACAGGCTGCGTCCTAACGCACTTTTCTTGTATCATCATCAGCCAAAGTTCCTGTCTCTCACTCCACCACCCAAAGATCGAATGAAAAAACCCACTCAAGAACAAAACAAAAGACAGCAACACTTTAATGACCTACGAGAGTTGAACTGTTTATGGATTCATACGAGAAGGACGTGCCAGCTGAACACAACACAGCAGGCTGTTAAATCACACAGAGAGGGGCGTACGGAGGGAGACTGAGCACCTACGCTGTCCTAGTTTCCCCTGAGCGTCCACGAGCAGAGAGGACAAACCAGAACCAGCAGCAGCTCACAGTCCTCTTCGATTTCTAACATCAGTAAATTGGGCCAGAGGTGGACCTTTGTACCAGCAGTTTACAACCAGGACACACGCACAGTGACGGCCTGACTCAAAACACACACGGTGAGTCATGTGCTGACTATTTAACAGCAGCACAAACTCAGCTGAAATAAAAGATGACAAGAATACAATAAAAAAAAACTGCCAGGGGTGGAATTTAACAGAAACAGGAAGAAGAAGGATTAGTAAAAGAGATTTAAACAAAACCAGCAGTGAAAGCTGCCTGTCTGTCTGAATTTGTTGATCTGACAGGAACGACAGCCAGAATCACCTTTGATTCGATTAATGAAGCAGGCTTATGTTCTGATGCTGCAGCTCAAACGCTTTAAAAATGGAGGCGATGTTGTTCTGCAGCAATCCTGAGAGCAACCAAACGGGTACACACGTCTTAACACACACAAACATCTGATGAATGTTCTGTGATGTAAAAGTTAGCGTAGCAAGTTTAAATATGTTGCTAAACATAGAAGCAACAAATATTTTTAACTACGTAACAGAGCTCGTACAGGCCTGAACACACACATCACAAAACACTGCATGATGATTTACTAAAACAACAATCGGCTCCATCGCTCACCTGAATGTATCTCAGAGCGCTTCTCAGCACACTCAGGTTGGAGGTTTTCTTCTCGTCGATGTTTGGGATGTTCTTTTTCAGCATCTCAAAGCACTCCTTCAGGTGAGCTCGTCTGACAGAGACAGATGAACATTTAGACAAAACATGATTCATTCAATAAAGTATCTGTATCTTTCAAAAAGCTTTCTTACACCAGCATGAGGTCACTAGCGCACCATCACTGCAACAGACACGTCAGACTCACCTGTTCTTCTCAAGCTTGTTGTGTACTTCTCTTGTGCCGGCCCTGCAGGAGCACAGAGACACATTTAATATCCAAAAATAATCACAAATACCACATTCTACCTGGGCTTTAGGTCAACATTCAGATTGTAGCTTTGGATTTTACTTAACTGATCTATATGTGACCAAAATAAAGCAGTAATAATAATGATTAGCTGGTTTAGACGTACCCCCCAGGCCTCTTCTTGCTGTCCAGCTGGCGGCTGTCATCGGTGGGACTCCCCCGGCTGACGGGGCCATTCTGTGGGGGAGCGGGTTGAAGCACAGGGCCCGAATGGGGCAGTAAGGCGTGGTGCTGTGGGGCTGAGATGATAGAACCAGGATAGCACTGAACCAGCTGCTGGGGCGGTTTACTGCTGTGGGTTGGGTCGATGAGCTGTGGGTGGTGGTGGTTCTGTATGGGCTGCATGTGGTTGGTTGAGTGGTCCGTTTTGGGTGGAGGGGAGCACAGCACTGCTGCAGCGCTTTGCTCCTGAGGGGAGTGAGGGTCCCTCTGAGGGGAGGCCAGCGAGGGAGCCACCGGAGGTGAAAGTGTAGTAACAGGCTGAGTGGGTGAAGCTGTAGGGTTGGGGGTGACGACGGGGATAGGGATGACCGTGATGGGCATGGAAGGGTGAGGCAGGGAGGGTGGTATGGGTGCTGAGCAGAACTCAGCGTGGAGCTGTTCTGGTTTAGAAACATTGTTTATGTGAACTGGTGAGTTATAATTCACATCGGGGTAAATATACTCCGTCTTCTGCTGCAGACGAAGCTTCTCCTTCAGTTCATCCTCTGTGGAAGAAACAAGAATATTAAAATCACAAAACACACTTTATATGTGGAACAGGACTGAAAACAACACTGGGATCTTGATTAGGGTGTTTGTGATCATGGGGAAGGAATTAAACTTAATGTTGTCCCACAGCAGAAAGAACCAACAAATTACAAAACACAAAGTTCAAACTTCCACACTTTAATCCTGACTGCCTTATGCATCATAAAAACATCTAAAACATGCAAAAAGTCACTTTGTGGCAGAAACTGAAAAATCAACCCAAAAATGTGTCGAATATGATCACAGGCTGCAGCTCATCAACGCAGAATCATTGACAAAAAAAAAAACAACTAATGAGACAGACTGTCCAACAGCAGCTGTGAGAGCTCCTCCGGTTGGTGATGTAATACACCTCCACATTCATCTGTATGTCATCAAGAGACAGGAAGCTCATTTTATTACAAAAAATGCATTTTCATTTGAAAAATCCTCATTAATGAACAGCTGTACTGTTACTGAATAATGACACTAAATTAAAAATAGATTTATTTACTGAAGATGTGAAGGAGACTTCATAATGTTATCTTTAATGTATGGCCAGTTTAATAGAGTTGATCTGCTCATAGTTCTGCTTTAACTCAATAAAATAATAAGAACATCTGTCAGCATCACATACAGATTAAAACAATAAACACTGCGTTAGTCACATCTATCAAACTACCAGCTGGGTCTAGACTCAGTAAACCAGACTGACAGATGTCTGTCTCTAATCAGCCAATTAGATTAAAACAGGGTTTGGAAGATGCAACATTTCTGCAACTAAAAGTGCTTCACGAGACAAAGTTTTACACCAAAAATTGTTTTCTTTGAAGAAAATTGCCCCACAACCACCCAAGCTGAGTCAAATCTACCAGAATTGTATTTTTCCAGCTGATAAAAGTTCAAAGTTCAGTCACACTGCATCACCAATCCCCACGCAAACCTTTACTGATCCAACTACTACAACTAGGAAAATTGTCAACAAGTTATTCTGTCACACAAAGCAAATATTTCTATGAAGTCTGTTTATTTGTGTGAGCAGGTGCTGTTGCAGATTTCTGAGTGTTATTATGAGAAAAAAAAACACACGAAGAAACAAGTCAAAATCTGCAGCAGTAAATGGCTGTGGTGAACATTTAATAACGTTACAGTGACCGGTCGTATTTATGTTATGCGTCATGTCACGCTGACAAATCTCTTCTTCACATTTGAGAAAAACACACAAAGAACAAGATGTTCTGCTGACTGTACTAGTCATCATTGTAAGATAAGGCACGTCGTGCTCCAACAGACTGATAGTGCTGGATTGAGATGTGGACACAAACGCACAACAGCCCTTTAAAATCGAAAAAACCCATTAAACTGTTAAAAACAGAACGGGTTGTATGGGCATTATATAACTGCAGCAGCACATAGAGAGACACTGGCCTACTTTCTTCCACACAGTGACCTGCTCCCCAGCAGCAGAGAGGAGGAGGAGGAGGAGGAGGAGAGAGAACTCTGCCCCTCCAGTGCAGCAGAGCAAAAGGAGCTGATAAGTGGAAACAGACAGGAGCGCTCACTCTGAGCCTTTTCTAAAAACATATTTAAAGTCCACCAGAACTGCAGCAACATTGTTACTAAATAGTCTAATGATACAAGAATGCACATATGCAAGAAAAACAAAACATGTCTGAGAACATAAATGTATAATTTAGCCACCACACTGCTAATGTATACTGAAAAAATGTTTCACTTTTCACTATTAAGTAATAATATGATAATATATGATTAGGCAATCAGTACATTCATTATACTCTGAAATGTTTTTTTTCCCCTCAAAAACATCTGAAGTATTCTGGAAGGAATTCTGTATAATTCTACTGCACTACACTTTTAGAAAAGGAAAAACACTGTTAAGCTTTACAATTTAATATAAGAACAGAAACTTACAGAAAACCACTAAGTAGCTTCACCTGCCTGTAGCTGGTTCTTATGGAATACAAAATTAAAGGACAGTGATTCTTTCTGATCCTTGTGTCTGCTGATACAAAAATAGCTGATATGTTACTATCATGTTATGGCAAAAATATCCAGCACAATGTTGGAGACAGAAAATGTCTGAGAAAATAGTTAAAATATACTTTATGTATTATTTAATAAACTGGACATACATAGACATGTAGTGGTAAATTATTAAAATAACCACCTTATTGTGCAGATTTTAGGATTTGCATGTATGAAAATCGACTTTCTTGGAATTTTTTTTTTATTTGTTGTAAAAACAATCTTACCCATAAGGACAATGAATCTCAAAGGCCACATAGAGCCAACAGCCTTCTTAAAAAAAAAAAAAAAAAAAAAAAGAAGCAGCTGAAAGGTGAATTTTTTGACTGATCGGTGTGTTTGCACCTCCAACTATATGGTAATGTTACGGTTGTCATGTTACCACCTTACACTGTACCCAGATGTTATATTGATTAACATGATTACAGGAATTAGATTTAATTGTGGCAAGTATGGATAAATATATAAAACATTTACAAGTTAATGTAATTTACTAGGCTTACAGTTCGTATTGATGAATAAAGGGGGACAAATATTTTGCTATCTTCTATAAATTTGATTTTTTTTCCCCTCTTGTCGACTGACTAAATAGCGTAGTGACTTATCTTTACTATAGACGATCTTTGGGAGGGGTTGCCCAGCACGCACATGGTGAAAGGGGCGGGGTTAGACTAATATTAAAACATTGAGGCGTGGTTTGTTGATAGCGCGTCATCGACAGACATTCAAAGCCCCCCAAGAGTGCCTGAAAGGAAGACGAGTTTGTTGCCGTTTTTATTTTTAAATCATGGAACTGCATCGTAAAACACGTAGTCAGACATCGGTAGAGCAGAACCACAGCTAACATGTGTAGACATGGAGACCCACCGGGGTTCAACAGACGCATGTAAAGCAGACACTTGATCCCTGTCAGGTCATTATATAAAAGAAGCTTGGCATTCCCAAAGCCACCGCCCTTTATCCCTCCATGTTTTGGTGTTTGGATTATAAAATACATCCTCTATAAACATATTCAATGCGGTGTGTGCGTGTAATCCCGAGCGACAGCAACAGATCGGAGAACTTTAGAGTGAAAGCTTCCGTGTTGCAGCTAAACTGGTTTATTAATGCAGTGAGACTGCAGCAGAATGTTTCACAGCCAGCACTCACAATATGACACTAACTGTTAAGGGAAAGCTAAGCAAGTTCAAATCCGCACACAAAAACGAATATGAAAGTAAAACTAAAATTCCTGACATTTTTAGCAACTGTTGCCATTTTTCATTAGAATGCGTTGCACAGATTTGACGAGTGCTAGCAAAAAAAGGTTGTTTCAGACACATATTTGTATTTTACCAAACAGTTTATTCTAGTTATTGGTTTCCTTATAATGTCAGCAAAAAAATATATACTGAAATCTTATATATTATTAATAAATATGTATAAACTCACCACGTGCTTTCTGTTGTTGCTGGGCTTGCAATTCCAAAAACTTGGCAGCTTCAAGAAGCGTTTCGATGCTCATTTCTGTCCAGTGAGAAGGACTGGCTGTATTTTTATAATTTAAAAAAGCAACAGAGTGGATACGATATGCGCCAGTGTACTACAGACCGGGGAGAAGTTCCCAGTCTGAAGCTGGAACAAACGGTAATCGGATCCCCCCTCCCCAAACAGTAAAACGCCACCACTTACGTAGAGGAGTTACAAACAAGATGGCGCTCAAACTGTAGTACGAACTTCGGCTCGGTTCGTGTGAATCACGTAGCGAGCGTTTGTATCCGCCCACAGAGACACCTTCCCTCTGGAGGAGGAGGAAGACAAAACACGGAACGTGATTCGGATTGTAAACCAGAAGCTACGGGCTGACTCAGGTCCGTTAAAAACTGCATGATGTTCAAAACCTGGACCTCAAGAAATATGGATTGTTGCTAGTGAAACTTTTTCTGATTTGTGAAAGTTCCAGAAATATACATTTTAGTGTGTTTTTTTCTTGCAGCTGTCCAACTTTGGAACCGGTCCAGCCAGGTTATGACTATAAAATAAAGCCATTTTTACCATCTTTCCTATGAAAAATGATTTGTAAAGAGCCACAAAATCAATTTAAATCTTAAAATTATTAGTACATTTTCTGATTTTACTTTTAATTATTAAACATTAGGCAAAAGGGGAATAAAGAGATACAATACTTTTTTTGATCAAAATCATGCAAAGGTCAATCAATTCTTTAAATTTTTTTTCAGAAGTTTCCCCAGATAGAGATAAAGCATTATGTATTTTACACCAAAAATCATTAAAAAAAAAAAACCATAAAATACATCAAGTTGTCAGTTATTTATGACTTAGACAACAACCAAGGCTTTTATAATAAGTTTATTTCATTTTCCTCTTTGCTATAAGAATAGCTTGCTGTGTGGTACTACTATTTTAATGTTTTAAAATTTAGTAATGTGCAAAACTACATTTTCCTTTTACAGAAGTTTTGCTCAGAAATGTAAAAACATTGTTTGGGTTATTTTAGAGTGAAATCTCTGCTGCATAAACAAAGTGAGGACGCCATCAATCCAATAACTCAAAAGTAAATCTGATTTTCTGATTACAATCTGCTTATCGTTAAATTGTGAGCAATTTTTTTTAGCTAATTTGGAAACTGAAACGATCAGAAACAACTTGTGTTATTAGACAGTCTATTGAAAAACTCCAAACACATTCATTATAGCAAAGATTTGATTGTAAAACTGCTGAAACTACCCTTTTCTCTTGTCAACTTAAGTATAAAATTACTCAAGGAGCCACAAGCAGCTCCAGATCCGCAGGTTGACCCCTGACCTAGACTGTTCAAATCTGGACTCTATTATTTTACACTTAAAGCAGAATATTTAAAACACAGGTTCTGATTTGTGAAACCTTTAATCCATTATTGAAAATTAATCAAATTTTACTTCCTGTATTTATAGCTGTAGTAAAGTATAAAAAGAACATTTAGCCATCAATCCTTAAGATTACCATAGCTGTCAGTGATGATTTATGTGCTATTAGATGATAATTTTGTACCCATACATTTTTTGTACCCATACATTTTAATATTAACTTTATACACAGGGTTCTTACAAATTGTTCATTTTACAATTGAACACTTTTCTATAATCGTCAAATTTCTCAGCTAATTTTTAGGCAATTTGATATTTCAGTGAAATACTGTAAATGTAGCTGCATACATCCCCAAAAAGCATTTTAAATGTTAACTTTTTACTCCTTTATCCTTCTAGATTTAAGTTATTATTATAAATAGTATTAAAACAACTTTGACCAGACTGGATTGGCTTGTTATATAAAAACCCTATTTTCTCTGAACAATAAAAATTACTGTCAGCAAAATTCTTTAAAATCACACCAGTGCGTCGGTGCATTAACCCTTTAAACAGCAGGCAAATTAAAGAAAAAGAACAAGATGATTTTAAATGACACTCACTCTTTCACACACATCCGGTGGAGTCAAAGTCCGGCCATGACCGCGGGACAGGCTGTACTAACAGGGACCGTGTTTTTGTTTTTGACTCCAAGGATTGTTCATCTTTGTACACAGGAGTCTGGATGTTTAGGTCTGTTTTCCTGGTATTCACTAGACTTACTGATGCATTTCAGCAACAACAGAGTGATAATGGTGTGCTCCAACAACAAAACGTCTCAGAGCACAGAATCTGTAAATATTCCTCCTTTGAACAGGAAATGTTTGATGGCATTTAGTCTCTATTAAGTTATATAGTAAAATATTGTTTTTATTGAGTAAATTCACATAGAACAAAAGCATCATAAATCTATAACGGTAAGCAGCCTAGAGATATATTCCCTCCAAAGTGTCCTGGGTTGACCCAGGGGCCTCCTGCCAGCAGGACATGCCTGAAACACCTCCCCAGGGGGGTGTCCTAAACACATGCCTGAACCACCTCAGCTGGCTCCTCTGGACAGGGAGGAGCAGTGATTCTACTCCGAGTCACTCTCAGATGTCTGAGGTCTTCCCCCCCTATCTCTAAAGCTGGAAGAAGCTAATGTTTGCTGCTTGTATTTACAGTTTCTTTCTTGGTCATTACCTGAATCTGAGGTGAGGACTTGGAATGCAGATTGACCAGACCAGTCAATTGAGAACTTCACTTTCTGGTTCTTCACCATCACAGCATCAGCATCTCTGCAGATGCTGCCCTGATCTGCCTGTTGATCTCCTGCTGCCTCCTCCCCTCACTCTGCGATACTTAAACTCTTTCACTTGAGGTAGGACCTCTCCTCTAACCTGGAGTTAGCAATCCACCCTTTTCTGGTTGAGAACCATGACCTCAGATCCCAGCTGCTACTTGGCTGTGAACCTCCCCAGCAAGAGCTAAAGGTCAGAGTTTGATGATGCTAAGAGAATCTCATCCTCCCCAAAAAGCAGAGATTTACTGTCAGCTCACATTCCTTTGGTACAGGGACTGAATGATCTCTCATAAAGTGCCATCCACCTCCTAGTAGTCCCTGAGCGCCTCCAGGAACACAGTCATAGACCTTCTCCAGATCCACAAAACACACGCTGACTTGTTGGTTTAACACTCAAACCCTTCCAGCACCCTAGCAAGGCTACATAATAACTTGATAGGAGATTGTCAGATATTTTCTAGGGTACACTCACAATTTAGTTAAACTAAACTGATGAAGACTGCAGACGCAAGTCGAAACATGTCAAGAAGGTAAACAAAAACTTAATGACCATACATGTCTGAAAAAAAGAACCTAAAAGAATAATGAACGTAGAAAAGTATAAACTGTGTTTATGTAACACACAAAGGCATTCTCTGGGTTCTGTTTCTACTTTGGATTGTTATAGAGCCAGTGTTTAAAATCAGTTTAAATCTGTACCCCCCCAAACATTACATATGAGAGGTGATCAGAAGTCAGGAAACTGGTCTGATTCTGTCAGATACTGCCCTCTAGTGGAAGAGTTTAAAAGTGACAACATGAAAAACATCCAAATGACAACAAAATACAAATAAATTATAAAAAGATGAATATAAAAAACAAACATGGACACTTGAGTTCCACTTTCACCTGCAGGTTGTCTGTGGGACTCATAAAAGTTTTAGAAATAATTACAGTGGGTACAGAAAGTATTCAGACCCTTTTAATCTTTTTGCTCTTTGTTATATTGCAGCTATTTGCTACAATCATTTAAGTTCATTCTTTTTCCTCATTAATGTTCACACAGCACCACATATTGATAGAAAAACTGAAATATCACATGTTCCAAAGTATTCTGACCCTTTGCTCAGTATTTAGTAGAAGCACCCTAATACAGCCAGGAGTCTTTTTGGGAAAGATGTAACAAGTTTTTCACACCTGGATTTGGGGATCCTCTACCATTCCTCCTTGCAGATCCCCTCCAGTTCTGTCAGGTTGGATGGTAAACGCTGGTGGACGGCCATTTTTAGGTTTCTCCAGAGATTCTCAGTTGGGTTTAAGTCAGGGCTCTGGCTGGGCCATTCAAGAACAGTCAGAGTTGTGGTGAAGCCACTCCTTTGTTATTTTAGCTGTGTGCTTAGGGTCATTGTCCTGTTGGAAGGTAAACCTTGGGCCCAGTCTGAAGTCCTGAGCACTCTGATGAAGGTTTTTGTCCAGAATATCCCTGTACTTGGCAGCAGTCATTTTCCCCTCGATTGCAACCAGTCGTCCTGTCCCTGAAGCTGTAACCCCGCCCCCAGCATGACGCTGCCACCACCATGCTTCACTGTTGGGACTGTACTGGACAGGTGATGAGCAGCGCCTGGTTTTCTCCACACATACCGCTTAGAATTAAGGCCAAAAAGTTCCATCTTGGTCTCATCAGACCAGAGAATCTTATTTCTCACCATCTTGGGGTCCTTCAGGTGTTTTTTAGCTAACTCCATGCGGGCTTTCATGTGTCTAGCACTGAGGAGAGGCTTCCGTCGGGCCACTCTGCCATAAAGCCCCGACTGGTGGAGGGCTGCAGTGATGGTTGACTTTCTACAACTTTCTCCTGACTGCATCTCTGGAGCTCAGCCATAGTGATCTTTGGCTTCTTCTTTACCTCTCTCACCAAGGCTCTTCTCCCCCGATGGCTCAGCTTGGCCGGACGGCCAGCTCTATAAAGGTTCTGGTCGTCCCAAACATCTTCCTTTTAAGGATGATGGAGGCCACGGTGCTCTTAGGAACCTTAAGTGCAGCAGAGATATTCTTGTAACCTTGGCCAGATCTGTGCCCCAATTCTGTCTCTGAGCTCTGACATGCATTGTGAGCTGTAAGGTCTCATATAGACAGGTGTGTGGCTTTCCTAATTAAGTCCAATCAGTATAATCAAACACAGCTGGACTCAAATGAAGGTGTTGAACCCACTCACTGATGATCAGAAGAAACAGACAGCACCTGAGTTAAAGATATGAGTGTCACAGCAAAGGGTCTGAATACTTTGGAACATGTGATATTTCAGTTTTTCTTTTTTAATAAATCTGCAAAACAGCCAACAATTCTGTGTTTTTCTGTCAATATGGGGTACTGTGTGAACATTAATGAGGAAAAAGAATGAACTTAAATGATTTTAGCACATGGCTGCAATATGACAAAGAGTGAAGAGTTTAAGGGGGTCTGAATACTTTCTGTACTCACTGTATTTTCAGGTCCTGAAAAAGCAAACAAAAAACCTGAACTCTGTAATCTTCCATCATTATACACGTAGATTTTTAGACAATATTTCTGCCTGTTGTTAAAGGTCAGCTAACTAGAGTCTAAGGAAGTGGTGATTGGTGTGATTTTAACCCAAGAATAAAACATTTTCAGGCCTCTGGTTCGTTTAAGGAGCAACAGTTTTATTTGAAGCTGTGACCAAAAGGAAACAAAACACAGTCAACTCTTCAGAGTTTAAATGTTCACGTTCAGGATTAAAGTGCAGAATTGTTTTCACAGCTTGTGTAAAAAAATTAAATAAGATAAAAAAAAAAGAGAAATATAATATTCAAATATCAAAACTTACAATGGAGTTCTGGAAACTATAAATATACAGAACAAGATGAAATCTTACACAACATGTTATCAGCTATGATATTCAGTTCAAAGGAATCAGGCTTGCAGTTGTGATACATAATAAAAAAAGGGGAATCAGTTCATGTTTTCGAGTCGTTGGCAAGGCTAGCTTACAACAAAGGCACAGCATTGTTCAGAGGTAACGATCCTTTGCAAAGAAGTGCTGCGACAACATTCTGAGTGGTCCTCGCTGACACGTCTAACATGCTGGACACGGCTCAGACAGGAACGATGAAGGAAACGCCACGAAGCCACGAGTAGTTACACGCTCTCACTGGTGATCGCTTATCCGCGCTGCTGATTTAAAGAAATTGTGAAGAAAGCTCCAGAAATATTACGGCCCTGAGCCAAAAGATGAAGGAGGAGGTGAAGGAGGCCAGTTTAAGTGTCTTGACTATCAGGAACATCAGCAGCGTTCGCAGGCTGGGTGGGCGTCACAAAGTCAGAAACAACACAGAACATCATTCACAAAGGACCGGTCTGTAGGCAGCAGGCAAAGCTGGGACGTCACAACCCCTCAACGCCAAACACCAACACGTCCTTGTTGTTTTAAATGCCATTTAGTTCCTTTTGAAGTCTAAAATTATAAAATATCGTCTGTATTGCGTAAGTTCCTCGTGTGGTCCAGTTTGCTATTGAGGGGTTGAAATTCCCAGAACCCTTAATTAACAGTTGAAAGGCTCTATCAGTGGCTTGCATTCATATATCAACCTGAACTGACATAAATCATGTCCTTGTCACAAGAAGCTTGAGAGAGAAAATTAACAAACATGGCTTCAAGCAGCCATTTAGTGCAAATTAAAGTACTCAATGTATACAAAAGGGTTTCAGTGGGTATATATAGAAAAACAGATGTTTTTTTTTATTTTTTTTTATCTCATTTTCTTCTCAGCTTTGCTTTTCACAGTTTGTCTTTCACCATTTTCTGATTTAAAAACCACAATATTTAGAGACTAAAACATCTTACGGAGTAGAAGCAGAAGAGGTCTAGCCACTACATCATGCAGCTTGCAGAAAGAATTGAAAGATTCTCAAAGACAGAAGTCCTACGTTAGAAGGTGCAAGAGAAATCTGAGAGTTAGAGATCATTTCTGAATGTGCGCGTTAATGCAGTGCACGCAGACGGATGGAAGGACAGTATGTACACCGATATTTACAGTACAGCTAGTTTTCATATGTAAACAGACAACGTGTCAGCCTCAGGAGACGACGAGATGAGGCAGTACCTGGTGATAAATATGCCAACACACTACAGTACATCAGAGATCAATTACAGGCTGACGGATCGCCATAGGAGTATTACTGGAGTGGATCAAACAGCTGATTCAACAATGCAGAATTAAGAGCAGATCAGAAAAGTTTTTGCAAATCTAACAACAGCAGTTAGCTCATTTTTATAATTTTGTTATGATCAGACAAAAGCTGAAGCTTAGATTAATTTAAATAAAAACTCCAAGATGATAAAATGCCAGGAAAAGTGTTTTGGGCTGAATGGAAATGAATGTTTTAACTGAGGTTTGGAGAGGTGCTAAAAAGCCTTTAACCTGACACAGTGGTGACAAATGATATTAAAATGTAAAAAAACGTTTGGCTCTGCCTTTAAACCGTTTAGTTCACTCCCCTTTTCATCTGATAAAAATATGGCGATGTATATAAAATATGTCTGTATATTTACAATATTTAAAACATTTACAGTGTGGCCGGCTGCGCACGTGGTTTCGTGTTTAAATGTGAATGAAGTGTGCAAACAGCTCTTTAAGCTCAGAGACAACGTACCAGCGTTACGTTTAGACGTTGTACCTTAATGTAAAGTCAGTGCTACACAATAACTAGGAGAGAACCACGTGAAGGTTAGTGGTTTAGGACGAGGACAGCGTTATTTACAGTCTCCTGTCAGACACTTAAAGCTTGGAAGGTTTTGCTTCACTTGTACAAGTGGACCTAAATAAAAAAGTTGTCTCTAAGACACCAAACAGGCTTTTCTTCGTTGCATTTTTCAGATTTGAGATCCGAACCAAAGGAAGAAACAAACGCACACAGAAACACCTGCAAGCACAAACTGCACGATGTACTAGAGGCTCCGCGTAAAGCAGCTAAAGGTTTGTTTGATTACTTTTTCTATGTGAGTTTACATACTACAGTAAGCACATCAAGTATTCTTTACTGGTGCGATCACTTGTGTTTTATCTACATGATTCAAGAGTCTTATTTTGAAATCGGCGTCTGATTGCATATGACATTTAATTCCGCTTCAGGCGCAGCTGAAGCATGTTTGTGTGCGTCTCACACGGGTGGCTTTTCGGATCCACGTTTTCCCCCTGAGTCTGTTTGTTTAGCCTGAGCCAGCTAAAGCCAGTGTCGCCTGCATCAGTCATGGAGAAGTTTGAACACAACTCCTGCCACGTTGTGCCACCTGAGGTGGGCAGTCGCTGCCTCCTGTTGGGTTAACTCCACCTTCTCGCTCGACCCTACTCGGGCTGCTCGGGATGGGTGTGCAGGCCGTTCTCAGGGTGTTTGACGCTGTGGTGCTCCCAGAAGGATTTGTGCAGCTGGTCCAGTTCAGCCATCAGGGGCAGACCGATGTCCAAGTGCATCTTCAGGTTCTCCAGCCACTCCTCCAGTTTGGAGAAAGCAGGTCTGAGCATGAGGAGGATTGATAGAAACACATATTTGAAGGAAAGATTATTTCTCAGAAGTATCAAAGCAAGAACATTGCTAAAAATATATGGAAAGCTCAGCGTTTATATATTACGTTTATGTTTAATCCTAGCATGAATCTGTTGGAGATGTCTGACCTTTTGTCTGCATCGAGGTCACAGCACAGTGCAGCCACGGGGAAGAAGGTCGGGGGGCAATCAGGGGGACAGTAGTGCTCCAGGAAGCCAGAGATGTTGAGTCCAAAGTCTGTTGCCCTGGGGAGGTAGTCTGGGTCTGCGTTCACTCGGCCAATAATCTGACGAGGACGAAACAAACAAGAGAAAGGGGAGAGGATGTGAGTAGCTGGATTATAACATCCATCTGCAGACTTAAAATAAGAAATTCATCCCATGGAAAACGTCTAATAATCTTCATATCAATCCCAACAGAATCCATCACTCACTGGTCATAAACTACAAGTTCTGTGACCTTCAGCTAATTAACAGTGATGCTCAATGTGCAACTACAGTATATCTGTTTGAATTTGAACAGTCTCTTACCTCACAGAGCATGATGCCAAAAGAAAAGATGTCCACTCTCTCATCATAGCTTTTCCCTAGAAAATACATGAACCAAAGTTAAGACACAGGAGACAAATGAATGAATTTCAACAGTAATTGTGCGGACGTCTCTGTGTATTGTACCATGGATCATCTCAGGAGCCATCCAGTAGGGGTTTCCCACCACGGTGTACCTCTTCCTGCGGTCAGGCTTCTTCAGGCCGGACAGTTTTCCCTGCGTCAGCTTATCGTCCACCATGAGCCGAGCCAGGCCGAAGTCTGCCACCACCACAGTGTTGTCCTAAACCATCAAATAGGACCATTAAAAAGGCTTCTGCTTGTTTCAGAACAGATTAAATTTAGGAAGACTGTCTTGCTGAAGTCCTATAAAAATACGTCTGCTACACAAAGGGACTGAAAGCTGTTACCTCTCGGACCAGACAGTTGTGTGAGTTCAGGTCTCGGTGGATGATGTTCATAGAATGGAGATAAGTCTGGGTAAAAGACAGGGCACCAATGAGAGGCTGGTAAATGATTTGAAAGTATTAAACGGCTTGAAAGTAATGGTACTCAGCTACTAATGCATCAAATTTTTAGACCCCAAGTTGTAACCCAGACAAAATGAAGTTGTAGTTGTGTAACATGACCACTAGAGGGAAGCAGCAGTTAATCTTGCTGCTCAAATCCGATGAGTGTTTAAACTCACCATTCCAGCAGCGATGTCCTTAGCAAAACTGACCCGCTGGTTCCAGGGATAGTTACTGTCCTGCACACAGAAATCACACCAATCAGTCGCTAACGCTAAAACCTGAAGTCACAGCGGACGCTTTCATCTCTGACACCAAGTCTCACCATTTTCTTGATGATCTCCCTCAGGGTTCCTCCCTTTATGTACTCTGCTATGAAGTTGAGCCTCTTGTCTTTGTAGAGGACTCCGATGAATTTGAGCACGTTGGGGTGATCAAGGCAGCGCATCACTTTCACCTGAAGGTCATTATCACAGCTTAGAATTAATCAACAGCAGAGGTACTGACGTTTACTACCTCAGGTAAAGTGGCACCACGCCTAACTGCAGCCAGATTAATATTACATTACAGACGCTGTAGAAAACAACTGAAGACTACAGTTGATGCTACCAGACATGTAGCCTTTGGTGGTGAGTTGCAAGAGATGATCAAGCTCTAAATGAGGTTTTGTACAGATTTACTCAAATTCTGAGGGGATTCTTTTGGGTTAAATGAGCTTCTACAAGCATGTTTCCCTCCCAGAGACGTGTTGTTTTGAAGAAGACAAGCCACTATTACATTTAAACTTTTGTCTTTCTGCACAAAGTCAGGTTAAAAGGGACTCGGTAAAGCGAGACCACCTACAAGCAAGCAGCTACTGAGAGCAATAATCAGACTGACCTGTGGCTGGAGTTTCTTTTACTCTCTTGTCTGCACTGATTACAAAGTAAGAGCTCAGTGCTGCTGCTAACTAATAATCAAGCTAAAACCACACACACACACATGGATACACACAACCAGAGTGACTTGTGCCTTTACATTATGCTTGTAGGTGGCCACAGAGCTGTGTATCACAGGAAACCAACAAAAAGGTCTAAACATGCATCTAATGGAGACGCTACTGAGGTATGAAGTATTTTAAAGGAGTTAAGAGAACCGTTTGACTCGATGATGAAACATCTCCCCTCACCTCCTTTAGGAATGTTCTCTGTGTCTCGTCGTCAAAGCGAATCAGCTCCTTCATCACCATCACCTCCCCGGTCTCCCTGTGAGTCACCTAAACCAAAACACAGCTATCAGCAACCAGCTGGGAAATGATTTGGATGTAATGATGGTAAAATGTTCCTCCATATCTATGAAAGCATGTCTCAGTGCTGCCTCCTTGTGGACATTTTTCAGCGCTCTACCTTGATGGCCTGTCCGAAGCATCCCTTTCCGAGCACCTCTCCGTGGATGAGGTCAGACGGGCGGAAGATGCGGTGAGTCCGATTGGAGACGACCCGGAGCGACTCGGATCGATTGATGTCCTTCCTCTGGGAGATGGGCGACGCTGCGTTACTGGAGCCTGGAGACTTGTCAATACTGTAGCTCCGCCTGATAAAAACAGCGAGGTGAAGATGAGACACACCAGTGTTGGAGATGTTTATAGAAAATGCTGCAGTTAAAGAACTAAACCCTGCTTACGTGATGATGCGGGACTTTAGGTTGCTGATATCGGGGTTGGGGGGTTGGGTGATGGGCAAAGTGGGGCTGGGACCCTCTGACACCGGAGTGCCGTCCACCTGATCCTCAGCCTCTGAGGAGCTTCGCTCTTTCTCCTGAGTGTGGGGGTCGTGTTCAATGGTGAGCTGCAGCAGGCGGCTCGTCTCCTGGATGAGCAGGTCGATCTAGAGACGGAGGTTAGATGACCTTATTAATTCTGGAACATCTGGGAGATAAAAGTCTTATTTTTCAGTAAAAAGCGGTGGTGGGTACCTCATCCAGAGGAACATTGTGAATGGGCGTCCCGTTGATCTCCAGGATCTTGTCTCCAACGTGGATGGAGTTTTTCACATCTGGGCTAATGCAGTCAGCATCCACTCTGGGAAAAAAGAAGAACAATGAGCTTCTTCCTACGTATTTTATGGTTTTATTTTCACGTTTACATCTCATTTCTTCTCTGCGCTTTTATCCTGCCGTTCCTCTTTATATCTACAGTTTTACACACTAAGCCACGTGTTCTCCGCACTCACTGGGAGACTCTGACGGTGCGTCCCTGCTCAGGACTGTAGCCGCTGTTCAGGCTGAGCGGCTGGTCGATGGCCACAGAGAAGCCCCGCCCTCTGCGTCCATTGTCGCCTTCGTCTAAAGCTGGGATGGACACGAGGGTGACGGTGTGAGGGATCCGAGAGCACGGCGAGTCCGGCAGCGACACCGGGGTCACGATGGTCTGGTAGTAACAGTGACCGCTGGAGACGATAAAGAGAATGTTAATGTGGGAAAAACAGGAATTAAAAGAGAAAAATCAAATAGATCTTCATTACATCAGTTTATAAAGCATCACATGTTGTTGACTCACTGAACAGACATTGTCTTGAGTTGAGGCTGACCTTTACTGCGAACTTTGTTTCACAAGTATGGATTACAAACAAGACCTTTTCTCTCAAAAACATGTGCTGCTGGGAAATCAAAAACCATTTATTGAGGACCTAAAGCAGAGCACAACCCTTCTGCAGATCGTCTCCGTGTCCTTATTTGATCCCAGAATGACTCAATAATGCGGGAGTTGTAAGTTAGAGAGTTTTGATGCAAAAGACTCTAACTGCCTGATGTGTAAAACCCTAAAGATCCTAGAGCTTTCAGACAGGATGAATCTCTGAAAGGTTCACGTTCAGTTTGTGTTTTAAGGCTTGTTGTGGTCACAGTAACACAACCCTCCAGCTAAATGAGCAGAGAAAAGCTCAGGCAGCAAACACTACGCTCAAACTCATCTTTTATTATCACACTCATATAAACAGAACTGTTCCAAGGAGGAAATATACAACACAAATACCTTCTTTGATAAATAAGAAACTATTCTTTTATACGTCATATATATGTCTAGAGAAAAAGTCTTTTACCAGTTTTTCCTTTACTGATCTAAAAGTGATTTAATTAATTTTTTTATAAAATGTCATCAAATAAGAACAGCTCACTAAAAAAATGTACTTTCCTCTTTTAAATGTGTGAATGCTGTAACTTTACACTCTCAAAACGGAGGAGGGGACTCCGCGGCTGACTGAGACAAGAGCTGTGGGGTTCGTAATGGATCAGATTGCGGGTCCTGCAAGTCTGTCTCTGGAGGTCTACAATTTTGGATTAATGATGATCAGGTGCACGCTCATTGGAATCTGCATGGACCTGGTTTATCGGAAAACAACGGAGCTAACAGGTGCAATTGACAGGATTCCTGTGCTTCAAAGGGGGCTGATGCGTGCTTTGAACACTGAAACACTCGCAAGGACTGAGTTGTCTCGTAGGACTGTCTGCGAACGAACTCTGGCGCGGAGTGAATTACGATCGATGTGTCGAACTACACGGATCAGATGGGACTGGCCAGGTTTTCAAATTTGGACGGGATGAAGCCAGTGACGGACATTTACGGCGGCTGTAACAAACAGGACTGCCTGCTCCAAACACATTCTGTTATCTTATCTGGTGACCCTGAAAACATTCTCCTACTCAACAGAGTGAATGAAGCGACTGCTCAGCCCCCCCCCCTTCTCTACGCTCTCTCACCCTAACTCGCCTCCCCCCCCCCTCTACTGGGAGTGAAGGTCGGTCAGCTGTGCCGTGTCCTCGGTTGTTGTGACTGTGTGTAAAATGCTACTCCCTCCCTCCATTTTGTTTACATTTTCTTCTGCTCCCATCTTTATTTTTATTTTTTTTGCCCAAATATTGTATTGAAGTTGTCCCAATATTTCTGCCCAAGACTTTAGTTCCTTACACAAGCCAATGTCCCACTTTATCTCATAATTTACAATGCAGGTCCCCTGATGGTACCCCAAATCTTGAAGTTTGCCCCAATATTTCTCTTTGCCCAAGCCCAAGTAAATGTCCCACTTTAACTCATAATTTACAATGTAGGTCCCCTGATGGTACCCCAAATCTTGCCCAAATATTGTATCTGGCTCCCATCTTTATTTTTGGTCCAAATATTGTATTGAAGTTGCCCCAATATTTCTGCCCAAGACTTTAGTTCCTTACACAAGTCAATGTCCCACTATATCTCATAATTTACAATGTAGATCCCCTGAAGGTACCCCAAATCTTGCCCAAATATTGTATCTGGTACCCCCAAATCTCTGTTTTGTTTTTTATTTTCAATGTTTTCTCTGTTTTGTTTTTTTTTGTTTATATTGTCAAGCGCTTTGTGATGTATATCTGTGAAAGGCGCTATATAAATAAACTTTACTTACTTACTTACTTACTTACTTACTTACTTACTATAGCTTTGCCTAAAAGTTGACATCAAATCCTTTAAAGGCCAAAATAAGTTGAACAATTTGATGAGTTTGTCAAATTCTTTAGTCTACTCAGACATTTATGTATATTCAGGAACATTTGGCTTAAAAAAATATATACATATAGGAGAAAAATTAATCTTAAAGGGAAACTTTGCAACTTTTTCATATTTTAAAATCTTTTTCTTGAGCTAGTATGTGTTAATATGACCCTTTATTAGGTTACTGAAAGGTCACTCAGCCCCATCTAGTGTTTAGATCAAGAATACAGCGTTTGCAACTCGAATTTCTCCGTCACGGTGTCCCGGAAGTCTCAAA
The DNA here is from genome assembly GCA_006937965.1 of Callopanchax toddi. Lineage (NCBI taxonomy): Eukaryota > Metazoa > Chordata > Actinopteri > Cyprinodontiformes > Nothobranchiidae > Callopanchax > Callopanchax toddi. The sequence continues at coordinate 836,723 of SSNR01000203.1, forward strand.
GTCACGTCTCGCGAGAAGCAGTAACGCTTTACGGCATTTCAATATTTACATCTCGGTATAGGGGAGCTGAATTATCGCTGAAGACTATCGCATCGTGTTCATCATGGCGGAGCCTCCAAAGAAACAAAGAAAACCTTTATCTGATGAAGCTAAAAGAAGCTAATTGCTTCTGTGGTTTGTAGTTTTGAAAACATGGACGGAAAAGAAGAGGGAGGGGGAAAGTTCGTTTTTACGACAGTGATTTAAAACGGACACTAGGGGGTGCTCACAACAAGCAAAGCTGCATAGTATCACTTTAAATAAATCAGTATGAAGCAGTAAGATGAGCAAAGAGTCACTATTGTGTTTGAGGGGGTCACGATCCACAGGTTTAGCTGTGTTGCTAATTTCACAAATGAAAAATGAAATAAAATATTCAGTTATTATTATTAATGGGGGGCAATAATTGAGTCAAATAATAAAAAAAACTTTTTTGAGGTGTTTAGCATCTAATTTAGCTTTTTATTATCTATTATTTTCTGCAACCACTTAATTTCTCATTAATGTAATGTTTTAAAAGGTTTTGTGGAGCTCGATGCTCACCAGTAGAGTTTGGATCGCTCCACCAGAGCGTAGGTGTCTCCATCTCCAATGAACGTCCGACAGTTCAGACAGCTGAAGCATTCTGGGTGATACTTCTGTTCCCCTGCAACCTGTACAAGAAAAAAAAAAACCCACACATTTAAAGAAATGTTACCTTGTTTTAAAAAAAATAATAATGATGGAGTCAGATGGTGTATAGCCTGTTCTCTAATTTATGAGTCAAATTAACAGGTTACAAACTGACATCGGTGGTAACGGTGTCAGTGGAGTGGAAAGCAACAGAAACAGGGTAGAGTCTGGTCTCTGAGGGTAAGGTGGGTTACACGCTCACAGATTGAGTTTGCTGCAGCCAGATGTCCTCTAACGCTTTGGGCAGTTTTGTAAACAAGAAACGGAATTGAATTATTGCTGCAAAACAGCAACAGGAAATGAGCAAATAATTCACACTGACAGACCCGAGGATGATGCTCCGTTCAGAGTTTCAGTTCTGGGTTTTATTTTTAGACCATAAACAGGTAAATTAATCAGAAACCAGAAATACTTTTAAAAAATCACCTCCAATTAATATTATCGACCTTCTTAGCTCCTTCGGGTAATTGGTGTCCCGTCCGTCCACTCAAGTGCTTAACGGACATCCATGATTAAACATGAGCAACAATGTTAAACACCAAAGGTCGAGATCACTAGAGCTATGCTCCCTGGAGGATGTGCTTGAGGTTTATGTTTTTGCTTTGAATGGCAGAAATTTCGTTGCCTGCAAGTTCTCCTCATCTGCAACGATTTGCAATGCTAATGCAGAAAAAAGGCTAACAAGGGACGCTGGATACAGGAGTGTAGGACTGACAGTATTTCATCGACTATTACATTTCTGAAATTTAAAGCTAAAACTATGACTAATAAACTCAAACCATAATACAGTTATGAACTGGTTTTATCAAACCATCTGCAGGGTAAAATGTGAACTCATGGCAGCAAACGTGATTTCTATAAAAACAAACAACGTGAAACAATAAATTAATTGTCTGCAGCCATATGTCTGCTGACCCAATCTCTAGGAAGACGAGCAGCGAAACCCAGAGCGCACACAAACCAGTAAACACATTCAGAGAACCCTCAGGCTGCAGCAAACCTAAACGATTCATTAACAGCTTTTTTACAACTTTATTTCCCCGTGTGTACAATAATATCCTGACTTTTATAACCTTTTTGTAACCTTTGTTTTTATGCACTCCAAATAAAAATCCGCAACTAATAAAAGAGAGAATAACCAAGTAGCAGTTTCATAAAAGGCAAGAAAAAACTTCAAAAGAAGCAATTTTGTAACTGATGGAAGAACAAAGCAGAAAGCTTTTTATTTACGCCTGTAGCGACCTCCATAAAAATGAGCAAACAAATACAGCGAGACATGAAATGTGACTCCAAACACAAGAGAAAAGCAGTGAAACTGTGGATCAGGAGGATCATTTAAAATCAATTTTTTTGTTTGCAAATATCTGAAGATTTTCCCTCAGTGTCACTTGAAGTGAAACCTAAACGGTAGAAGGCAGGGAGAGAAGACAGCTGGACAGAGACGTACAGGGTGAGTCGCTCTAACAACTTGTTACTAAGGCTACCATTTGCTTACCATGTAGGCACCGATAAACACACACACACCCTTTTAGACCACATCTGACAGACGACAGCTGCTGCCTTTACATTAATCGCTTCCTCTCCAAAGTGTGAATATAACAAGAAACAAGGACTAAACTACTTCAAAATAAAGGAAATCATTACGTGACTAAGATAATGGAGAAACATCACATGTCTAACACTAGTTCCACTGGATATTACTTATTTTGTCATGAGTGAGCGCATGTCTTGAAGAGTGTTGTGTCTGTGTTAATTCTTTGTGTATGAGCTCATCATCACGCTGATGATTGTGTGACTACATTTTATCAAGTTATGTGACCACGTCTGGCCTCTCCTAGAGATAAACTAAAGGCTGCTACCAGGTTTCCTGTTGGGGTGGGAGGTTGTGAAAAGGTCCATAAATAACCGAGTCAGGTTAGAGCTTTTTTACTGAACATTCAAAACCCCTAAAGGTTATATTTTGCACACATTTATATTTTCAATAATTTTTAGATAGTTACATAACTTTCTACCATGTGCATCCCATTCCAATGCTAATTATTAGCAACAACTGTTAATATTAAATGAACATTAAATAGTAAAGTATTAATTTTGTGCAACGTTTTTCAAGTTTGACCAATATCATGATTAAATCCACACAGTAACAGTTGCTGTTACAATTTATTGAAGATTAAATCTCAAATTCTAGTCATATTAGCACGCTAACGTTAGCTTTTGCCTTTAGCTATTTATTAGGTTAGCTACACAACTGATAGAGCTGACAGTCACTGGATGAAACAAAAAGAAAACTATGTAAAAACTGTTTTAACTTCAAAGGATTAAAAAAACTATTCTTATGTATTTCTGTGTAAAAATAATAACTATTTTACTCACTGTAAATAACTTCTTGAATAGCCTCAGTTTGGAGAAAAGACTGATGAGCTAACGGCTACTCAGAGCTAGCCAAGATTTTAAAACAGCTCCAATCTCCAAAATTACATATCAGTGGATGTAAATGTAATTTTAAAAATCTTTCCACTGCCATAAAATAAAAATTTAATGCACAATTGAAGACATAAACACAAGAATGTTCACATAAACCACTGTTAAACTCTGGAGAATGGAGTAATTTTAGAATGTATACTTTGGTTTTGGCTGGTTCAGACTCGCTGTTAGCTTTGACTAATGAGCTAACTACTGGAATAAAAATGACACTACCCTACACTAAATGGTTAAACAGATTTTATAATTACTAACACGATAGAGGGAAAAAAAGCATCATTGGCTCTTAGCTTGCTGTGGAATGTGAATGGTTCCTCAAACTGCATTTAGGGGGATTTATGATGGTGTAATGCTCAGAGCTACACAGCTTAAATACATGGTAGTAAATCAGAATAACTCAACAACATGCCTGCGGTGACTCCGGGTAACATCACCTTTGGAGATTATAATGTCAGGAAGATTTATGTTTTAAAAAATCTTATGAAGTAAATACGCTTCTACCTACTGACCTATTATTTCTACTTCTTTCTTGCAGTTCATATTTTAGTTTCTAATTGCATCTTTTAGTTCCTATTTCACGATGCAACACAAGTTGTTTAGAATTTCCCCCTTGACAGTTTCCTAATTCCTCATGCCATTTCACATTTTCCCTCGTGATTATGAGAAATGAGGGGGGGCATCACCGCCACTAGTGGAAAAACAATCATGAAGTGTGCCACATGTCAACGTTTTAATCATTAAAAAATTAATTCTTTAAACACCACAAAATGACAGAGTACCGACCTTTGAGATTAACACCATATTTGTTGGACATGATTATTTTTCAAGCAGTCATTATTGATTAACTACTCAGAGAAGCTGATTATTTTTGAGGCTACACAATAAAAAGGATAGTGACATCAAGGTTTGAATCTGGGATCCCGGACAAACCCCCCACTGTTTTCATGACCTGGCTCAGTGGCCTCGACAAAAACTGGGCAGGATTGAACTGGATCAGACCTTCCTAACAATATCTTATCCACATGCTCACATGCGGATTTAATCCACACATTTGTATTTATATGCTGATGAAAATATCAACAAATAACGTATTAATGACCACATTCAATTATGAAAGCTCTGAATCAGCTTAGCCTAATTTCTATGTGGATAATTCTTAAAGCAGCTCATAATTAGTTCATTTATTTACTCACAACACAAGTATGATTAAAATGTTGCACAAAGCTGCAACCAAGGTTGTTTGAGCAAAAGTAAGGTTAAAAAAACCAAGATAGTCAAGATTACTTTTTCAAGCTACAGTGGACATAATTTAGGGAAATACAATTAGACTGAAAGCCTAAGATAGAAGACAGTAGGCCACATTGATGGTGTCTGAATGGAAACCCCCCTCTACCACAAACAGTACAGTACCACAGTATATACAGGCCTCTGGCTTTAGAAAGCGTCAATATATTCAGTCACTTCGCTGCTTTCTGCGCATCCCACACTCCCTGTGGCCAGACCGATGCACTACGATAGTAAATACAAATAATGTCCAGCATTTACTCTGATTTTTACTTTAACCTTTGGAATCAGAGAAAGAATAGTTTCTAAAAATAGAATGCATGACATGTCTCATTAGTTTTTCATGACATAAAACAGGGAGAGCAGGATGGGAAGAGAGAAGTGGAGCTGTAGTTACAAAGTGATACACTGACCCAGTTTAAATGACCCACAAATAACGCAGATTTGTCTTTTAAATTCAGTTTTAAAATAGGAAAATCTGATTAAAAAAGAACATGCAAAAGCAGGCAACCGTCCCACAAGCAGCCTGCCCGTCTGCCTGCCTCCTCAGCGGCTCATTAATACTAAATGTGACCCAGAAGCAGCAGCTGGGCTCGTCCTCACCTTCTTATCCCGTCTCCACAGCCTGAGACAGCAGAAGCTCCAGAAAAACAAATCTCCCACCATGTCAGCGAGAGCCGGCGTCTCCTTTTTGCTGTTCTAGTTCATTCTACTGAGGCAAGCGCTTCCCTCGCTGTCACAACAAAACACTGGCAGCAGCCAAGCCGAGCAGTCAGAGGGCTGCAGGGGGGGGGGGAGGAGGGAGGGAGATGGAGAGGGAGGGGTGGGGTGAAGCCCACGCCTTTGCAGCTGAGCTCATCTCTGAATCAATGTCACTCCTCCAGCCTCTCACCCCTCCCTTACCATCTTCCTCTTCCCTCTTACTTTTGATATGACCTCATCGTTTCCTGCTTTGCTCCGCCCACATGAACACGCAACAGCCACCCAGCTGCCTCCAACACAAACACACCCCTGTATATTTCACACCCCTTGCTCTACGCCGCCATGCTCCAGCTCTGCAAAAACCAGCAGAGTGACCTAATAAATGTTGAGAAATACTAAAACTATTCGGTTTGCTTTACGCATTAAATTCTAGCTTATACCAAATTAAACTGAGTAAAACACCAGGACTATAAGCTTTTATGTTAAAAAAAAAGAAAAAAAAAAGAGTCAAAAACCTTAAATATTTAGGGAGAAATGATTCAAATGTTTAAAACTGGAATCAGACATATTGGTTCAGTTAACAAAACTAAAATCTCACCATCAGCCTCAACGGTTTTCGATCATCTGTAGAACCAGTGTAATCTCCTGGTTTTTTTATTAATAACTTGTAGAGAAAATATCAGGGTCTCACCTATAAAACACATCCTCCAAAGCATTGACCCTATCTATCCACACTTAAATCCAGTACCGGAGGTCCCATCAGAATGTTTAGATATTTATAGATGTAATCTCTACTGCCTGCTGGCTGTCAGGATGAAGTGACAGAGACAGACTGCAGGAAGAGAGCTGCTAACCTAAACGTCATTGACGCGAACACTCTGGATGCTGAATTAAAACCTGGACAACAAAGAAATCCACCTTCAGACAAGAGTGATTATGTAGAAACCTAATGCCCGTTTTCATAAACAACTAAAATAATTTAATAGGTGGTGGGAAAAAAATGTAGCTGAGTTGTTTCATTTAAACTGTACAAATCTCCTCATCAGCAGCAAATACTTTACGAAAGCTATTTCCCCAAAATGAAAACTGTTACAGCTAAAAAGAGACACTAATAAAATCACTACAATCTGCTACTGTTGCTTCATATTAACCAGGAATGAGACAAAGCTAATCAAACTACTCAGTCCATTTACCGAGCGCAAAAATCCTTCCTTCTTCTCTTAGTTTACAAAACTATTCCAGGAAAAGAAAAGAAAATCCTTATTGGTGACTTCTCATTCAACAGGCAGGATGACAGAATAACAAACTGTCTCTTTTACAATAAATAAGTCAGTTTAGTTGAATCTTTTGGCACTGAGCTCAGAAGTGAAACCAGTCGGCCCACAGCTTCACCTCAGGGGGGATTTCACCCACAGAGGACCTGCTTTCGTCACCGTTTCCACACCAAAATGGGGAAATGAGAAGTAAATGTCTAAATATTGCTTAAACAGGTCACTGACATATGGAAAATTCTGAAAGAAAAACAGAAAAAGGTTTGAATTCGAGCTCCCACACAGGAGGCATCATGATGATCAGTCACTAACCAGGAAAGCTGAAAAACAATGGAAACTCCCTGGATTTGGGCTGGACTCCTGTCCTCCATGAGGTCAAAACCTGTTAATATAAGTTAGACCTTATGCTGCACAATTCAACAAGTCCCTACACCGTGACAGAGCTGGTTTTAATGTCATTGATTAAATCAACAACTGCTGCAATAAAACCCCTAATAAAACCAAAAATCTCCCAACAGGTCTGTCTTCCTGCAACAAGAGGGTCAGACAGTCTTTATCTGGCCCTTAATGTCCTAAAAATAATTAAAAACCAGCATTATGATCACAATAAAGTCCAAACTAAACATTTAAGGCCTGATTCAGCCAATGACTGATATATAGAGCCGGATTTTTGTTTGCTATAAAACATTTTTTTGATTTTGGTTTAAAAGTCCTCTATGTTGGTGAGATTACACGATCAGCTCACCAATGCTCCCAGCCTCCCGCCCTCGCTTGTCAACCAGTTTGAATTGCAACTGACCCCGACTCTTCTCCCTGGGGATGATGGGTCCACATGGCGGTGGCTTCCTGTTCCTAACCCTAACCTTGTGTCTTGAGCTGAGCGCAGCCAAGGCTCGACCTCCAGGTGCTCACCAGCAAGCTCCTCTTTCAGGTCTAGCCTATCTCCAGTCCTTCTTCCCAGTTGGTTTTGGTCATCCTCAATCCTTAAATTGCTCTTAGTCTGACCCCTCGCCTGAGGCTAATCTGCCATGAGATACCCAACAAGGGGCTGATCCCCCAGAGGTTTGTTGTTCACCAGTGATGGTAGGATGGAGTGAGAGATGGACTGTCAGACTGGGGTTTTGTCTTCAGTAAAAAGGGCTTTGCTCCAGTCTGCAGTGAAGAAGAAGGTGAGCCAACATGCAAAGCTCTCAATCAATTCACATTTCAACCCTCACCTATGGTCATGAAACTTGAAACATGACCACAAGATGATCCTGAAAACTAACGAAATGAGCTGCTCCCATAGACTGGCCTGATTTAGCCTTAGAGATAAGGCGATGAGTTCTGTCATCTGGAAGCAGCTCTTAGTAGAGCCACTGCTCCTCCATATTGGAAGGAGTCAGCTAAGGTGAGTCAGGCATCTGAATAGGATGCCTCCTGGTTGCCTCTCTGCAGGGATGACCAGTATATTGTCTCTAGCCTGGGAACACCTTGGGATCCTACAGGAGGAGCTGGAGAGTGTCTCTGGAGTGAGGGCTTCCCTCCTGGATCTCTTCCTCTGTGACTCCACCTTGGATAAGTGGTGGTAAATTGATAGATATGATCATCTTTTGAACGTTAGCATAGTATTCAGGTCAACTTCCTTCAGGGTTTGATGGTGTTGTCCCAAAAAAATGCACCTCTGTCATGAAAGACACACTCGTTGCAGGATGTGCCGTTTGATTGACACCAGTCTGTCACCATGTTGACCACAGATGCCTGTTGATCGGTTTTGTATTCTCAGACCTGGCCACACCGATTATTATAAAAACTGTAAAAATCCACTTTATAAAAAGTCTAAAACAGGCTTTAAGTTTCAATCACCCAATCATTGTGGTAGACTAAAGATGAAAAGCTTCAAAACTGAAACCTCAAAACTGCTTGCTTCATTTCACAGGCAGGACATTTTGTTAGCTCAGAAAATAACATTGTGTTCAAGGATTTCAACATCAAGAGACACTTTCTGACCAAATCATGTTACAAGCTTGTCAGAAAAGGAAAAAATAGATCGTTTCATCCACAGCTACCGGGAAATTTACTTTTTATAAAACACTTCAACCATCTAGATGAAAATTGGCAACATGAGAGAAACAAAGTGAGCTTTTCTCTGACTAATATTGTGAAAGTCAGTATGATTTATCTGATAAGACGAGCATCCTTCTTTGTTTTCAGTGTAATATGTGGCATTTTCTTATTACGGTAAATCTAAATTATGACCCTCTGGGAAACAAAAACATGCCTACTTCTGACTTAGAAGTAAAAACAATCATAAAGGTGTTTACAAGAAACAGCAGTGATGCATAACACCAGTGGGAGTTCAACACTGAGGTTCTGGGACTTTCCATTGGTTTGGCAGCCAACCAGATAAATATCTTAATCTTTCCCGCAAGAGACCCGACAATGTGTGTATCATTTGTGGTTCTGGTTTAAATCCAAATTAGTTACAGTTAACCATAACACCATAATTACTGTTTTATTCTAAACCCTCCTATATTATTTTGTATTTTAATTGCTTAAACATGTATAATAATTGTCATTCTGAAGACTCAAAGTGTAACAGAAAACAGCAGCAGCTGTCAGAGGTAGAGCATCACATGAGGTCATTTCACAACATGTTTTTTGGGATTTTCAAACGGGAACAGAATGCCTCTAAGAAAAAACAGCTTGTGTGATTTCACAAATCTTGGGATTTACCTTTCAGCACATTCTGTAATATCTGAAAGTGAAACAAATAAAAGTCCCCCAGAAAATGTGGGTTTTGTGAAAACACCCGATTAACGGTTACTGTGACTTTAACGTCCAAACAAAAAGAATGAAGGTGTAAATTAGGTCCAGACAGTAAGACAGGAGAGTTTTATTTCCCTGCTCATATTCGAAACAAGCTGCTGTTGTGTGAACAGTTTTACTACAACAACATATGGGTGTAGATTTGGCATGGACGGAGGTGACGTGTCCCCTCCAATACCCAGCAATCACTGATTTGTCCCTACCAAAAACTTGATCCAAGGGTGCATAAATAATGCTGCATCCCTACCAATAATACGTGCAGCGGACCGAGATGCTTTGCAGCTGTGCACGTATCTGTGTCCAGGGGAAGGAGGAGTGTCTGGATCAACTGGTGCAAGCCCCTTGTACGCTGCAGTCCATACCCCCAGGCACGCCCCCTCCCCCTGGACAGAGGCCTGTGCTGACAGCACCTGTTCTGGGTCTGGATGTGGACCGGGCTTGGACTGGACAATCGGGCATTTTTCTGGTAATCGTAACTTTGGGCCAGACCGGTACAGACAGCCCGCAATTTACTCCCTGTTTCGGTGAGCGGTCCAGCCCGCCACCCCCTCGTGTCCTATCCTGGTCCCCATCAATGACAAGTGCAAATCTATTGTAACAACACATAGTTTTAAACTGGGAGTTCAGACAGTAATAATGTGTCTGTTTAAAAAAGACTTACTTACCACAGCAGAGATTCACTTCATGTCTTAGCAACTTTGTTCTATATGTTATCACATATAAATAACGATACAAGAACATAAAATTATAGTTAAAGCTAAAAGAACCAGAAACGCCCCCTACTGGGTGGCAGCAGCATGACTTTTAAATCCCAGCCCCTCCATGTGAACCAGAGATCTCTAACAGACGGAGCGTGGTCCGGATCCGGACCCAGAGCTGGTTGTATCCGGGCCTCGCATCAAATCCAAGACCCGATCCTCGGTCCAGGGGGAGGGGGTGTGTCCGGGGAGGCGTGCGAGCGCCACTGTGGGTTAGCTGCTTGCTCTGCACCCCACACACCTCCTCCCCCTGAACGGGACAGCACCATGCATGGTCCAGAATTCAGTCCAGGGAGGGGAAGGGGTTTGGTCAGGTGCCGAGGGAGTCACGTGAAACACATCCACATCCCCTCCCCCTGGACCGAGGCCCGGCTCATTTTAGCCAATCTGGATTTTTGGCATATTTAGTGGACTACCACTGATGTAAACTAACGGGTCATTGAGCCGACTACATCCCGGATGTACAAACTCAGGCTCTAAAAATACAAGATGACAGCACCCATAAATGGTAAATTAACTTTTAAACAGTGGAAGTTGAGGGTTTATCATATCTAGAACTTTTTCATCAAAGTTTTCTCTGCCACTAAGAGCCAACTTCTTCTCAGGAAACACTTCTTTGGTTCTAGTTTTTTTCTGCAGCAGCATCACAAAATCCATCCCTAAACTGATCAAGTGTCTTTATAGTTTTGCTCTAGGTTATATGTTAAAATAGATCCTCTTTTGTGTTATGTTGACATTCAGGGACATGGAGCTGTTAAAAAAGAAACAAGAGGTCAAACAGGTCAAATAACAACCAGTCATCTTGTCATGATGTCACCAGGTAGTGGGTGGGATATTAGGCAACAGCAGCTGTCACTCTGTGTAAACACTGAGTTTAACCAGATGGGAAAAAAAAAAACATACCAAGAATAAAGACTTGAAAAACTTCAACAAAGCTAGCCATAGAGCATCGCCTACTTTTGGTTCCAACATAATTAACACAGGTGTGTATGTAGCTGTTTCATCAGGACTTATCAAGAGTGGTTCAAGGACAGAAAGTCAGACAAGGCTGACTGAGGCATGTTGGAAACAAAAGTTGACTTTTATAACCCAATAATGTTTAAACTGCAGAACAACATACTGCAGGTTCTAATGGAAAGTCATCAGAAGACATGGTGCTAATCAATGCTGACACACAAACATTTAAAAGAATCCTGAATGGATGCATGAAAGTCTAAACTGGATCATTTATGAACAAAAAGGAGGCAAAGACTCATCAAAGAATCATGTTCTGTTTTAAATCCTGTGGCTAGCTGCTTACCTCCAGAAGCCATACCACTAAGATGCATTATGGGAAGAAAACCAGAGCAGTGTGGTGTTTTGGGAACAGTTCTGGTGGGAAAACCTTTGATCTTCTTGACCAATATGTGGAAATGACTGACTCATGCTACCTACCCTTACATTGTTTATAAAAACAGTAATTCATGATGCTAGTGACCTTTATTAGCAGGATAACACAAAACCTAAAACATGGTTTTAGGTATTTGAGCAAGAAGCCGTTGACTTGGAGATTTCCACCCAATCGAGGATCTGCAGGATTTAATTAAATAAGTCTGATTCACGGAGACCCAACTTTGTAAGTCTTACTAATTAAGCATCGATTACAGAGACGTTGGAACTAGATACAACAGCAGATCTTCAGAGGTCTACGCCATGCTTGTTTTGGTGGCAGGAGATGAATCAATTGGTCTTGATCTTATGGCAGAACAGGTCATAACGTGGATTAAATGAACAACCACCCATTTGCACTCCATCAGGTCGGTTCCTGTTGTTGCCGTTAAAAGTAGGCGGACCACAGAGTGCTGAAGCAGAGATAATACAATCAGACGGAGAAATCATCTCCAGCTTTGAATATCAGATCGAAGTCCGACTCAGCAGTGAGGTTAACGGAGTCTAAACCCAGTGTGGGGATGGGCGGGATCACTGCAGATTCATCTGTCAATCAGAGACGTCATGAACAGACGGGAGGAACGAGGGATGAGAGGAGAGCAAATCAAATTACACCTCCATGCTCAGCGCGTAAATCAGTCTAAGGTAGTAAATAACTGAGAAGCACTTCTCCGCTTGAATTACTTCAATTTACTGGTTGCTGACGCTGCTGACAAAACACAAACTACTGTAAAGTAACACAGAGGACCTACTCAACATCACTACGGCCGTAAACACACCGATTACTCAAATATACAGGAAACTAGTTTTATTAAAACAAAAATAAAGTCTGAATCTGAAGAGAAAATTCAATGGGTAGACTCCAAATATTAACCTGGCTTCAATATTCAGAAAAAGATATTAAACTTAATTAAATGTACTAATTCAGATTGAAGGAGCTTGAACTGGACTGCATTTATTAAGATTTGTTTGGGAGCAGTTTTATATGTATTTGTATTGGATGACAAACGTGGACACCAAGGAGACAAAAACCTTCAGTATGTTTAACACAAACTCAGATGAAGACACATAGTTCCTATTATTACTAATTCTTGACTCACAGCATGGGAAGATGAGTTTTGGACAAAAGAATCTTGAGGTCATTTACGCCTTCAGGTTTCATTGCAACATCCAGCTTTAAATGGTGCAATGATGGAAAAATCTTCACATATTTTGACAGTTTCACATCAAAAAGAAGAGCAGAAACAAGTGACTTGATAATAACGGGAGGAATTAAGAAAAGGAGCTTCTAACCTCCAGGTTTGTCAAATGTTGCACGATGCTGATATGATTTTAGAAATTTTTTTTAAAAAAACAGTTAAAAACAGACTACAAATGATTGAATTAACATATAGAATTGTTATTTTTGCTATATTGTTTTTCAGTGATTCTCAATGTGCTGAGTCTGCTGACTATAACTTGGTTTTAGCTGCTTTTGTATCTTTAATGAATCAATTGATCCACGCAGCTTTTTACACATTAGAAAAAACAAACGCTGCATTTGGAAACAATCTTTAAAACTCTTGGGTTTAGAAGTCTGGCTCCAAATCCTGCATTTCCTGGCAGTAAAAACACAACCTTTGAGGAGGCTTTTTAAAAGCATCGCCTCAAGAAAACAACTTTTCCCCAAACAACTACAAAAAGCACAGAGCATGACTCAGTTTGTATGAAGGACACTGGGGTGATGAAATCCCATGAAATGTAAACAACGCTCTGCTCATTTCTAGCTGGCTGACCATCAGGTGTGCATTTATCTGCAGACTGACTCATCGCTGCGTCACGAGGCTCAAAGTGTGTTCTCAGACTAACAGCAGCGTTTCAGGTGCAGCGACGTCAGAAAATAGGATTACGTTTTCCTGCTGCTATGACAGGTGTCACAGTAACGGCAGAAAGACGCAGACGCTCGACCTTGGTTTGAGCGTCTCGACTTAACACGATTGATGCAGCCATCTTCGCATTAAAGCCCGACTGGGGGAGTGATCTTAAATTTGTTAAAGTGCAGCAGCCGAGGCAGTCGATCAGTTTCTTTGCACAGTAAGAGGAACAATAAAGCAGGGGAGGAAAGAGGAGCACCAATCACTCTGCCTAATCCACTTTAGAGTCTCCTACACGTTTCATTACTGAGATTGGACTTAGAAGGGGAATAACATGTCAAACTAAGAGATGCAGAAGAAAGTAAAGAGTTTGAACACGATGCTGCTGACTGCAGTGTTTGCATGTGCCAAACTATTACATGCATAACATGAATAAACCTGCTCTGAACTTGAGCCTTTCTTTCTGTTTGCAGGGCTGTGAATGTGTGTGATTCAATCACTAATCAACAGACAGACAGTGTTGTTATCTTGTCTTCTCAATAATGCAGAGTCACTTATCAGCAGGAGGAGAGTCTGTTGTTTATCAGCTGCTGTGACCACATTTACTGTGTAAATGATCCTCTCCTCCGTCACAGCAGCCCTGGCTCTCACCGGTGGTCTGTAACACAACCTGATGGAGCAGCCCAACGCATCAGGGTCAGTTTCAGTTCTGGCTCAGATCCAGTCAGCATCCACATTAAAACCAGGTAAGCGTTTGGACTCAGGTGTGTGTGCAAACAAAGAGCCAGCGGGAGACGATTCCAGCCGATGGATCCTCTTACCATGATGAGCCCGGTGGTGATCGGGTCGTTGCAGCCGTGGCACAGCTCCCCAAATTTGGCCCAGTAATCCGTCTTGCAGTAAAGTCGCCCATCTTTCTCGTAATACCAGTGGGACAGTGAGGCGCTGCACTCACAACACCTGAGAGAGGAAACAGACGCAGAAACGTTTTTCATGAAGCTATAAAGGGGTCAATAATTCAAAAAGAAATAAAAGTAACAAAAACAAACACTGAACAAGAAAACCACAACTGCTCTAGATAAAATGATGAATAATGTACACGTCTTTAGAAAGTTTTCCAACTTTAACACTACTCTGAATGGTTTATTCAGTTGTAAGAATCACTTTTTTAAAAATATCTGGGAAAATATAAAGAACAACAACCTCAGCCAAAAGTAGTTCATACAAATGAATAACAGCTCAAAGTCCAGTGTTTGTTTTCCTTTTACAAAAAAATCATTAACATGTAAAGGAAAAAAGTTGTACGTTCTCACTCTAAACATAAAACTAATTAAGTTTAATCAATTTACTGCTCATCAAAAACACAACTGTTAGGATTTTCTACATCCGAGTGGCCAGAAAATGAGTATTTCTCTCCATCAGCAGTTCAGACCTCCAAGAACCAAAGAATCCAACACCAAATTAAGTTATTACTGTGTTGACGGAGCATTACGTCATGCTGCCGTCTCTAGTCTGTACTTTAACTCATCTCGCTGAGCCACAAATTACAGTTTTCGTGGTGGCAAAAAGTTCCTCGTTGGCTCTGACAGATAAACATAAAACATGCAGTTAAAACATCGAGGAAAAACAGGCAAAAGTTTAACAAAATCTGCAGATAAACACTGCATCAGGCAGCGTCAAACATATAACAGTTTAGAGCCCATTATCTGACTGAAGCTAATATAGATTACTGGCTCATAAACTCATGGAAATTATTTTATGAGGTCAGTAAAGAAATAAAAACAGTGAAGTAGTAATGAGCATTTAGTATGCTGATTTAACATCAGTGATCATCATAAATAATCAGAGGGAAAGTCCCAACATGATACACATTATGTATCAACTGATTTCAGCATCAATCAATAAAAAACCTTTCCTGACTACAAATATGTAACAGGTCTGCGATGATGATGATATTTTGCACTTTGAGTACAAAAGTTAATCGGTTTTAGATGTTATTAAATGACGACTTTCAGAAAGTTTCATTAAAATCCACACACACATTATCATCCACAGCAGGAAGCTATTAATAAACTCTCCTGGGAAATACTCATAATAAAAACCCTCAGCTTCGTTATTTTAAATCATCAATAATCAGTTGTTTTATGGTCAAATTTCCCTTCTTAAAACCTGTTTAAATATCAGGTTATCTACAAGACAAATAAATACACAAAAATTGTTTTAAATATTCTGTGGCTCCACAGACGCAGGCAGAAGAACGACACATTTACATTTTCAAAAAATATTTGCTGCTGAACTGAATTAACCGTCTGATTGGTCCAAATAATCCACTGAGGATGAGCCCAGGAAACTCACCTCTCTCCAAACAAACACATCCATAACCAGAAGTGTCCATACATGAATCTAAAATTATCGAAAGTGAAGTTGTTTTAAAATTGTAATGATTTTAGAAGAGTCATTCCTGCTTTCATCCCCTTTCAGCTGGACCACTGTAACTCACTGTCTCCTGTGTCTCTCTCTGGCCTGCAGCTGGCTCAGGACGCTGCTACCAGACTTTTTATATCCGCCAAGAAGCGTGATCACATCGCTCATGTCGCTCATCACTAGCTCCCCGTTTCTTTTAGAATCAATTTTAAGATTTTACTAGTAACTTATAAAGTATCACATGACCAGGGTTCCCAGGCTCCTGCTGGATCTACTGCAGCTCTATGCTCCATCCAGAACATTAAGGTCTGCCAACGATCACCATCTGGTGGGTCTAGGGACAAGGCTGGTGCCCAGAGGTGAGCTTTGCCGTTGTAGTCTAAACTCTACCACTAACTTCCGCTCTACATAAGCGTCCTCTCTATGGCTTATTTTAAAATCTCACTTTTACTCCAGTTTGAGTGATGTCTTACCATTTTTACTACTTGTTTTATTTCCTTCTTGCTGTGTCTGTGCAGCACTCTGGTCAGCGATAGTTAAATGTGCTTGATAAAAACCATTTGAGTTGGGTAGATATGTTCTAATCCAGATTAATACACACAATCATGCTCTTGTAAGTGCACTGCTGATGTGCATTAAAGCTTGTTTGTAATCTGACTAAATCTCTGTGTCTGACAGCCATGACTAAGTGAGTGTCTCCACCGGCTCCCAGAGGAGCTTCCCTCCCATCCGACAGCCGTCTGGTCTCATCTGAGTGAGAGTAGCTTCAAAAACTGGACCAACCAGTCATCCTGCATCTCTTTGGCTTCAATTTTAGGGTTAATGTTTTAAATTTAGAGGCTGAGCTCTTGGGGTTTAGATGTGACTTATCAGTAGGTTTGTCTGTTTGGGAGGAAACATATTTACCTTTTATAATATTTCAATGCAAGTATTGTTTCATCATTTAATCAGAAGGTGTTTGTTTGCACGTTTGATTCACATCATACATTTATTTATTACCAAATCTACCATGTCATGCACACATGACCATTGCTACACAAGATCTGCAGATTGTACATTTTATTTTGTAACCTTTCAATGTTTTCTGAAGCCTAAACCGCAAAATACAATAAAACCACATGGCGCCAAACTTCAAATCTGCAGGATTTATATTCAAGATAATGATATAAATCCATATTATTTAACATATTTTGTACTTGAAGCAACATTTTAGTGATCAAATACCACATTTTAACATTTAATATGTGCAGATTTGCTGAGCTTTTTTCTCCTTCTTAACACATTTGATGCCTTGTGGATCAATTAAAAGAGGCATTTAAAAATGTCACCAAGGGCTTAGGAAACTGTGAAGGTCATTTGTTAATATTTGATGACATTTAATAGGCCAAAGAACTGATCAATAATTGGTCAATTAATTCAGCACGCCTCTCTGCAGAGGAATCTTTCCACCATGATTATACTTGTTTATAATTTGTATTCTTGGTTCCAGTTCCTAATCATGTTTTTGCTGATTTTCCACCTGCAGAGGAAAACATCCACTAGTTAGCATTTTTCCTAAAAGCAGCTACTCCCCATGACTTTGCCTCAAGGTCTTGGATGTTCTGTAAACTGCACACAGACAACCTTGAATCACAGCACATGCAATTTATTTATTCGACAGACACAGACAGCCTCCCCAGTGTCTGCAGCTCAGCAGATTGTTGCCGGGCTGCTTCGGTATGCAGTGTGCGTGCCTGAATGTGTGTGTGTGTGTGAATGAATGGGGGGGAGGAGACCTGGAAGTGGGTCAAGAAGATGTCCAAAGCACCAAGACAGCAGCTACTCAGCTGTCTGGGCTCTCTGCAGCTCGATAAATGCCTTTCACTGCAAAGTGCTGCTGAGGCAAAGTCATACACACTCATTTACTCACTGAGGATGGGAGGATTTTAATGCTCTCACTGAAACAGAGAGGGTTCTATGAGAATGAGGGAGCAGAGAATTAAAGACATGGGTGAATATATTAGTAACTCCCAGATGGAGACGCTAAATTTTTGCCTTCAGGACAAGAGTATCGTCTCAGACGTGAAGCAGCTGCAGAGGAAAATTAAACCACCACAAAAATATCCCAGTTAAAATAGCTGTTAGTGTGTTAATCGCGTGTTTTTGAGGACTCGGTTTAGTGTGTTTTTGGGTGAATGTGTCATTTATGCGCTGACACTGACACATAAGAGGATTATCAGAGTGAAACACCCACAGAAGGCTGCCGCCTGCACTGATAAAATGATCCAGAAATTTTAACCGAGTGAAAGCTTGACAGTTTCTCACATTCTGCTCAGCTGCATCAACTTCCTGCACAAAATGTTCACATAAAATGTTCATCTGCAAGATCTGCACAAAGTGCATAAAAGGAAAATATGAAGAATAACTGCTAAAGCTGCAGAGATGAAGAAAATAAACTGGAGGCAAATAAATCAAACTGGAGGCTGGATCCCTGAGAGGCTGGAAACAGCCAATGAGAGTCAAGATTAAAGGGAAGAGAGAGGCCTCCAGTTCAAATCCATCATGGAGTTAGCTCAACGTGTTCAGGAGAATAATAACATCCTGATTCAGGTCCCACCATCATCCAGCTGACCATCAGGGCTTCTCAACACCCATCCATCTAAACACCAGGGGCCTCTGGGGCCACGTACTGAAAACGGCTCCAAATGCACTTTTAAAAAGTTTGATAGGAAGTTTAGCCAATCAAATCAGAGAAAATAAAGTTGGTAAATAATCATTTGTGACGACTCGATCATTTTAGTCTATTTAAAGAGTCAAAGGGAATATTTATTTGGCATTTCAGAAAAAAGTAAATCAAATGTTTACGTGTTACATATTTAAAGTATTTAGAAAATACAGACATACTTTAGACGTGATTATGAGTTTTCTAATTGATGTCGTTTTATTAGTCCGACATTATTTATAATCCGTTTTCCTCCAGGGAGACACTGAATGTACAGACTAACGTTTCCACTGACCCTTCGTGTATTTATCAGGCCGACAGCCTGACCTCGATCAATACCCAACATGATCAGTGTGTCTCAGCTGATCTAAACAGGCAGTTTGAACAAACGGGAAATTAAATCACATCAGATCAAATGCTGAATTAAAACAGGAAGAAAAACAACCAGGATGTGATGGAGTTCAAACCTGTTCTACCTGATAAATTCAATACCAAAACAATGTGGGAAGAAATAACATTTAATGCGATTTTTGACATTTCAAGAAAAAATTATGATGCATTTTTATTATGAACACTGTTCTTTGAAATATTACCAACAGCTCTGGAAAATGGTTTTATTTGGCGATTTTACTACAGATTATCACTGCATTAAGTATTTAATTGTTCACTGCAACTAAAAGAATCATCACTGCAGTCCTACAGCAGCCAGCTGTCCTTTGAAATGAACAAGGTTAAAGGAAAAACCAGGCAGATGCACGCACACTATTAATTATGTATTGGACCAATCAACATTCCCAATATTTTGGCTAAATTAACTTTGTGTTCATTAAAATATAACTCAACTGTAACAAGAGGATCTGAATAAAGAGAAAAATCCATTAAATTGCTTTTAAGGCAGTTCTGGTGCATTTTCATTTGTGCACTAAAAGCCTTAAATTTGAACTTAATGGGAAAATGGCCCAATCTCCATCCATCTATGAGAAAAACGACTTATCAGTATTCACTGGAATTCACCAGCGGGAGCTGCAACGACAATAATGGTGGGAAAGAAGTTGGACACAGTAATTTTAGCCTCATCGTGCAGGTTATGAAGGCTCGTTGCCTCGATACGTTTACACCGCAGCTCCTTCTGATCTCTAATATTTCCTTTCTGGGGTTGAAATTGCAGAAACTTCCACATATTCAGATGTTTTTTGATGCATCTGCAAAGTTGAGAACGACCAATTATTAAAACCAAAAAAGGAAAAATGGTTTCCACTACTTTTCTGTTGAGCAAATGAATCGTTTGTTGTCAAAGCAACACATGAATCTGACCGTCTGTGAAATTCAACCCGTTCCCTTCACACACACACCCTGCTGACCATCATCTCCTGGTCAGCGTTTTACGATGTGTGTGGCTGCCTGTGTGTGGGTGTGTGATTTACCCACAGGTGGCTAAATGACGCGGAGTGTGAGGAAGCTACAGGAAGCAGGAAGGGTCAAAAAGAAACAACATGTCCCGACAGAGGTGTGGAGTTGGATTATAGCTAAAGTGAACAAACGCAAAGCTGAAAGATTTACGAAGAACCGCACCTTCCTGAAACACACACCCACACACACATTTTCACACACAGACACACACACAATATTAATTATTAAAGCTCCCATCATCTCCCTCAAGCTCAGGGGGAAGACCGTCTTTCATTTCTCTGCAAAGACAGCAGAAATGCTTTGAGTAGATACGATCAATAAACCAGTAAACAGATCTGCCCAGGCGTCCATTAAAAACTGAAAAAAATCAGACCTCAAATGAGTTGAATCTGATGGTGACAGAAACAATTAAAAGGTCCAGCCTTTGTTGAAGGAGGCCATATCCCTCACTGCCTCTCATGCCAGAGGTTTATAATAAGTTGAGCAATGATGCAGTTAGTTATTTAGTTCAAATCTTGTTAACCCTCTGGGCGCCAAAGTCGCAATATTGTGACAAGCGTCATTACTGAGTTTAACGAGCCACAGCTGCTGACATGAGCCGTTTTTTAGTTTCTACTTTACATCAGAAGATCGTGGACAACTGTAACTTCATACTAAGCAACATTTTTGGGTGTGTTTATATTGAAAGTTTTGGAGAAAAGGGAGTTTAAAAACCTCCTCCTGTCAGAGGAGACGGGAGGGGAGTGGTTACCACAGCCGCGCCGCTCAGAGCGAGTTTCGGAGCGAGGAGGGAGGGGGAAAACTTACTATGAGGAGACTTCTGTTCACTGTTCACCAAGCACTTCATCAGGTAATGGCTGACTCATACTCTGAAGAGGAAAATCCACCTCTGATGAAGATGATCAGTCGTCCAGGGAGAGCGCAGCTGTGTCTGCACGCAGCGAGAGTGACCCGGTTCGCCATGACGGCCCAAAAGCAGCTCATAGGTCCGGTTCTGTTCGGTTCAGCTTTGCTTTGCGGTGTCCAGATAGGAAGGATGTGATGTCCATAGCAAGCAAGGGTAGTAAAAACACCGCGAATAGTAACAAAAGGAGCGGAAATGTAAAAATTCGCAGCAAACTCAGCAGAACCCGCGGGAGAAAAAAAACTGTAAATAGACGGAACGCAGCGTTCACTGTCCCTCTGTAAATGAGGATGATGATGGTGGGGTTTTCCCGGGAGATGATGAAGAGCATCACAGGTGCATCAGACACTTTGATGAACCTGTTGAGTGTTTGGAAACAGGTCTGTCCAGTTCTGAGCCCACTGGTTTCCTGTATGTTCTTTAGATGATGGATTATATACTTTTACATTTTTATACACACACACACACACACACACACACACACACACACACACACACACATATATATATATATATATATATATATATATATATATTAGTGCTGGGCCGATATCGGCGTTAACGGCTGCGTTAACGCAAGACTCTTTATCGCGCGACAAAAAAAATATCGGCGTTAATCTAAAGTTGGGTTCAGTAGATCTATACCTGGCGCGGATCTATACCTGGCGCGGATGAATACCTGGCGCGGATGTATGCCTGGCGCAGATGGGGTACCTGGGGGCGAGAACGACTCGACATCATCTGTAGGTAAGGTGCTGACATGGGTAGAGCTTTGAAGCCGGTGTCGGGTTTGCTTCAGGGAAAATTTAATTTTAAAAAGCTTCCCAATGGAAAACTCGACAAGAGTAAAGTTGTTTGCACCTTCTGCAATGCCGAATTAGTTTATTGTAGGAGTTCTTCGAGTCTCAGGTACCACCTAAATGCAAAGCATCCCTTAGCTAGTGTGGAAAACTCCGGGCCAAGCACTGATGTGGCGCAGGGGAAGAGTCGTGTTCGTCAAACTACCATGGTCGAGTGCAACCGAGGCAAGACCGTCAGCAGTGCTCTATCAGCCAAGCTAACTAATCTCCTCGCTCAGTGAGATTGCTACCAGCTGCCGGCCCATCAGCGTGGTCGAAGATGATGGGCTCGAGCTTCTCCTCCAGGCGGCCACAGGTGACGCATCTTACAAACTACCTGCGAGGCGAACTATCATGAGGAAAATACATGACCAGCACGCCGCAGAGAAAGCCGCAAAAGATGAGAAGTTGGCAGCAGAGACGTGTGTAGCACTGACTGGGGACCATTGGACATCTATCAATAACGATAACTACCTCGGCGTTACTGCACACCTCATCGATTCCAGCTGGGAACTTCACTCCTTCACCTTAGGTAAGCTACATTATGTAATTTAAAATTTTATAATGAAGCAATATCACGAGAGGGAGTGCTGTTGTGCCCAATATCAGCACTTGTGTGAATTGGTCGCGATCAGAGCCTTCAAAAGTACTCACATTCAGTACTCAAGTAAAAGTATAGATAGGCTAAAATGACTTTTGTAGAGGTAGGAGTATCAACTGAAGCATTTTACTCAAGTATAAAAATACCAGTTGCAAAACTACTTAAAGTATAAAAGTAGAAGTACTGTAAGAGAAGCCATTAATGGTATAAGTTTAGGACACACCACAGGGCCTACAGTGCACTTTATACTTTAGCCCTTGTTAATTGAATTATTTTACTCAGTTGGATTTTTTTTATTCACAGGAAAACGTTTTTATTTTGTACCACCTCAGCAGTTTTTAAATGCCAACAATCTTGGTTTGAAATTACTATCTTGTAGTAACCCCTCCTGTCTTTGTTTTGCAAATATACCAGTTCCTTTTGAACACTCACAAATTTATTCACAAAATCCATTTGCTTATCTATGGGAGCCCAAATCTCTGGGTGCTTTTCCAGTTGACACCAAGTACCTCTTGTTCTTTGGGGGGGATCTGGTCAGGCAAGAATGTGGTCAGGCAGGATCTAGGTTTTTGAGTTTTTTCAATGTATAGAAATTCTAAAGCCTTGAGCCATTAGTTTGAGTATAAATGTAAATGTGCCAGTGTGCACGTGTAATTGGTGTGTTTGCAAAACAAATGTAGGGTCAGCACACACACCTAAAAGGTAAAAGC